>OZ024708.1:20787963-21380811 GCA_964016945.1 Microplitis deprimator
AAGGGACATTCGATGTGAATTTCTAGGAAATTTCCGGTCCTTCATCGACTAGCTGTCAGACTTGACGGAATTCGACTGCATTTGTGGCATTAAAATTTATGAAAGTACTATTGTCATTAAAGTGACACAGTCTTTGGAAAAGTCCATAAATTTTAAATTACTTAAAATTTTATATAAATAAATAATTATTTATTTTATAAATTAATATTATTATTTTATTGAACTGGACACGAACTTAAATGGATATTATGTAACTCAGCCATATCAGTCCAATCTCTTCTTTCCCCGGCAATCATTACGTTTCTTATGCATCCATTGAAATGATCGCGACTCATCAATGTTCCTTTCGGGGCTGATGCTATAAAAAAGTAAATAAAACTGATAAATGTAAAGAATCGGGAAGGTCATTGTCACTATATATATTTTTTATTCTTTTTTTTACCTGGTAATCCACCAATGTACAAAGGACTAGACGCAGTGGATATAATAAAATGTTCATTAATAGTAGCCGGTAATCCGTATTTCTGATCTAAATCATCGACTTTGAGCGTCAGCTCATCATCATTGTAGACAGCTTGTATCCTGTGCCACCTGTTGTCACATATCGCATAAGGGCTTGGAAAACTTTGTTCCACATACAGTGGACTTTTGTCACCAAGATCCGCGGACATTATAACTTTTCCATGGTGGAGTTCTAATGACAATGACGGCGAGCCACTTGGTGCCGTTATCGACAACAGAACACCCGATAATTCAGATGTTCGGAACTCCAATTGCAGCTCCAACAAAGCACTCAACTCAAAATTTTTCTCTGTAATTTAAAATCCATCAGTATCTTTCCTGAAAATAAACATTTGAGTAACGAAAATTTCTTACTGTAAATAGCATAGGCCTCATCTTGAAAGTAGGCTCCGCTTTCAACACTCGGGAAGCATTGGCCGACATTGAAAGGCCTGCTCGTGGATCCAACCATGTCGTAAATATTTCCGTTTACCCTCAAACCTCTGATGCAGCCTTTCAAAGTTTCCAGTTTCCCTACGACTTGGTCGGGGAACGGCGTCCCGCTTTCCGGTAGCCCCCCAATGTACATCATCGTCTCCAGCCCGATTTTTTTCGGAACTTTTATCATTCTCGGTGTCTGTGAGTCAACGACCAGCGTCAACTTTCTCTCGTCGTGGTTAATGACAACATGATGCCAATTTCCATCATTAAACGGACTCTTGAAAACAATTTCTTTTTTCTGTTTACTCTTCATCACCAACGTAAGCTGTCCATCTCGAACAATAACCATCAGATACTGCTTTCTCTTGATCCCTGGCGTGATAAACAACAAGCCATTGGGATAATAGGTCCTAAAGTCAAACTCAATTATATATTTTTTCTCCCAGAATTTTTTGAAATTCAAGTACAATTGAGTATGACTGTGAGACTTGTCGCCAAATTTAAGGGCGCCCGGTTCCAAAGAGTAGTAAGGTACCTTCTGACAGCCTTCGGGCTGAGTTGACAGCCCGCGTGACAATGAAGCCGACGGTGTGTAACTCGGAGGATCTTTTCCCATAACTGGACCAGCTCTGCCCAGCAATGCGTGATCAAAAGCCACAGCATCATCAAATCTTACGATCTCATCATTGAAAATCGCGTCTTTAATCGCCCCATAAAGCGGTACACTAGAGCCAATCATCTCTGTGTTATTTATCAACGCGGGAAGACCACCGAAAAATAATCCACCGTAATCACGAGCTCTCACCGCCGCGCCAGAAGGCAATTTGCCGCTCCCCTGATAAGCATCATCAATTCTCAACTCAATTTCTTTTCGCCGTTTCAAAAATGAAACCGCGTGATATTTTCCGTCATTATAGGTATTGTTGGATTGTAAAACCAGTTCGCCTTTGCCGGCGTTTATTCTTACTTGGACATGTCCTTCGACAATGGCTACTGAGTAATAAATATTTTTATTGACATCTTCGTTATCATTTATGTTATTAAACCGATCTTCTTGACCCTGGAATGTTGACAACAACAATGCGGCGTCTGTCTGCATAGTCCGGAACGAAAAACTAACTGACGAATGAATTTTTTTCAGCGGCCACGAGCGATGTTCTAGATAACCGTCGCCGTAAAAACCGACAATTTTAAGCGGTTTGTTGCCGCAAGTTGGCTCCACGCCGTAGTACTGCTCGGCCATCGGATCGTATCCGTCTTGAATGTTGATATTTGCCATGCAGCCCAAAAATGATACTTCCCGCGGCAATAACAGTTGGGGCGGAGCACGGAAACTCGGTGGCACACCGCCGATGTAGTATTTTGCCTGTGACAAATCCGGAATGTCGTCTTTCTTTGGCTGAGGTGTCGGTGCGCCGATTCGTTTGTCATTATCGCCGTCGCCCAAACTCAAACTGCACTTTTCAATATTTTTGCGTGGCTGATACTGACGGAACGCATCGACTTTTGTCCAGTTGCCGTTATTGTAACGGTATGAAGATGACATTTCCATAGATATATTATTGCCGTAGCCGATTTGCAGAATAACGCGGCCCTCGCGTAAAAATATCATTATGAATTGTTCGGTCGTTGGGTTTACTGTCAGAAATAGCAGAGCGTTTTCGTCGTAAGTACGGAAATTAAGTGATACACCGAATGTATATTTGCTGTAGGGACCTGAAGATACGCGGTTGCGTACAGCGTAACCTTCACCATTGAAACTGTAAGCGATATCATCGCGTACGTTTTCGATTCCCTCAACGCAGGCTTTGCAAGCTTTGTCTGGAGCAGTTGTTATGAAGTTCCACAGACCAAGTGGTTTCCCGTCAAGAATAACTTGATGCAGACATCCAGGTAATCCGTTTGTTGACAGTAATTCTGCGGAATGTCTCTGTGATCCTGGTGGAATGCCGCCAAGCCATACCCGGTCGCTCGATCCGACATCCAACCGCCCGAATTCGGGGTTTGTTGAATTAATAACTGGCAAATATTTTCCAGTTGTTGAAATTTGTTTGCGCACATTTAGTTTGCCTGTATGACGCACACGATCTGCTTCAATGCGGTACCAGTTATTGTCATCCTGCGGGTCACCGCTTTCTAAAATTTCGGGATGAACTAAAACTCCGGTGTCGCCGCCGACGTTCCATAAAAATCTCACTTTGCTATCGTATAATTCAACGGCTATGAAATCATCGTTTTGAGAGCTGGGTAAATAAAATAGCAGACCGTCTTTACGATGATGCGTCACCGCAAATGTTATAACTATTGAGGTGGCGGTTGACGGCTGAAGATTTGTGGGACGGTATGACCGCGTGCATTTTTTGTTTTCCGCAGGCTTCAGAGATATACGAATACCATCGGCAGTATTTCGCGCTTCTGTTATCTTTGATTTTAGTTCTTTAAGTTTGTTAGCGAGTGTTGTGTTCCATTTATTGAATTCATGCTGACGTTTTGTGGAAGCATGACTGAGACTTATTAACTTGGCGTCAGCTTTCTTAATATTACTCTGCGCTTCAGTTAATTTTTCACTTGCCAGACTTATTTTTGAATCACCTTCGCGCTTTAGTTCGTGCAGCTGCGGGTACAAATCATTTGCCAGACCTTCTTTGTAATCGTTTATTAATTTTTCCGACTCGCTTATTGTTTCAATTAGTTTTTTATGGTCTGTTTTTATTTCTACCAGTCGCTCCTGGAGTTTGCTGCTCTCGCTCTGCAGCTCGCGTAGTTTTATATTTATTTGATTGTCTTTAATGCCGGTGGTGTTCAATGAGTCTTTTATGTCCACCACGATCTGTTTTTGCGAATCCAGGCGATTTTTTGACAGTCCCAGTGACCCGCGTAGTTCTTGGGCTTTTTCTAATTGAGCCGCCGATTTTTCCGACATTTCCGCAGCGCTGTCTAGTAACGACTTTCCACGCGGACCTTCCGGAAATACCTGAATAAATATTTATTATTTAAAGTAAATAATTATTTATTTAAAATTCAATAGACAATTTAAATCAAGACTTACTTTGTAGTACACATCCCAGGCAGCATCTTTAGCGGAAGTTGCTGATATTTTAGCGGCTGATAAATAATCAAGTATATTTTTATACACTTGACTTGCTTTGAGTGGATTCGCTGCATCATTACGCGTTCTGTCGAATAATCTGTCAAAAAAATAATTAAAAATTTTTAAATAAATTAGCCGATCAATTGATATTTTTAATAAATAATTAATTAGAAAAAAGTCTACTTACGCAACATACTGATCAACGTAATCAGATAAATTTCGCGCATGCTCAGCAGCTTTAGCGACATACTTTTCTTCATATTCATAATTCAAACGATACAATATTTCTTCTTTGATATCTAATTTTTCCGACCATTGGTCCAACTTTTTTTTCAACTCCGGAAAATCCTCAAAAGAAAAAATTATTAATTTAATTTAAATTATAAGTAATAAAGACAAAAAAAATGAAATGAATAATTACTTGAAAATTATTTTGACTGTCGATAATAAAACCATTGGCTTCTTCATTTAATTTGCTGCCGTCATCAATCAACTCTGCAATATCTTTATCAATAATTACAGTATTGTCATTTTGATTATTCATAATACTATAATTTTTATTTATGTCTCTGTATAAATTATCGTACATAAAAAGTTTGTCCATCACGTCATTGACTTTGAAATTCAGATCATCGATTTTTTTGAAGTATTTGGTAACGTTGTTTTTAAAATAATCCAAAGATTTGGTTGCGTCAAGATGTAAATTTAATTCGTCTATATAATTTTTCGAGTCGTCGTTTATTTTTTCGCACTCTCTCAGTTTTGATGAAAAGTCAATATTTCGTAAGTAATTCAATAGCAATTCCGCCTCATTAAGTACATTTTTTATTTCAACTGTCTTCAAATTATCACCGTAATTATTCAGCTGCATTGTTGTTGCTTCCAGTAAATCGCGTAAATTTTTAATCTCAACATTGCCGCTAAATATATTATTTTTGACGTCTTCACATTTAGATTTTAAATCCCACGATTTAGTACTGACGTTAACTAAATTTCGAAATAATAATTCAACTTTTTCCATCATTTTTTTATATTCTAACCATGGAATATTATTCATACGTTGTTTCAATAATTTTTTATTGTTTATTGCATTGAATAACTCAGTTGTATTTGTATCAATAAATGTCAGTTCGATCCATGGCGGTGGTATGTAACCACTTGAGATGTGTGTTGTTTCAGTTATCAATAGATCAGATAGTGATGATATGTCATCCAATAATATTCCTGTACAATTGTCATTACATGCTGCAGAAAAAAAATAATAACAATAAATAAATAAATATTTCCAATTGTAACTTTTAACTTCTTAAGGAAATTAAAATTTTTTTAAAAATTGGGACTTTATTATTTTTTTTCGAAATTTTTCGGTGGAAAAAAAAAATTTTTTTGGTAGAAATGATAAATTTTTTTCTTGTTTCATTAAAATTATAAAAATAAAATTTTCACCAAACATTGCAATAATTTTTCTTATCAAACTGTCAAATAATGAAATAATTTTTAAAAAAATTTAATGATTTTAAATAAAACAATTTTGACAAAAATGAGCGTAGCCAAAGATTTAAAGTCCGCGAATTTTTTATTTTAAAGCTTTCAATCTATAGCTTAAGTTATATCCCAGCTAGAACATCACAAGGACCCGACAAGGACTAAAGCAGGATTGCCTGATAAGAATGTAACTCAGATGACCTATGAGTCCTTATTTCCTGATAAATTATTAAAAAAAAATAGCAAATTGCGAAGAAGAAAAATAAGAAAATTTTAATTAGATCCAGAATGTGATCTGCTGGGCTCGAACCCACACCCTTTCAATTCTAAGGCATTGATGCCAATATTGGCAGTTCCCAAATAAAATTAACAGAGTGGATAATAAATAAATAGTGAAAGGATAAAAAAAATGAAATGATAATAATTATGGGTACATACACGTGCAGATATTATCAATGAAAACATGACGAGAGGCAGTACACTGGGAACAATCTCTCCCAGTAGATCCTGGCCTGCAGTTACATTGTCCCGTTTGTTCGTCGCATTCATCACTGGCACTTCCCGCTGGGTTGCAGTTACACGGGCTACAAACTCCACCAGGTATATCAGGGTATCCATAATACCCATACGAACATTTTTCACATCTAACACCACTATATCCTGTAACATTTATTCCCATCTTGCAATATATTTATCATTCATTTTTAATTCAACTTTACCTCATACTCAATAAAAATCACTACATGCTAAATAAATAAACTTACAAATAAATATATATATGTATATATATATATTATGTTTACCTGGCTTACAATGACACACAGCTTCTTCATTTTTACGTATTTTGCAACCAATCGCAAATCTTTTATCCGTATGAGGACATGGGCATGGTTTGCATCCATCGTAATCGGGATTTCCGTAAAAACTTTCTTCGCATATTTCACAGAATTCCCCTGCCGTATTATCGCGACAATTCTGTAAAAAAAAAAATGTATTTGCAGAGAGAAGAGTAAAAATATTAGATACCCTATAGCGGAAGTAGTAAACTTTTTATTAATTCATCTCGCGACAGAGCAGCAGAAAAAAATTTTTTTCTTTTTTATAAAGATATCCAAGTAGACGATTCTATTCTTTGTAAAAGTAAGCTCGTAATAAAGAGCTTAGCGATTTAAAAATAAATATACTAATAAACTTACCAGACAATAACCGGTCTCGATATCACATATGTCAGATCTGCCACTGCATTGACAACGTTTGGCTTGGCCTATTAATTCGATAACACTTGTCGATGTAGTTGTAGTTAAATTGCTATTGTGCCAACGGTAATAACCGATACTTGGATCCTGACACGATGTATTGTTGTACTCGGCAGGACATTTACAAACTTCAACGCCTATTGCCAGTGATGGTGAGTGCGTAGGTGTCAGTACAGCAGCATCCATTGATGCTTCTAGTAATCTATATTCAAATATTTATTTATTAGTACACTGTAAAAAGTCGGGAGTTAATTTGAAACGAATACGGATTTAATTTTTATCCGAATTCTCTCCGTCACTCGAAGTTTCATCCAATTTACACTCACTCCGGATTTAATCCGCGTTTAATCCGAAAATTTTTTATAGTGTAAATATTTACATAGAGAAAATTATTTCATTAAAAATAAAATAAATTCAAATTTTTCATTTTTCCCGCGTAAATTTATGTATCAGTTTTATTTATTTATTTATTTACTATTTTGTTTCTTTAAGGAATGATATTTATTTAAATTTAAGTATAAATAAAATACTTACATCGCTTTTTCAAAATCTGAATTGTCAGAAGCTTTTACTAATATCGATTGTACATTTTGTAGCGCTACCATTAATACTTCTCGTGATACTTTATAATCAGGTCTATTTTGTAGTTGCCACAGTGACTCGTGCAATCTTTAATTTTAAAATAAAAAATTTAATACCCAGTAATTTAATATAATTTTAAATTTAAATAAAAAAAAAATAATAATTACCGTATTTTATAATAATCATCAGTCAATTTTAAAGGTTGATAATATTCTAGTACAATTTTATTGTTCCCCTGAATTTGTACCAGCGGATAGCGCAGACTAGATCTCAGTGGTATGCCAGCTTCGGTAAATAATTTAATTTTCAAGTAACCGCCGTATGAAACAATCTGTTGTATTTATTGAAACAATAATAATAATAATAATAATAATAATAATAATAATAATAATAATAATAATAATAATAATAATAATAATAATAATAATAATAATAATAATAATAATAATAATAATAATAATAATAATAATAATAATAATAATTTATTGAGTGGCGGATGATGTAAAAAAATATCCAGATGAATGAACAAATAAACAAACTTACTTTGTCACCAAGAAAGGATTGAGGTAACTGCCAGTAGAGCGGATAATTGTAATAAAGATTAGCCGGTAATGTTACGTCACCAGAAGTACCAGGTATAATCGATAGACCGTTCGTGACATTTAGACCACCATTCAAGGCTGGTAGGACCACTGAGTATCCAAAGTTGGCAACCTGATACATTATACATTTAATATATTTATAGAAAAATCATATTAATCATTTAAATAATCTGGCTTGATGGTTCGGCTTGAGGTTTAATATAAAAAATGGGAAAGGAATGGGATATAAAATGGTAATTAATACCATGACTAGGGCGATTTGATTCTTTGGATCAGTAAATAAAAGGGAACAGCTGTAGTTATAAAGAGAAGTAGACTAAAGAGTGTGGCCTTGTTGGATAGTATGTTAAATCACTTACGATGACATCATTGACAGAATCATCAATGCGAAGTGTCCGTGAGTGGGTGATGTGTCGGGAGCCCCAGCTAAGACTCGCCTGTTGACACTTGGACGTTCTTCCGAAGCAGAAACATTCTGTGCAGCCTTCATTGTTGTCTTTGGATAAACCGAAGGTACCTTCTACGCATTTATTACACTGTCTTCCGTAAACATTTTTCTGTTAAAAATATAATATGTTAGTTTATGGGCAGACTGAAAAAATCGGGAGTGAATTCGGAGTGATCTGGATTTTATTTAAATCCGCATTTACTCCGATTCAGAGATAAAACTCCCTTTAGAAGTAAATTGAACTCTGAACCAGAGTTTAAATGTTAAAATAAACTCATCTTGGGAGTGAATTTATCTCCGAAGGAATTAAATAAATAAACAGTAATTCACTCTGCATTCACTCCGCTAATTTTTTACAGTATAGATAACATATTATTTAATATAATTATGCAATGATTTAAATTTAATAACCTTGCATGGACACTGTCCATTACGATCGCAATGACAGAGACCCTCAGGACATTGCAGAGTACCTCCTTCGTTGCAATTACACGGTTTACATTTTGGGTAACCGTAATAACCGGGTGCGCAACGATCGCAGCGTAGCCCATCGAACCCAACGCGACACGGACATTGTCCAGTTGGACCGCATTGAGATTTGGTGGATCCAGGCGAACAGGCACAAGGTTTACAGCCTACACCTGGTACCAGATCATAAGAGTCGGGTCTGCACCGGTCGCAGTGCTCGCCCCAGGTCAGACGTGGGCACGCACAGCGACCTGTGTCTGGATCACATATGTGGCCTGCTTTTGAGCATGGGTCGCAAACTAAAAATTTATTTCATTAACTTCGTAAGCAATTGGGTGAAAAAAATAATTTTTATTGTCATAATAATTGTTATTTATTTACCTTGACAGCCGTTTTCAGAGAAACCGTAGTATCCTGGTAAACAATTATCGCAATATTTACCACCGATTCCGGGACGACAGTAACAATGCCCTGTATTGTGATCACATGTTATATTAAATGATCCTATTGTATTGCAATCACATGCTGTACATCCTGTTCCAGTTAGTAAACCCCAGTGTCCTATCTGAAAAGTTTAAAGACACAAACTATTATTTTAGATGGGATCCTTAAATTTTTTATTTTAGGAATTTGTTATTTATTCCGCAGACTTTGTACAAAGTAATGATGATAAATATGTTCTGTATAATGCAAAACAGTGATACTGGTGTATTATATTTTTTTTTTTTATCTATAGAACCGGGGAATAATAAATTACGATATGAATTTAATGATTCGCTGATAGATACTCGACCATCTGGTTCTCATTTAAACATTTTTTTTAAAATTAAAATTCTACAGTAAATTTTTGCTAACAAAAATTTCAAGGAATCAGAGTCTTTTGGAATTTTTGTCGTGACAAAATTTAAAATAATTGCGCGGGATAGTAAATATTTTTTATCTTACGAAATTTAACTTTCGGCGTAGATCTGATTTCAAAAAAAAATTTTTAATTTTTAGTTTAATAATTATATACTTTTGAATTTTGGTATGAGAAATTTATAAGAAAAAATTTTTTGGTTTACGGTCTGAGTAAAATATCAAATTTGAGTTTCTATAGATGTAATTTATTTTTTTTTTTGCAGAAGTAGGAAATTTTTTAAATATAAAATAAAAATAAAATTCGACTTTTTTAAATAAATAAATAAATTTTTTACCTCACATTGATGACACTGTCGTCCAATAACATTCGGCTTGCAAATACATTGTCCAGTCACGATATCACATCCCGTAGATACAGAGCCAATCATATTACACCGACATCCTAAAAAAAATCATTAAAAAAAAATTAAGTAACTAAAAAAAAAAAAATTTTAATGTATCATCATCTCAATATTCTCATTTGAATTCAGACACGCCTGGCACTTGGCTCATATATATATATTACAATTAACGTTTAACGATCACAATATACATATATATACATATATACATATACATTGTGTATAAAGTATTGTATGCAAATGAACCAGACGACAAAGAGACAAAGCCCTGCCGTGAATCAATTGATCAACGCATTTATTTACAAACATATCGTGTGTCCATACAAAGGTGCAGAGTAGTTTAATTATCGACACGATTAACAGGTGTCGTTTTTCTAATGCACATCAATAAAGCCTCTTAACAACATCAACACTACGATGTACACTTGTAACTCGCACATGTACTCATAAATTATTTACATCTCAGTAAGATAATTTTTTTTTTTTTTATTAATTTAAATATTACCATTACATAGTTGACTATTAAACTGATGTAAGCAAATATTTAGTCTTGAGTGTAATATAAACCTAGACATGACTTTATTATATTCCGTCAAGACTAGACATTTTGACAAGTTGACACTTTGGGTAGTATTTTATTAAATCTAATCTTAATAACCAGCAATTTAATAGTCAAGTGTCATCTGATATAATATGAGACATTATTTAAAAATTTTACTTGGTTCAAATAATATATAGTCTGAGCATATATTGCATAAATTGTATTGTTAAAAAAAATAATAATAATACTTAATGTTATTATTATTATTTATTTATTTATTTATTTATTTGCATTATATGAGATAAAATTCAAAGGGATAATGAGTAACGCCCTTATAAGCCTGTAATTTTGTCGTTTATAAATGAAAAGTTGGTAATATATCTATATAGAGGAATATATGTGGATGTATATAGAGGAGCAATCTGGAGGAACGCTTGCGATTAACCATTTTGAAGGTAGCATTACGCAGTAAGTGATACCTGACTGCTTTTCGATTTATTGATCGATAAATTGTAAGCTATTACAAGGAGAAGAGAGTTAAGACTCTCGAGCCAAGATCATCTTACAGCATTAATTCCCCGAGCTTTTAATTCAACATTTATCAGATATTAATAATAACCTTAGCTAAAACAAAAAAAAAAAAAAAACTATTTTACAATTTTCTTATGATTTTCACTAGATCTGTTATTAATTTTTTTTTATTTTTAATTACACGTACGATGAGCGTAAAGAAAATTATTAAGTGAATTACATGACGGAAAAATTTATTTAAAAAAAAATTAATTTTTCAATTAGTGTACATTTGAGTAAAAACACAAAAAAAAAAAATTACAGTTTACCAAGTGAATATCCGTTTAAATTCAAACATGGAGAGATTGCATCCTTTATTAATTTGAAATTTAGTTGAATAATTAAAATTTTAATGAAAAAAAAAAATTAAATTAAAAATATGTAATAGTTTTTTGATAAAAGTACACCCGTCATAATAATGACTCACCGTGTGTGTAATTCAATGACAAATGACTCTTTGATACTACACATATTGCGATGCCTGAGATAAGAATGATCTGCAAGCAATTATTCATACTAGTTAACGTACTGTAAATTATTTGATGGAATTTCAATTTTTATTTATAATTTTTTTAAGTAACCGATACATATATGTTCAGCTCATTTATGTGTAACATAATTAATTATGTTACTTGTTTTTTAAATCAATGGTATATAATAATATTTATTTTAAATTTAATTTCAATACATAACTAATGAGTTGATAAACGGGCTCTTGACGCCTTGACTGTTTCAAATCTGTAACTATGTAAGTAGTATCGTGTGAGGCTGATTTATAATTTATAACTACAACTAGTGTATGTACTACATACTAAATAGATTGAAAGAGTCGAGAGCAGAGACGAACAGTCGAGTATTCACGTGTGCCACGATGCGAGAAATTAAAAGCTCCTGAGGCCGAATAACTCTGCAAATCGAGTATAAATATGTAATACATTTACGTCATCGCTTACTGAGTTATCTAATTTAACTTCTATTCAATTTTATTATTTAAAAATATATAATGATAAATAGTTATAGTAGAAACACCTATAGTGATTCTATGTCCCTCGATTGAATTTTTGAGACTTTGGAGACATCAGATAAGTCGTTTGGAAAAACGCTGGCTCATAAAAGTACGAAAAAAGATATTTTTACTTAGTAGAAGCAATGAGTCCCGATTTTCTATAGAATTTATTAGACGGCGATCTTGGCTACAATCACAGCCTTGATCGAATTTGTTTTAGCAACCTGAGTCGAAATTTTGGACCCGATTCCAACCTCAAATAGCCAACTTTGGTGAGGTTGAGCGGGGCCAAATGAGGGTGAGATTACATACAAATTTTGTTCCTCATTTGACGCGAGATGAGACTTACTTTGCTCTTTTGAGAATGAGTGGCAAACCCAAAAATAATGTGAAATGAGGGCTAAAATTTTGACTCGGGAGAAGCCAGTGAGTCCCGATTTTTTATAGATTTTTTTAGACGCCGATCCTGACTAAAACCACGGCTTTGATATCTACTAATAGTAGAAACACTAGAAAAATTTCAGGCCGCCTAAAAAAAGTTCAAAATACCTCAAGAGTTTTTTAGATTACTTACAAATTTTAAAACCGGGAACTTAAAAGAAAATTTAAATTTTTTTGGAAAAAATTTGGAAGAATGTAAAATTATGGTGACGTTTCAAATAATTTTAAATTGTCGGTAACTTTTCAGAGAATTCTGAGAAAATAATTTGTAAAAAAAAAAAAAATACTACTGTCAAAAGATAAATAATAATAATAATATTTTTAATGATTGACAAATCATGAATTGAAAATAAAAAAAAATTATTTCGAATTAAGTTTAATTTATATAAATGAAAGTATAAAAAATCTGTTATTATCAATTAAATATAATAATTTGAGTGACATTTAAAATTGTTTCGTTATTCAAGAATCTCGCGGTTAATTGACAATTCTAAGAAATAACGTGACCATGTTTATTATATCAATTTTATTCTTTCCCATCTGCAACAATATCTTAATTATCAATTGCTCTTTGCGATTAGTCGATAAAAATATAAACTAAATAAAATAAAATGAAAAATTTATTAAATAAATAAATTTTAAATTCTCGCGATAAAGTTTATAAATTAATTTACCGATCTAAATTTTAAAACTAAACGATTATAGTAAAAGGCATAATCGTGAATGGATATTGTAATCAGTGATGATGCTGAATAAAAGCCGAATGAGCGTACCGGTGTGTCGCCACTTAAGTAAGCCCGAGAAATAAAGACAGAGTAGAGGGAAAAGTTTGAGATTCGTACCAGCAATTCTCATCATCGCGACGCGTTATCTTTACGGTGCAAAACGACTGAGAGTACTTTCGTGGAATGAGACGTGAAGTAACGATCAACTCTATACAGACGTAAGAGTATGTAGTATCTATAGTATCATATAGTGAACAGCAATTTTAATTTTTGATATATTAAGTTGAGTCAGTGTGTGGATAAGCATATAAACGAGACGCACCCTCGGGATGTAGATGGACAGAATACTCCTTATTCTTGTGTTACAACTTTTAAAGATAACTACATGCGTCAAAACACTGTCTATTTAAAATTTTTATTATTTTTCACTACTCAATTTTTTTTTTCTAAATTTTGCTCTCTATCTACTGTAGATTTATATATTTTGTAAAAAATTTGCAGAGTGAACGCAGATTAAATCCGGAGTAAATGTGAAGCGGATGACTGTTTATTTATTTAATCCCCTTGGAGTTAAATTTACTTCGAGGAAGAGTTTATTTCAGTATTGAAACTCTGGTTTAGCGTAAAATTCACTCCTGAAAAGAGATTATTTTAATATTAAAACCCTGAATTTGAGTGAATGCGGATTTAAATAAAATCCAGATACTCCGAAATCGTATGCGGAGTTAATTTTTTAAAAACCCTGAAACTCCGAGTGGTTTTGGATTTAAATAAAATCCGTATCTACTATATATGTATACATGTTACATTCTTCGTATATATATTTCCGTGTGGGTTAAATTCAAAGATAAAAAAAACAGCAATTACTAGGTTAAAATTTTTGTAGCGAAAATGAATATTTATCATAAGATGAAATAACCCTCGTATATTTTATTAACGATCAGGATGAAAAATTACAACAATAATGATGTTGAACCAGTGGCTGGTACCTAATTGGTGCCTGATTTATGAGCTCTTGAATCCACTGGTTCTGTCGTCAACGTCTTGTTCATGATCACCGTCTCAATATATTTAACATTTTTATTTTTATTATAATTCAACCAACAAAAAAAAAAACCTTTTTTTTACTTGTACTTAATAACGATTATTTTTATGTCGCGTGTACTAACATCGTGGGACGTAAAAAACGTCATGGTGAATTCCATTGCAAGTTGTATTTATTTTGCCACGAGCCGAGAAGTTAATTCGTATGGATACAAGTATAAGTATATATATATATATATATAAGAAAAGAATAATAAAAACAAGTACTATGTATACATTGCCAGTGGCTATTTAGCTTTTACATGTGCTGGGGAATCGGTAGCCTGGTCTTGTGGATTAAAGACCGACGATAAGAACCCTCAAGGAGCCGGTAACCACTCGATCTCCAACTTCTGCTCTGGCTTCCTCTCATCTCTGTATATGTATCTCGTTATATATCTTTTAAATGTTTATAAATTCTTTGCTTGATCGTCTACACACACCCGAGTGCCAATGGTATACTATAGTAGTAATAGTAAGTCTAGACTTATTTATTTATAAAAATTTTTAACACTTATATTTATTTTATAAATTCGTGTATTTTCTTTTACACGTACTAACATACTCACTTTGTCATTTTGACACAAGTGGTTGAGAAAAAGTCTATGTCTTGGAGATTAGAATAATATTTAAATAAGTTAAAAGCTCGTGTTATCCTTCGAGAGTTGTAACGAGTTCATGTAAAACGATCATCGTCATGTAAGTTACATCAATTCCATCAGCTCTGATATTTCGAAGCGCTTTTATAGTTATGTCTTACAGACATACTCAATTCCACTATCACGTTTATTTTATTTACATGATATAAATATTTAACTGCTATCTTTGCCTTTTTTATTTGTAAAATTAAATGCTTTTGATCATTTTACTTAAGGGTAATTTCATACACTGTAAAAAATTTGAGGATTAAATCCGGAGTGAAGACGAAGCTGATGACTGCTTATTTATTTAATTACATCGGAGTAAAATTTACTCCGAAGGGGAGTTTATTTTAATATTAAAACTCCGAATAAAAATTAAAAAGATGAAAATATTAAATAATTTTGAGAAAATTTACTCAGATTTGCTGATAAAATATTTATTATTATTATTTTAAATATATACGACTATGATGACGAAGAATTGGAAAAAAAAAATTTGAGGCTCATTAAATTTTCAATTTTTCTTGGTAAAAAAAACTGGATAACCATAAAAGTAAACAATCAGCAAATAATTAAATTTTTTAAAAAATTTAATAATTTTATGAATTATTGAAGACACCGTCAATTACTTTCCTAAAGGGGTTAAAATCTTAGCGTGGATCTTTAAGAACTTGGAAGAAAAAAAAATATTAGCCAGTGTGGGAAGACTTCCGGAACGCCTACAAGGATCTCAAAGTCACCATAGCGGGAGGATCTACTCAGCTCGTTAAAGTCTCGTTCACGCAAACTATGTCTTTACTTCTTCTTCTTCTTCTTCTTCTTTTGCTTCTTTTTCAATTTTTTCCTCTCCATTCTATTATATATAGGTACATACTCATACTTATTTTACTCTCTTTACATTGTAGAATTTTAACCCACGGCAACACGTGCCGGTTTACAGCCGCAGTCACTTCGTCTACTCTCTCACGAGCGACCTTACATCTTTTACACATTACACATTACTTATATATATAACTTTTTTCTGAGTGGAACTAAAACGTTAGCTCAGTATCAGAGTCTTGTGTGTAAATATACATTATATTATCAGGAGGAAATGAAAGTGTAACTACATTTTGTGTACACGTAAATCTCAAAGGATGTATAGAAGACCACCCGAATACCCTTGAGTATCGGTTTATATATATACAGACACAGTTTTAATGGATGTTGAGATTTTTATCATCTCTATATGGTGTACGGTGGACAATCTCCACATGATATCATCAGTTGTCACATTAATTTTATTAATTTTTTTTTTTTTTTATATAATTTTATACTTTTTTCATAATTCAATTTAATTGTCAATCAATTATTTATCCGCGAAAAATTATTTTGCGAAAGAGGGGTAAAATAGACTCCCGAAAACTATGAAGTGGTAAAATTAATATGGGGTGAATTGGGCCAATAAAATTTTTGAATAAAACACCAAATTTTTTTTTGTAATTTCTTTTAATTGAAAATTTTTTTAAATTAATCAGTTGACAGTAATTTTAATTGGACAATTTTTTTATTTATGAATTTGAATTTTAGTATCAAATTATCTTTTGGTAAATTTATTTAACATTTTATGATAAAATAAAAAATTTTTTGCTAAGAGCCCATTCTTCCCCACATTCAAAATCTGATTTTTTTATAACATGGCCATGTGCTTCTTACACAAGAAAGTATATTTTTAAATTTTTTGGTAAAATTTGAATAAAAATAAATAAAAAAAAAAAAGTTAACTAGATGATTATATATTTTTTTTAATTGGTGTATAATGATACAATTTAGATAAACGCATGTCATGATTGAGTAATGTAATCCCTAATGCCTTTCTTCTTGGTATCTTGATGATCGCTCCAACGGGTATCGAGAAATTTAAAAAAATTAATAGATAAAGCGGGAAAGGGTAAAAAAAAAACGTTTTAAGATCGCGACGTTTAACTCCAGAACTTCTTGATACGATACACGGCCGTTATGATTGCCGAGTCGTTTAAATTGCATCACGTGCCGTGTAAAAAGGATCATCGATCATGTTTCTTCTCCACAGTACAACTACAGCAAACTTTCATATGTATATCGGGTGAAAATTATTCATGACTAAATTAAATTTTTATTGGTAGTTGATGCAAAAAAAAGTTGCCTCCATTGGAAAACTTTGTCGGGCTAAAAAAATAATTTTATATTTAAATTCGCATATAAATTGAATGGTAAAAAAAATAAATAAATAAATTGGTTATATATTTTTTTGTGTGAATAAAAATATCATTAACACCTTGTCGAAACGGTGTTATTAAATAGTGATTTATTGGTAGGTAATAAGAAGTGTTGTGACATGTTGAAAAATGAAGGATCTTGATGTAAATACATTTATCATTATTGATAATAAATATTAAAAAAAATTTATTTGCATTTTCTATCGTCACCTCTAAGTGCGGAATAAAAAGTCTAATAGTTTTATATTTTTACTCGATGTATTTTCATTCATAAGATACGTCCTGCTGTGATCCTTGTTTCAAAGGTCAATGCAGGTCAATCACATTATAAATTATCATGTCGGTTTTTATTAGATATTTAATTTATTTTATTAAATTATTATTAATTAATTTCTTACTGACATCAATCATCGAAAATAAAATTGATAAAATAATTTTTGGTCACTTTTTTTATCAGTAAAATATTTTTATTTTAAACTGTTTTTTTTTTATGGAAAAAAAATCCTTGGACTCAAATTTTTTTCATAAATTTCTGTGAAATTTTTTTTTTTTGAGTCGACTAATATAAAATAGATTAATTTTGTATAATAATTCATTGAACTTTTGATTTTTTTTTTAAATTCCAAAATCCATTATCTTAAAAAATTGGGAGTAAATTCGGAGTGATTACGGATTTTATTTCAATCCAAATTTACTCCGTCACTTGAAATTCCACTCGAATTTAAAAAAAAAAATCACTTTGCAAACGGAGTTTGTTTTTTCAGCTGAGTGATTTCGAAGTGATCAGGATTTTATTCCAATTAGCATTCAATCTGATTCGGATTTTTGATATTAAAATGAATTCCCCTACAAAGTGAATTTAACTCAGAGGGAATTAAATAAATAAACAACGCTCCGCTATTTTTTTGCACTGTATAAATGAATATCAAAAGACGTCTAAATCATATTAAGTAAACAAAATTTATAAAAATACATATTAATAATGAATATTCATATAAAAAATAATAATAGCAGGCGTGAAGATGTTTTCTGAGGGTACAAAATCGATTAAGACAATCACTGTTGGCGATCGTTATCAACGTGCGTTGATTCTTTATCGTCCAGGTGGTCTCTACAAACCTTTGCAATGTTTTATATATCGATTAAGCCACTACAGGCACATCTGTGTCTACAACTACAACTAAAGCTCTACAACTGCATTGCTAAGACGGGTTTGACGGATATCAAACCGTTGTAGACTCGAGAGGTTATCATTATCTAGCAAATTGCTGTTTAATTAATATACCTGCGTTAAAAGCCGCAATAAGCGATCCGAGCACGAGGGTGAATTTATTTAAATTGGATTACAATTTATTTTTAAAAATAATTTTATAAAATCTCGGGTGTTTATGAGGATGATGCAGGAAGTGACATTTATTATTCTTCATTCTTCTTTAAATTTTTACATGTAACCTAAGACTTTTTCTGTGGTCAATGCGGCTTAGGTATTTTGAAAACAAAATTCATTTTTTCCAGTTGGATGTTGAAATTTTTTATTTTTATTTAAATAAATTAACATATATAAATAAAATTTTTTTTTATTCAATTTCAGCATCAAGTTTAATGTTTTCATATCGAGATAAAATAACGAGTTGTAATGATAGTATTTCCCGTAAAGAGTGACAAGATTTATGAGATAAATTACCGCGATACCTGATCATTATAAAAATAATAAAAATCTGGTGTTATGCGAATCATTTACAACTGTTTCAATTCTAATAATTATCTTTCAATAAGTATATATTCAAAATTTTTTATTTTTTTTTAATGCAATTCTATCTATCTATTAATCGTTACAATATATTTAGTTATATAAAAAATTTTTTACGTATTTGAACTCATATATTTGTCATATGCAGTTAAGTGTAAAAAAGTCTATGAAAATTATGATAACAAAATTTGTTAAATGATCCTAAGTCGGAATTACACTGTAAAAAATTAGTGCGGATTAAATCTGGAGTAAATACGGAGCGGATGACTCCAGGGAGTTTATTTTAATATTAAAAATCCGAATCGGAGTGAATGCGGATTTAAACAAAATCCAAATCCACTGAAAAAAACTCCCTATTTACTCCGTATGCAAAGTGATTTTTTTTTAAACTTCGAAACTCTGAGTGACGGAGTGAATTCGGATTTAAATAAAATCTGTAATCACTCCAAATTCGCTCCCGACTTTCGACAGTGTATTATGTAAAAAATTATTTTCTTAAACAATTCATGATTCCTAAATTTTTTTTACTGTTATTTAAAAAAATTTTTTTTTTAACGCCTGCTGTTAAATTTTACTAAAGATAAGATTTTTTATTGGAATTACTTTTAAATAAAAAAAAAAAAAAAAACGTAAATTTCATGAGATTTGAAAAATGATACTGATGTTGGCAGACGTCTAATAATTTGTTGATTTTTTTTTGTACAATTAATTATTAAAAAAAAAAAAAATGAAAAAATTGCACCTATAGATTTTTAAATTTTCTATATGTGCATATTTTTAGTTTTTATTTTTTTGTCATTGATTTGTTGAAAAAAAAATCCGAAAATTGTTAATTGTCTGTTAATTTCAGGATCATTTCGAAAATATGTTTTATTTTATAAAAATAAATGTGAAAAATAAAAGTCTAATACTCTTTTCTTATATAGATTTAAATGAATTGAAGTTGCTGATGATCTTTATGAGTGCAATAATTACAATTGACTGAATTTATTACTCAGAGGATCGAATGATATGTTTTACTGTTAATTCAATATGACTTCAATCACTAAATGTCAATTACAATTTATTTTAATTTTAAATTATTCCATTTATATTTACATTTTTTATTCATTCATCCATTTATTTATTTATTTATTTATCAGCTTGTATTTCTCAATTTTTTTTTACCAGTAAATTTTATTCAAGCAATGAATTATTTTATTTGAAGTAAATATAACGTCTGCGGTTTTAAAGAATGAATTTTATGGTACACGTCGTAACGATCGTGGTTTAAGAATATGACATGAACACGCTGATCCTGATACTCCTGTCTATCAGTGCACCTTGCGGTTGCACATATTTTTTTTTCCATTTATTTTTATATAATCAACTGTCAATAATTCCCGGTAATATGACACTCGCAAACGATTTCACGTGTCAAGTTACCACTTTTACTTGCATTAATTAAATTTAAATATAAGTATATTTATATGATACTAGATAAATAAATTATACATTTCATGAAAAAATACACCAGTAATCTACTATTGTAAAAATACAACTCATTAAACTGATTTATTTATTATCAACATATTGAATATCTGCTCGTATCAGCATTAAATTTTATGTCAGCGTTAAATGGCTTCTATTCCGTTGTAGTCATTATAATTTCAATTTTTTTTTTGTATTTAAATTGTAATATTATACTCATTCTTTCTTTTCACATACCGTAGACTTAGAAATGTTTCTTGACATTGAAAGAAATTCTATGAAATTATTACACTGTAAAAAATCGGGAGTAAACTCAAAGTGATTTTATTTAAATTCGAATTCAGACTCGGAGTTCCGGAGTTTTAAAAAAATCACTCCGTATACGGAGTAAATATGGAGTTTGTTTTTCTAAGTGAGTGAGTTCAGAGTGATCTGAATTTCTATTTAACTCCGATTTGTAGTTTTAATGTTAAAAGAAACTCTCTAAAGGAGTAAATTTCACTCCAAACAGGAGTTTCAATATTAAAATAAACTCCAAAAGAATTCAATAAAAACACAGTTATCTGCTTCACATACACTCCAGATTCAATCCAGGTTCACTTCGAAATTTTCTTACAGTGTAACAGGTGCTGAATCAGACAGAAATATTTTAAAAATCGAGAGTGAATCCAAATGTTATTTAAATCCGAATTTACACTAAAAAATTGCGAGTGAATTCAGAGTGATTACAGATTTTATTCAAATCCAAATTTACTCCATCTCTCGGAGTTTCGGAGTTAAAATAAATTACTCCGCATAATAAGGAGTAAGCTGGGAGTTTTTTTTTCAATGGAGAGATTTGGATTTCATTCAAACCCGCATTTACTTTGATTCAGAGTTTTTTAATAAAATATACTCCGCTTCGGAGTAAATTTTACTCCAAGGGGATTGGATGAATAGACAGTAATCCACTCCAAATTCGCTCCCGAATTTTCACAGTAATATTAATAGTAAATAAATATAATGATCATAATTACAAATAAATAAAAATATAATTCACAAAGTTGGCGTAGTTTCCTTAGGATCCTAGGAAACGCTATAATTAGTTAGCCCTAATTTCGCGCCACGTCTCGTAACATTTTACTATAACATTAGACATCGTCGAAAATCCTGTGTAATTTTAAAATTTATATGGTTCGCGTGTTTAAATATATAAGTAACTGAGACGTATATTTTTAACGTCCACATCTTTACCCACGACAACGAATTATATATGTCTACCCTACTTTATTTCACATCGTAATTTAGGATTATGTCGAGCAGATATTGCGATAAGAATTTCCATAACACGGTTATGTAATTTAAAAGCTTAATAAATTGATAAATTAATTTTTTCTTTCTTTTTTTGTACACTTCTCATGAGTTTTATAATTATCTATTTAATATTTTTTGTATAACTAAATTATATTGCGCATACTGGAGAAGATTTAATAGTTTGTGGATACAAAGGAGCATGTGCACCAGCCGGAAGTTTAAGATAAAAAATAATTTCTATCAACGAACGTATAAAGCATGCACGAGAATGCGATAAGATAATCGATTCAAGATTGGAATCTTGCATGTGTGCCGAGAGAATTTTTTGTTTTCGTTTCTTTTCTCTGTTCTGCGTGCATGCCGATCGACCGGTCAACGGTACACTGAACACAGATTCACCTGCGAGTTATCGATACTCGAAAACTTAAGTCTTTAGAAAAAAACATAAAATTTTTTATCCAATCAATAAAAACACATGTGTAATTAAAAATTAATTTTTATTCGCGTACTTTGTAATAATTAATTTTTTTCTTCTTTCGTAATATAAATTAAGGGGTCAATAATTTTCTGAAATGTTTTATACAGACATTAAAATTTATATTTAAATATATCTAATGAGGATTGACAGGAAGGAAGTTGAAGCTAGTACGGACACGAGGATGATATCGCGATAATACGGAAGTTCAAAAGTACCGGCTTGGCTTGCAGCCACGCCGGCACATATATATACATATATATGTATATTTATACATAACATGGATGACCAGACCGCGTAGTACAGCTTTAACGTCTCTCTGTACCTTTTTTCCCGATTTTACTCCGTATCGCATGATGCGCGATTAACCGCGACTCGTTTATTCAGCCCATTTTGCTCTTTTCTTATGTAAACACGCTAAAGATTTTACGATATTTATGCAAACACTCGTGATCATGATCCACTCAATCAAGATTAAAGTTTAAATAATTACAATTACTTGTTATTTAATTTTTTTAATAATTCACGCTTATAATATTTTATTATTTAAAATAATTTACTATATATTGTTATCATTATAAATTTATACAAGTAAAAAAAATATTGGTAATTAAATTTACGTAAGTAGAGCGTAACGTCTGTATAAATTTATTAACTTTATATCTGTAATTAAAATATTCTATGGTATATCATCTTTGATACTTTTAATATATACTCAAGTAAATAACGTGTCAATATTACTAAACGTGTTTAACATTAATTATATATATATATTTATATATTTTAATTTTTTTATTTGCTCTAGTCTACTCGATTTAATCTCAAAGTTATTTGTCATTAATAATTAACGTAAATATTTTTATTATTATTAATTAGAAAATTTTTTTTTTCATTGAACAGTACACAGAAAAAAAAATGTCTTGGCGCAATAAGAATTTCTCATTTTAAAATGCAGACAAAAACTTTCTTAAGACTAGAAAAAATTTATCGCGCAAGAATTCTTTTTTTTCTGTGTAATGAATTTTTTAAATTTGTATGTGAGTATTTGCAGGTGAGGTATGACAGTTAATTTGTTAAAAAATTCCAATGATTTGTACCCTGAGGCATATACGTGACAGTATGTCGCATTTATATAGTAATTACATAATTAGTGTAATGTCAAATGTCACTTTAAGTGTACACATCATTCGAATCAATTATTACTTACACACATGTATATAGATATATATATATATATATATAAATACACGATACAATAATTTAAGATAATTGGAATTCTGTCACAGACTTTAATTAATATCAAATCCATGCGATACAATTGCTATTAACAAGATGATTTATTGTGTAATTATTATTTAATAAGTATCACTTTATGATATTTCCTTAGGATGTTTTTACAAGACGTATAAATGAGACAGTAATTATTATGATTGATTGATTAATAAATATTAAGTATTACAAGAAATTAGTTAATGTAAATATTAATGAGTTTATTGCACAGAAAAAAGTGATTTCTTGGTGTAAAAAATTTTTACTCACCTCCAAAAAACTTTTTCTTGACTCGAGAAATTTTTTCCAGTTCTAAGAAAATTTTCGTCTTCAATTCATAGTGCAAAATATTTTTTGCGCCAAGAAATATTTTTTTCTGTCAGTAAATATTTTAACAGAAGAGTGAATAAATAAAATGAAATAAATGGATGTATATATATTATATATTTTCACATCGCCCACGTATTGAGACCTCCTTGGTGCAAATTTTAAACGCATGATTACCAATTTTCGCGCTCAGACACGCGTGTATGATACTTGCACAAGGCTAGTCATTGTGTCAACAAAAAAAATATTAAATTGATTATAAAATATTACTTTTAAATAAACATGTACTTAAATATTTAAATACAGTTTATTTTAAATAATTTTTTACATCTATTTAGAAATCAGTTTTAGTGTTTAGAAAAAAAAAAAATTATAGTTTCGTTATGAGAAATTTTAAAACGTCTTAATAAATTTTCACTATCTGAGAAAATTATTAGACATTTTCTGAGATAAAACATGTATATTATATAGTTATCAGCAATATTTAATGGTCATTTTTTAAAATATATGTTACATTGAACTATATTTTTAATAAAGCACACGTTCACTCTAATCAGTAAAAAAATACATGGAAGTATCCATTGAATCATTGGACATTGATAACGTTTATTCTTTTTAAATATAACTCTCAACAATTTCAAGTAAAATATATAATATAGCAAAGACAATACACTGTAATAAAAAATCAGGAGTCACTTCAGAGTGATTACGAATTTTATTTAAATCCGAATTAACTCCGTCACTCAAAGTTCCGGATTTAAAAAAAAAAAATCACTCTGCATATGGAGTAAATATGGAGTTTATTTCTTCAGCAGAGTGATCTATAGATTTTATTTGAATCCGCATTCTCTCCGGTTCGGAGTTTGAATTTTAAAATAAACTCCACTTCAGAGTGAATTTTACTCCGGATTTACTCCGCTAATTTTTTATGGTGTATAAATACAATAGTATATATAAAAAAAAACTAGTGTTTACTTACCGTACATTAATCCTCGCCATTTTTTAGCGGGTTCCTGATACCTGTTAACAGGAAGTACGATCTTCGGGGGCGATTTACAGGGCTTATATACAACCATACATCTAACACATTTTCTCTTGGTGGGCGTCGGACTCGCCGGCTTAATGTGAACGTAGGCCATAGGCTGTTGTTTAACTGTCAACCGCGAAGTCGTGTAACCCACGTACTTTGAGTACCTCTTAAAACGTTCTCTATCTTCATCCCCAAGATTATTCCTCATATTTTCAACTCCATCACCACTACCACCAGTCACCGCGCTCGTAGACCATTTATCTGCATGGTAAAATGATTCGTTGTGGTTTTTCTCTCGCGAGACGTGACCCCACTGATATAAATTTCGCGGTAATAACGCCGACGATACACGGGGATCTAACTTTGATTCATCATATTTATGATGATGATGAGAATAATAATTACTATTATTTTTGTAACGATTGTGCCGATGCCGGTGTCGATTTTTGACTCCCAGTGTCGTCGTACTCAGAAGAAGAATTGTCACTCCGAGGGCTAAAACGCCCCGGGTCCAGAGTGTCCAACTACTTCCAAAGTACATCTCGCTACCCCATACTCATATTAATTTTATCTTCTACATAACATTTTTTTTTTTTTATTTTATTTTACTCTCCCATCTATTCAAATATTTTCCATAAATAATCACTGCACTCAGTAATAAATTTTCACCACAAATAAATTCATTTTCTCGCACAAATTATTTTTATCATTAATTTTTTTTTTTTAATTAAACTAAAATTTAAATAAACAAAAATAAGTGAAAGAACCTTCTTGCAACGCGGCTCGCGAGACACTGGCATGCTACCATTAGCTTTCGGCTTCGCGCTCCTTCAAACTCCATCTCTTCTTCTACTACTTCTTCTTCTTCTTCTTCTTCTTCCGTTCACTGTCGTTCAGTTGCTTGTGTCTCGTTCACGGTATCGTACTTTACTTTACAACTATTATATATATGTATGTGTGATCACACCCATATATATTCTAGGTATACATACACATGTATATGTTATCCCTTTATTCCAGATGGCCAAGTATACACAGAATCTTAATCATTTTAATTATCTTTTTTATTATTTTGTTTTTATATACTTTTATTCTCACTTTAAATCACTCTACCCTACACCTGGACCCGGTGTACGATTTACTTCGCCACGTGGGTGTGATATTAACTCCAAAGTAATTCTTATTTAGTTTTTACCACAATTTTAATATATAAATTGGCCGGATATTAATATTGAACGATTGGTTATATTACTTACTAAAATATTTAGTTTTCATATATAAATTTTTATTTTTCCTGAAAAATCATTATCATTTTTTTTCTATTTAATTTCTATTACTTATAGTTAATAAAGATATATTATGACAATATTGATAAATTTGGTGTTAAGTATTTAAATATTTAAGTGGATATTTATCGTGTGTTAATTGCACGTGCGCGAACACACCCCGATATCCTGAAATTCATTTCCGGCAGACGCGGCATAACGGACTCTGTACATTGCAGGACACTAATTTATGTTACCTCTGTTTTTATGTTACCAGTATATATAGATATATGTACACATATGTCTATACCTGTATATATATATATATATATATATATATATATATATATATATATATATATATATTGTGTCGCATGTGAGTTGACTTTGACTTGGTATTTTATTTAGTATGCAAGCAGTAACGCAGAAGCGCTTTGAGTGCGGGCATGTTACCTGTCAACAGCTTTCTCACCATGTGAATTCAATATTCATCATATTCTTTATATTAAAATTTTAATTTCAAAAAAATCAGACAATTTTTTAAAAATATTTATAAAAAATAATTTTTTCGGAAATTATATTTTTAATAATTTTCAAGTAAAATATTAAAATTTTTTGAGTAATTTACTGTTTATTTGATAGTCATTTAGATTTTGCGTGTAAGTTAATATTTTTTGAATGAAGATTAAAGCAAACCGAGACTGGGACGAGCAAATAATCACTTGGGTGTAGATATTGTAAAAAAAAATACTGTAGTTTTTTTTTAAATTGAAGGATGAGTGCGCAGAGTGATGTGTTATGATGAAATTGAGACAGGCGCCAGTGACGAAGTTTAAAAAATATTACAAATCTGCAAGTGAATGTTTTTTTTAAATTTATGCATCTGAGATTTCTGTCGTTATCTCAAAAAATTTTTATTTATTTAATAAACTTATTTTCAAAATTCATTCTGGAGATTTCTTTTGGGAAAAAAATATGGAAAAATTATTTTTTTGAGTTTTTCAAGGCTGCTCTATTTCTTAAAAAATAGAAAAAAAATTGGCAGTTGATAATTGGGCTTATTCTCTTTAGATCCCACGCAAAAATAAAAGATTTGAAGTTGTCGAGACAAAAAGTGCATTTTTTGTAGCGACTTCATTTTGCCCGGCTGCTTATATATATTTTGTTGAGAGACTAATTGAATATTATATTTATTTGCTGGTTTTACATAACAGAAATAGTTGTGTAGATTAAATTTTTTATTATCTCTATTTCAATTGCCTCGATCTCTGGTAAAAAAAAAATTTAGTAGTAATTTAATAATAATAAAATTTTTATTAGTTTAATTTTGTCGATGGAAAGGTGATTGATATCCATAAATCCATAAATCAGTAGGCCGTATAGTAGCTAGAGCTATTAACAATTTTATTATCTTGAGAACAAGGATATTAATGTTATCAGAGCCATTTACATAAATTTACGTTAGTAATAAAATTTTTTTATGTTATATATTACTGTATCTTTTTAAAACATTTAAATATTTACGGATATTACACACTAACACAAGTTTTTGAAATCACCATCGACAGAGTTACAAAATTTAATTTTTTTAAATTTGAATCCAGAGGTAAAATATAAATGTGATATTTCCCTGTGATTAAGTAGACGCGATGTATAAAGAGTAAGAAATAATATAAAGCAAGACGAGTTTATTGTGTTCACCCTCGATGTAGTGGAATATATGTGATATATATATGTAATGTAAGGTCGGCGAGTCATCGAAAGCAGGTCCTACACAACAGTCCAGGTGATACTTTCACGGGGACCTCATATGGAGCGACATGAAGACGCGTTTAGTGCCATCATATTTTTTTTATTTATCCATTACAGACATCTCATATTTTTTATTCATTTTTTCTCTCCTCGCGGTTCCCTTCTCTCCTGTGATAATTTTCTTAAAAACTCGTGTTTACACGCAACATCATTATCACCGTGAAGGATTAAGCTCTCCTGTTACGCGCTTTCATTTAAAAACCACCTGCTTCCTGTTATGGCTCCTTCAGAAAATTTGAAAGCTTTGATTTTACTCTAAATATTTATTAATTTTTTTTTTTTTAGCTGCAATTTTAAAAATTAAATACATTGTAATTTATGTCACGTAAATAATTGGATTGTCATGAAAGAATTTTAATTTCCAACAAAAAAAAAATAAGAAATATATGAAACATGTTTTATATTTTTGTTTTTTTAATTTTGTTTTTGTTCTTGACATAAGTTTGGTATTCGAAATGTGTTTCGATACAATATATGATGTTATATATAGAAAAAAAAAATTCTTTATGCGTGTGTGTGTGTTACAAGTGACGAGCACTTGAAGATCATACCATTGAAAATATAGAAGATAAAATATATAAAAAGTGTCACCGTCACTTCACAAATTTAACGCATCATTGAATGCTTATAATAGTAATTTATATGAATATATATGCACATTTGATACGATCAAAGATTTCTTTGTACTCTCCATAAATTAATTTAATAATTTTATTAAAATAATTTTTATCGCTAATAGTTAATAAATATTTCGTTTAATTGATTATTATGGCTGTGATTATGAATGAATAAACTCATAAATTTATGATTATTAAATGTATGAAAGTAAAAGTTTGTAATATAAGTATTATATAAAACCAAGTATTATTGTTGCATATATATATACATATGAAATGCTATTAATATATTAAGACTCGCGCCTACACTCCCAAGTACCAGATGTAAAATCTCACCTCGTGTATCGACGAATAACTCGAGTAATTACGCCCGTAGGTCACTAGTATGTGTAGTGTTATGTTATGTACTGTAGTTATTAACTGAAACGTTTGCATGAATTAGGGATCCATAAAATCCGAGCAAGCGAGCAACAGTCAATGGAGTTTAAGTCATTTCCAATGCACACTTAAATATATTATTATATCCCATATATATACATATATTTATAAATACTATGGCCTTATACTTTACCTATAACTTATATTTAGAATTAAGTATAAAAAAATAAATATATAAGGGAGCAGTTTCTTGCGCTTAAAATATAATTTAGTTGTGTTATGGAAAAACCCATAAAGTATTATAAATATAGTATTATTATACAGTATGTGTATATATATATATATGTATAGATACGAATATAAATTTGTATTTATACTTGAACAGATGAAAATTTTTTCGGTTGAATAGAAAATAAATTCGTGCGCTTCATAGTACAAACAACATTTCGTGGACTAATTATGCATAATCGTGATCGGTGAATCTTGCTCATGAGATTTAAAGTTTATGTTAATGATGTGCTTATAGGAAATAGAATATAAAAATATATGCTACTATATATTTTATTTTTATAGTTAACTGTATTATTTATTACTACTTATAAATCCCTTTATAACGAGTAAACATTTTTATTAATACTTTGTTTTTTTTTTTTTTTGTTTTTTTTAAGAACCTTGAATATAAAATAACAGAAAAATTAAGTTATCTCACCGAAGCATCTAATTCGACCCAATTCAACAGCTATTCATTATGTATTCTTTATAAACACCTGAATTAAATAGTGCAATTATTGAATACCCAACACTTTTGACTTTACTATAGCTTCGGGATAAATATTTAAGTAGATAAAAAAAAAAAATTTCAGTTTATAGCTGAACGAAAATTTTCTAAGAATTTTAAACTTTTATTATAAATATTCAAAATTTTATTATATCTTTTTTATTTAACGTCACTGGAATAATTAGAAGTTAATTTTTTCATAATTTTTACATGACAATTTAATTTACGAAAATTTTTTGGTATCGAAAAATTCGATTTTGTCAATTTTTAAAAAAGTACTTATTAAATATACTCTATTGCGCATGTGCGGTCTTCGTAATTTTAGTTTTTTGATAGATTCAAAAAAATCCATTACACTAGATCTTTCTCTCGGAGACTAATAATTTTCAAATTATGATATATATATTATTGAAAAATTACGATCAAATCATTTGGAACCAATCCAACCCCTTGTAAAAAATTTTGATCATTATTATTATTTTAAAGTCAAATGAATTATGAATAAATTAGTATAAATGTAATGATAAATAATTCAATAAAATATTGGCGTGGATTTTAGCACGAGAACGAAAGCTTATGAACGAGTGTCGCATGAAGAATGACTCAATACAGGTATCATATATATGAATGGTATACAGTATGGAGGGACGTGTTTATATGTACATATATAGTGTAGCGAACATTTATATATATATATATATATATATATATATATATATATATATATATATATAGTATAAGGGAAGATGAAGAGCCAGGATTGCCGATGGCGATTACTCAGACCACCCATGAGGTGATTGCCACGGTGAAGATACATCTGACTTTACTCTTAAAATACTCTATATATATATATATATATATATGTATATATGTATACCATTATTCTACATGGTGGTTGGTTTCCTACTTCTACCGACATTCCTAGATCATGAACCGACAGCCAACAACCGTGAACTAATAATGGCCAGATGCTTACAGACAAGTTTATACTCAATAAAAAAAAATCACCTGAGATTTATGGATTAATTTTTATTATTTAATACTTTTTACATGCCATAAAATATTTAAAATCTCAAGCCAACACATGAAAAATAAATTATTTAGTATTAATCAAACTTTTTGTGCTCAATCTTAGAAACTTTTTTTTCCTTCGCGGTGTTAGAATTAAAATAATAGAAAAGGCCCCGACACCGCGTAATGCATTAACGATTTTTATGGTTACGGAGTTAATTACCATGATAATTTTGATTAATAACCGCACTTAACAGCTTTTAATGGACACTTAAGTTAATTAAGTTGTAATAAAATTTTTTTTTTCAGGCGGTTCTGAGGTTAAAAATTTTTTTTACGCTTTGGGTTTAATGTGTGGCATAAGTGTATTAAAGCGTTGAAATCGCTGGGGGAAATGTGCGTTTTGTAATTTCGTAAGCTCCGCCGGGGGCTATTGCGCTGCCAGTTTTTAGATTTTAAAAAAAAGCTGACTCGTCAGCTACTTGATATACGCCTTTACCCTCGAGCAACATTTTGCATATGTGTTTAAGTTACTAGTTGGTACCGATGTTGATATACTGATCAGTAATCACCGATCATATGCACGTAGATATGAGTGGGTGGGAATTATTTTTCCTCTCGGCTTTTGCGTACGCGAATGTTGCCACCCTTTAAATTAACCATTGAAACGGAAGGTTGCGTAGGCGGCACGTTGTATTGTATCGTGAAATAGTGAATGGAAATAGTGATATATATATAAATATATATGTTATTTTTATATGAAATGAAATATTGATAGTAATAAATTTTTTGAAAAACATTTTTAGTAAAATAACAAAAAAGAGATTTTTTATTTTAAAATCTAGATATTTTTTTGTAAACATATATTTAGACCGAAAATAAATATAATGATAAAATAAATTTGAATAAGTATTAGCCAAAAATATAGTTTTAAAAATAAGTATTGAAATTATTTTAAAAATATAAATATATATCTTTGTAAATAATCTTGAATATGAGTTACATTGCCAATGCTAATGTACGGTTGTATAATAATTTGTTGCGATAAATCGTGGGAGATAAACAAATCAATCGATTCATATGACACTAAAATATTTAAATTCATTACATAAATTTATTATTTTTTAATCTGTACTCTATCGTTTAAATTTACATACTTTTTTTTTATTTAAAAATTATTTTGAATATATGTATTTAATACAAATTCAAAAAATTTTCAACCTAAAATTAGTCTATAACTTAAATATTTCCCACATCAGTAAAAAAAAATCAATTTTTGATGATACTGAAGTTAGCCGACTTCTAATAATTTTTTGATTTTTTTTTAAGCAATAAATTATAAAAAAAAAAATATTTGATAAAATTGCACCTGTAGTTTTTAAAATTTTCTACATGTGCATATTTTTAGTTTTTGTTTTTTTGTAATTAATTTGTTGAAAAAAAAATCTGAAAGTTATTAATTATCTGCTAATTTCAAGATCATAATTTTTGTACTTTTTAATAATAAAATTTCTCCATTGAAAAAATCATTCTTTGATTACATATATATATATATATATATATATATATATATATATATTTTAGGAAAAAATTTATCAGTCAAAGTTAGCAGGATAAAAAAAAAAGTAAAAAGTGAAACAGAAAAATCTGTGTGTCATTAAGATACGATATTTGAAACAATGTGCCAGGTGGACCGTGACAAATTGCACATTCTCGCAGACAGATCACACACCGACGTTCTCTATACATACATTTACGTACATACAGTGAACCTCGTAGAGTATAAATCCCATCTTATGAGTATAAGTATAAATCATATCGGGTAGCACGTTACTTTATATACCTCCACGATAGATGATGCTGTATATTTTCATTCTTATACTTATTTATTTTTTTTATCGCTTTCGTAGTTCAAGATTTAACGATTGTCTCAAGTTTAAAAATCAAAATTTATAATTTACCTTTTTTTTTTTTCTAACTATAGATAAATCGACGTGCCGTTACAACCCGATGTTAATTTAAATTTTTAAAAAATATATAATAACTAAAGGGTACAAGTATAATAAACATTAATATATTGTACAAGTAAATTAGTCTTTTATCCAAGTACATAATTTTGTTATTTTATTTATTATAAATTATTATTATCATTATTATTATAAGGGTGTAATGTCAAATAGTTTTGTTGAGGATTTAAGAATCTCGTGAACTTTAAAACAGTTTAAGTAAACTATCTATGTATATATTTATATAGATAGTTGTTGAACTATCCGGGGTCAAGGGGGTGTTAGTTTGCCGTGTTCTCAATATAATACGCGTGTGTATTTTCTCACGTCGACGTCTGTATTTCTCCTGACCGGGACTTAGCACGTGGTGTGCTTGAATTATGCGTAAAACCGGATTGTGTACGCACTACACTTGCGAATCCTCTATACCATACACTACATCCTCCATACTTGCGGTCTCTACAAGTAATTCGACATAGAAAATTTTATTATCGCTATTTTATTGAGGTAAAAAAATTAATAAGATTAATTTATTATCTAATCCTCAGTCTTACACGGCATTAAAATTTTTTCAGTGAAATATAAGAAAAAAAAAATAATAATAAATTGGGTTTTTAAATTAATCCGCAATTAAATTTCCAGTGGTGATAAAAATTTATTTATTTAATTACAAGTATTCGAAATTTTGATTGCTAATTTTTTATGATTTATCAGCAGTAAAAATGTAATATTTCTATCCAATTATGAAATAGTGGCACGAGCCGTTATTTTGTATTACTGTAAAAAAATTTAACGATTTAAGACAAATTTACTCAAGCGAATCTTCCAATTTCGCTTTTAAACCTCGACAACAAACAAGCACATGAATTTACTTTGGTAAAAGCTCAAGGTATTTTTATTTAGTATGAGCTCTGGACTGTAGATCGTTTTAAAATTACGGCTGATCGTAAATTTAAAAAGGATAGGGAGCGCCATCGGGAGAATATTCACAAGCACCTGGCTGTATTGCCACGATAATAATAACTTAAATCACTTGGTATATTACTCTTATCTATATAAACTAGTATCAGTACCAATACTAGTACCAATGCTATCAACTAGTATTTGTATTTCAGTTATATTTTCAATTACGCTCAATTTAAAACTACACTGTACAGATCGGGGGTGAGTTCGGAGTAATTACGGATTTTATTTCAGTCCAAATTTACTCTATCGCTTGGAGTTTCTGAGTTTAAAAAAAAAAATATTCTGCATACGGGAGTTTTTTTCATCGGAGTGATTTGGATTTTATTTGTCTGCATTACGATTCAGAGTTTTAGTATTAAAATAAACTCCCCTTCGAGTGAATTTCACTCCGAGGGGAGTAAATAAATAACCAGTCATCGGCTCCGCATTCACTCCAGATTTAATCTGCATTCACTTCCCAAATTTTTTATGATCCTGGTTAGCAGACAATTAACAATTTTAGAATTTTTTTTTACCACATAAATTACAAAAAAAAAAAAAAACTAAAAATATGCACATGTAGAAAATTTAAAAAACTACAGGTGCAATTTTTTTAAATATTTTTTTTTTTAATTTATAATTTAAAAAAAAATCCAAAAATTATTAGACGGCTAATTTCAGTATCATAATTTTTTACAGTGTAATCATCCGACTGTTTAATACTAAAATATATACATATTATATACATAATATATATGTTTATATATATGACTATGATGTATTCTTGAGCCATTGAAGCTGATGCATTTAATGGGTATTTCCACAATTTAAATACCGCGTTGACGATTTAAAATAAATAAATAACAAGAAAGTTTAATAAATTAACGGAATAAAAAAGGGTAAAAACGGTAGCCAGCGTAAAAATTTTTAAAGGTTGTGTAATGTGAGCTTGTTAAATACATAAACAGTAAATTCCATCCACGACACGACACGACATCAGAAGAGTTAAGTCGGAATTATATTTTGTCTATAATCCTAGAGTACATAAACACACATAATATGATAACCGTTAGTGCTGAGACGTTAAAGCTTGTTTATTAATCGTTATATTAAGTACACAACATGTCATTCTATTTCATATATATATATATACTATACCTATATATACACTGGCATAAACGTTGGCTCATAGTAATTAATAATAATTGAATCCCTTTGAATTTATGCAAATAAAATATCGAGGATAAATAATATTATGAAATCTCAATTAAGCTGCTCAGTAATTTATAATTAGCTCATAATTGAGCAAACAGAGCTATAATGATTTTTTTAAATATCAAAGAGAGGGAAAAAATGAAGGAAATGTGATATATGTAAATAAAAAAAATAAACATTTGTTGATGATCGAGCAGTCGCTAGTGCAGACTAAGTTCTTTTGCAAGATGGCGAACCTCCCTCAGCAGCTTCATATATCTCCGTTATCTTGATCGGAGCACACGAGGTACTTAGATACATGCTGGCATAGTTGTTTAGTCGGTACAGTACTCTACAGACTTAAGTCGGATTATTTATAAAATACTCGAGTCTATTATTCATTCAATTTAATTCTTCAAAAATATTGTTATTTTAGCTACCACGTTATCAAATAAAATTACACGCTTCATCACTATTATTTACACAGGCATTAAAGTCGTTGAAAGGTATCGGCGAAAGCTGGATAGTTAAGATTATCCGGTTTGATCAACAAATTTAACTCTTATCTGAGTGTCTCTAGACATCGATCGAAGTTTTAAAATTTTTTTTTCAAATTTTCTTACGGTAGTAAAGAAAAATTTTTCTCTACTTTACAATTTTTAGTGTACTTTTAGTTACTGGTCTCTATAAGATGAAATTTCGTTCTTGCTATGCTGTCATTTTTTAAAAATAAAAAATTTTAATTCTCTGTCCAGACATTAATTTTTAACTTCCCGCTAAGAAAATTGCAAATTTTCAAAAATTCGGGAAGTTATTGGTTTCAGTCCGATTTTCAAAAATCGAATTTCTAATAGATATTGACGTTTTGAGGTTCTAGAAAGCTATTCTGACTGATTTCACGATGATGTCCGAGTGTATGTATGTATGTATGTATGTATGTATGCATGTACGTACGTACGTACGTATGTAAATATCTATAACTTTTGAACGGATGAATCGATTTTGATCGTCAAGGTGTCATTCGACGCGGTTTGTCAACATCTCGAAGCTGAAAAAAAATTGAGCTTGATCGGTAGGGCTCGTGCGGAGATATTCCAAAAATAAACTTTTTTCAAAAATGTTTTTTTCGGATAACTTTTTACGGGCTCAATGGATTGATTCCAAAATCAACTGGGCTCTGAAGCTTTATAAGCCGCGTCGAATGCCACCTCAACCATCAAAATCGGTTAATTCTTTCAAGAGAAACCGTTGTCGAAAGAATTAAAAAAAATAATTTTTTTTAGTATTTTGGAAATTTCTTAAAAACGACTCGATAAATAAATTTCAAAATCTGATCAGTTGTAGAACTCAATAAAACGCGTCGATTGCCACCTTAACCGTCTCAATCGGTTTATTCGTTCGAGAGATATCGTTGGAGAAAAAATGGTAAAAAACGTTTTTTTTCGAAAACAAAGGCATACAAAAGTATTTCCGAGCTCGAAAATGTATCCACAACAATTTTTCGAGCTCAAGGAGCTCGAAAACTGCGGGAAGTTTTGGAGCTGGCCCGCAGGGTCAACTGACAGACCGATTTTTTTTTTAGCTTTAGTTTAGTACCCAGAGAGAAATTTACGGTAATAATGTCAATATATTATGGGAATATATGGTTCCCATATTGCATGGTAACAGGTTTTTTTTGAAATACCGATTATGGGAATGGCACCCATGTAAATTATGGTAACAATTCCTATAGATTTGGGTTTCATTTCTCTACGATATTGAAAAGTTCCTAGAAAGTTATGGTAATAATTCCTATATTATTATGGTAACCGCTACCATATATTATAGTTATGATTTCCATAATTTATGGTAAAAGTTAAAACTATATTATAGTAATGGTTACCATAACATTTAAAAATTCTTCATATTATGGGACTCATTTCTATAAAAATATTATCACACCATAATAGTATGGGAATTATTACCACAGCAGTATGGGGTTTATTCCCATATGCACTTAGGAGCTGTTCCAATGTGGATGGGAACTATTCCCATGAGAATGGTAATCATTACCATTCGATATAGGAACTTTTATCATAATTATTGAAATCGTTCCCATCGTTATGGAAATTTTTCCCAGGATTTATGGGTGTATACTCCATAATTCCAAGTAATTATTACCATAACTTTATGGGTTGATATTTTATAACCGTCTTAAGAACGGTTACAAAATTTTCTCTCCGAGTAGACATACCCAGACCTCAGTAAAAAATAATACAGGATTTAGGTCTCCGCCTATTTTTTAAATAAACATTTAACGATCGTTTTCAGTAATTTCATAAAATAATTTAATGTAATTGAATAAAATATAAAATTGACAGTTAATTTTGTTTAAAAATAATTTATCTAAATCGATCGCGGCATGATCAATGATTTCATTTATCGTTTGACGGTTGACATTACTTAATAAAATCGATTGCTGAGAGTTGAGGTATGCGAGTATATATCAGTGGACACGAAAGGACCGATCACATTTATATAAATACATACGTGAGTCGATGGTATCTAAGCACTTGTTTCATTGTATCCATTCCGACGTTCTTGGAGCATTGTATCGGTATGCATCGTGCGACATCGTCCTGTATAACCCAAGATAAAGACGGAAAAGACGGGAATGGTTGTTACGAGTGAGGTTGCGAGGACAGTTTATGGGAGCTTTTAAATTGTTTTATTGCATACGACTTTGTCGGCGGCAATCCCACTAGATATGTGTTCAGTTGAGTCCTCGTCCTCGTCCACGTCGTTCCTTCTACCATATCTATACCGATAGCTTGAAGAAACTTCTTCCGGTTAAAACTACTTGACGGGTACGTTATAGTACACTGCTAGTACACTTGCGGAAATTATTGAGCCGTTCACTATCGTCCATTTTATGATTCTTGATTCATGACTTAATCCGCCATTTATGGCTCATTTTTTTTTTTATTACAAGCACTAGTTATTTTCCGATAAATCAAATTTTATTTACTTAATTTTTTTAAATTATTTTAGCTGCTCCACTTTAATAAAAATTTTTTTTATTTTATTTAATGCTCGGTAATAAATTATTTATTTTATTCCCTGTAAAATCACAGTCCGGTTACATGTGACAGTCAATTGTAAGTGAGGCAAATAAAAGTAGTCTATTGAATTTTTTTTAATGACAACAATAAAATATGACATAATTTTTATAGTAAAAATGCAAATAATGTAATTGCAAAATTAATTCTGATACTGAAGTTATCCGATGCATAAACTTTGAATTTTTTTTTAAAACAATAAATTATAAAAAAAAATATTTATAAAAAATTGCACCTGTAGTTTTTTTTATTTTCTACATGTGCATATTTTTAGTTTTTTTTTTTTTTCTTAAATTGATTTGTTAAAAAAAATTAGAAAGTTTTTATTGGTCTTCCAACTTCAGGATCATGTCTAGGTAAAATTAATTAATGATGCCTAGATAAAAAAAAAAAGTTTATAACCAAAATCGACCCACGCACTGAATCTACTGCGATTGAGGATGAGGTAATGACTGCAGATAAAAATGAAAATAAAATGAGTAAACTCGACTTGGAAATATATATCTGATAAAAGCGATTGCATCATTAACGAGTAGTACGTGCTTTTAGAGTAAAGAGACAAAAGAAGTCCAGCTACTTAACTACCAGCAATCAAAGCACGTAAATCGCGGAAAAATCGATCTGTACACACGTTTATTTATTTAATTAGATAACGATTTTTACCGTAATCTAAATAATTTATACCTATGCAATATGAAATAGACTTTTTGTGTCACTTTATTGCTAAATCGATTTTTTGTTTCACTTCAATATATAATTTTTAATATCAATTAAATAATTAAAATGTAAACATGAAAAAAAAAATTATTGACTTTTTTTTTCATTTACAATTAAGTTAAAAAAATATAAAATGTGTACATCTTTTAACGTGACATTGGTAGCAGTGTATTTATATATATATAGGTTCGGTTTTTGGGCGTGCAATCGAATTGTCGAACGTCCAAGTTTTACAAAACTACATTCCGGTGACTCGGTGAGTTTTTGTCTTCCACACACATCAACAGTTTCATGTTTTGTTGTTTTAATATATATATATATATATATATATACATACTAACAATACTGTACTTGGCGATACAACGACTAGTGTAAGAATGAATACACTTACACTTATATATAGTAAAGTATATAGGTAGATATATACAACGGGATGAAAAGTAGTGGATCTTCTTCTCCTTCGTCCTGGACATCAGGATCTTGCCACCGTATGCCCGTACTGGGTTTATCGCCATTTGCCGATCGTTTTCTCTATACCAACTTCTACCAGCTTTTATATACACAATAAAATTTTTAAACTTACGACAAAATTATTGAACTCACGTTACCTTACGGTCAAAACATTTTTTTGTCTCAAAATTTTGAATAAAAAAAAAAATCCGTCAATAATTAAAATGAAAAAAAAATTAACTAATTAATTAATACTTAATTATTTGAAGAACGTTGAGTATTTTGAATATTTAAACTGCTAGACTTTCTTGCCTATCAGCTGATCAATAAAAAATCCTGTGCCGATAAATGGTAATTTTTATGAAAACTTGAAATGTCCTTAGAAATATCATATAAATATTTTATCTTAAACAAGATCCCAAGACTTTCCCACAGTTTTATCTACGCATCTCCGGAATCTCTGCTAGATTGGATCACACATGAGATTTATCCTGATATATCACGTGCTTGAGCTGATTTTTTATCTCTATCTATCTTCCGCTCTCTCTTCAAGTCTTCAGGCTGTCCACCTACGCTCGATCTCGATTGCGGCAAAATAAAGCGTTCGACTTTATATACATCCAGTATATATGTATATATATATATATATGTACAGTATAGAGTTGAGTCGTACGTCGTAGAAATATACCAGCGTTATATGCAGCCAGACGATTTCATTCGGAAAAGTATCGATCAAGACAATTTAAACTCTCGCATACGCAATTATTTAAATTTACCTAAGATAATAAATTCATCAGTGACAATATTCTTTTAACCAACAAATTATAATTATAAATCAGCTGTTGTAAATTTTTACCATACTTGAGATAACTATTTATCAAATAAAATGATTAATTACAATCATTAATATCAAATAAATAAATTAACTCATTCACAACAAAATCCATTAACGTGTTAAATATTTTAAAACACGTTTTCACTCATTAAAAATATATATGTATGTATGCAACACATACTTTTAAGTGCATTAAATAAGTCCGCGGATATTGAGACATTTTAAATAAATTTTTTATCTCAATAGTGCGCTGATAATTAATGACGAGCAACCGACGGTTATCATTGAAATTTAATTTGACAAATTTCGTCACACTGTCAAAAATCGGGAGTAAATTCAGAGTGATAACGGATTTTTGCTCGGAGTGATTTGGATTTTATTTAAATCCGCATTCACTAGGATTCGGAGTTTTATCATTGAAATAAATTTCACTCCGAGGAGATTAAATAAATAAACAGTCGTCTACTCCGGATTTAATCCGCGTTCACTCCCCAAATACTTTTTTCAGTATAAAGATATGATTTGAAAAAAAATTTCCTTATTCTCTTAAACATATAGATAATTGCAAAAAAAATTCTAATAATTAAATAAAGTATAAATTTTAAAATATTTGCTGAAGATCAACTGACAAGTTGGATGAGTCATTGAAAGAGAATCTAATGGACTAAAACGTGCATCAGTAGATATATTGAGGCTGGCCGCAATATATTTAATACAGACTAGCACACGTGGGACGCCACATACGTAACGGAGCGTATAATTCAGAGGTGAGAATGAGAAGGTGAAAAGCCACAGGACTAACCGTCTGGTGATGATGCCAGTGCTAGTGCTAGTGCTGGTGCTGAAGCTGCCGGTGATGCCTCTGTAGGAGGTTCATTAACATCTCAAACGAGTCATGAGTCTACTAGACATTAAGAAGCATCACTTCTTCCGTCACTTAACTCTTCTTTCATCCTCATCCTCATCACTACACTTTATCTCGGTTTTTATTTTTTTACCCACATATTCTACATCGGACTTCCATATACGTGTGTCTCAAATACATTAATGAACTCGTTCTACTTCTATACGTTACCCATATTATTTTAACTTACAATTTATAATAATAATATATAATAAAATCAATACTAATACTAATACTACTCAGACTTATTGAGCTGAATTGAATGACCGGAGAGTAAATAAAAATAATTATCGTTATCATATAATAATAATCTATTGGATTTCCTTAACATTACCTTACATTACACTGCATTAGGTGCACTAGGTTATTTATTGATGTCTTCTAACTGGTTAATTTCACACTTACGCGTGGGAGAGTTGTTTCAATACATACGAGCGTAGGAAGTGAAATGCAGACGTGAATTACCTTTTTTTATATTTACTTTTCTTTTATACTTTATACTGTATATTATATATTACATATTTACATTTATATTTATGTACGATTGTCGATCAAGCCCGCGGGTAAATTATATTTTTAAAATAAACAAAATTTCAGTCTCGAAAATATTTTTATTGAAATGATGATACGGGTATAGTATTACACCGTAAAAAATTCGGAGTCATTTCGGAGTGATTACAGATTTTATTTAAATCCTAATTCACTCCGACACTCGGAGTTACGGAGTAAATATGGAGTTCGTCTTTTTTTCAGAGTGATTTCCATTTTATTTAGATTTGCATTCACTACGATTTGTAGTTTTAATATTAAAATAAACTCTTTAGGAGTAAATTTTACTCCGAACCAGAGCTTCAATATTAAAATAAATTTCTCTTTGGAGTAAATTTTACTCAGAGGGAATTAAATAAATTAATAATCAGCCACTGCATTTACTCCGCTAATTTTTTACAGTGCAATAAATAAAACAATTAGAATATCTTTTAGACTCACCTAAGCAGCCATTCATCGATAATCCATAATGATCATGGTCACATTGATCGCAGCGATCACCAATAACTCCCGTTTGACACTTGCACAATCCTGTGACCGCATCACAATCTTCATCCGCGGCACCGACACCACAATCGCACTCGCGACAACCCGCGGTTACGTTACCGTATCCCTCTATGCACTTTGAACAATCGCGATCGGTGTATAATGGACGGCACAAACACTGACCACTTATCAAATCACACAAACTTGAACTACTGCCAATCACGTCACAGTTGCAAGCTGCGGAAATAATAATTTTTTTTTTTATTACTCAAAATTTTAATAATATTTTTATGGGTCTGACTTTCAGATAAATTTTTTAAATTTATACTGGAAATACTGTGTCAAGATGGTACTGACATTAAGCTTTTAATACATCAGAATTTTCTTCAAATCTTAATACCCATAAATTAGCTTCGTCATTGGTCTATTTTGTGTTGCTTCACCCCCCTCCCTTGCCGTACCGATTTATCGCTACTTTTACACTAAATCCATTATTTATCTCCTTCCGTTCTCAAAATGTGCAGGAAAAAAAGTTATAAACATAAAATTTAAAAGACATTACGTCAGATTTATTTGAAAACTCATTCAACCCATAAGTATTTTACTGTTTGTAAATTAACGTCTTTTAGGTATTTTTAAAAAAATTATTTCTTGTGAGGTCCGGAAGCCCAAACTCATTAAAATAAATAATTATATGACCTCTTTATGGTTTTATTTATTATATACTGAATCTACTTACGTAAACAATTCTGTTCCAAAGGGTCACCGTAGTGGGCTTCTTTACACTTTTCGCATCTAAAACCTTCAGTGTTGCCGCGGCACTCTAAGCAATGGCCCGTTTCCTGGTCACATGTGCCGCCATTGCAAGGACAAAGCTCGCACGTGCCCCCAAGTTTCGTCGGGTCACCAAAGTATCCAATGTCGCAGCTAAAAAAGTTAAATCTCAATAACTCCGTAACAGTTGCAGTGTTTCATTACAGTAAAAGTAAATTATGACGAAATTTGTACCTTTCGCAGTGGTCTCCGGTATATCCTACCGGACACTGGGTGCAGACATAATTGCCATCGGGGTTTTTGGGGTCGTCGAGCTGACAATTGGGGCTGAACTGATTTGAAGCTTCAGTGAGTGGACAAGCGCATTTTTTGCAGTCATTTGGAGTTCCTCGAGTTGCGTCTCCGTAGTAACCGGATGCACATCGGTCACATTTTGGTCCCGTTGTATGATGCTCGCACATCTATAAAAAAATTTTTTTTTAAATTACGTTGATAGTCTGACGTTCTGCTCAAAAAGCTGGCGACCAACTTGACAACAAGTTTCCGACAACTTTCAGCTTTTGTAACTGTTGACAACAAGTTGTTACCAACTTTCCCAGAAAGTTGGCGACAATTTACTGCCGCAACTGGTTGACAATTTTCTGATGACAACTTGGCGGCAAAAAGTTGTCATCAGTTTGCTGCCAAATTGACTATCAGGGAAATTGATAATTTATTTAACGATTTTTTTTTGTTTGTAAAACGATTGTCGATAAAGAAGGCTCCAGTTTATTTCCGTCGATCCTATATCGGTCCATAATTTCTGCCGTTACAATACCGATCGCTGATCATCAACAATTTTTATCGTAAATTTATAACAGTCGATAAAGTAGTAACACTCACATTACATTCGCCCATAACAAGATCACAGGATCCAGCATGATTGTAACAGTCGCATTTAACACAAATATGATGATCCTGATGGTCGCTGCCATTGACAATAACTTTGACGTAACCCCAGGCGCAATATTCGCATGACAGCCCGGCGTATCCTTCAGGACATTTGCAATGTTCGGCGAGACTTTCCATTCCATCTTCAGCACGATCTCCAATCGGAAGAACGACAGACTGTAAACTCGCTTCCACTTGCTCTGAATGATACTGCGCGCGAATCATCAGGTACTTGATATCTGCCAGGACCTTCAGCATCTGCGATCGCGTTACTGGGTCGCCTTTGTACTCAGTCCTGCGTAATCTTGTCGGTATATCCTGGACTTCACTGTGAACATGATACCATCCCTGTTCTGTAAGTGGTACCGATATTTCGGCTTCCTGGCTGTTGTATTGCTCTTCCCCGTACGCAATTCTCATTCCATTTTTACCCTGAGTAATTTTATTTCATTTTTATTTTTACTTCAATTGTCGTGGTGTAAGATAATAAGATAGAAGAAAAAAAGTTACCACAAGGATGACATTGGGTTCGATGGTCGGTTTACCGCTAGTGTCACCTCGCATTACTATCCAAGTCGTCGAGTATGTGAGATTACTTCCGTAAGAAGACAATCGATTCCCCGTGTAAATTTTAGGAGCGAACCAGAACGGACTCTGATACTCAACTTCGAAGGATGCAACGATTAGCCAGCCGCTGTCTGGATCTATTGTCGGTATCACCGATCTCGATCCATTTATGTCTGTTACCCGCCACTCATTCAATGTTGAAATCTGTAATCAAAAAATTTTTTTTTAAATTTAGTAAACAATTTTTTCACAAATTTCATTGACTCCAAAATTAGAGCAAGAAATTTTCAAATATTTTTTTTACCTGAAATTTTCTTTTTAAATTCTATTATTTTATTTATTTAAATGTTAGTATTATTTATTTAAAAAAAAAAACTAAAATAGCCAATTATAATTTTTACAACAAAAGCCATTACTTTTATATGTTTATCAGCAATTGTATGCTAATGAGCCGTAAAAATATATGTATTAACCGATAAAAAAAAATTATTCAATAATTCTTTTAACCGCTCGTACAAGTACCGTATTCTCTATAAGCAATAAAAAAACGGCATTTATTCCCATAGCAAAATGAGAAAATAAAATTGACAAGAGCGTTGAAGTAATAATAATATAGAAAGTAAAAGGGTAGAGCATGTCCACCCTCGTTTATCGCACTCCAGCATTATAATGCCAACACAGCAAGAGTCGTTCGTGCGACAGCGTAATTACGGGTTATACTGTCTTCCGTTCCGAGTCATGAGCACCGATAACAGGGATAGACATAAGCTTATCCAGTTCATCTAACGACTATCGTGTCTCTCTGTACTGACCAAGATTCATCCGTCCATTCAAGTCCACTCATCTTTCTCATCTCCCTTACAAGATACTTGTCAACTTTATATATAAAGAGTCTCGACTCCTAACAAGCCTGTATCATCTTCCACTCCTCAAAATCTACATATTTTATGCATAATATAATAATTTAAACTCAGATGTTCTCAACGATGATAAAACAAAACCATAGAAAATAAATGTGATAATAAATTTTTAACTCACCGACTGATAAACGAGAGTCGCAGCAGTGCATTGATCGGTAACTCCGAAGCAGTCACACTGCAAGCATCCCTCGATATTGTCACGGGTCAGTGCGAAGTAACCGGGCTTGCATCGGTCACAGAAATCGCCGGCAACATTCGCTTTGCAAAGACAGTCACCCTCGCAGTCGTGTGACGGCAGTATTCCACGTGCGTCACACGGACATGGCATGCAATCAGGAAATTGACGATAACCAGCTGCACATTGGTCGCATTTGTAACCAGAAAATCCTGGTTTACATTCACAAGCACCCGCTACCTAAATAAGTTAATAAATTATTTATTTATTTGGATTTTTATTTAACAGAAATAAATACACTGGGAAAAATCGGGAGTGAATTCGCACAGAGTACGGATTTTATTTAAATCCGGATTCACTTGGAGTTGCGGAGTTTTAGAAAAAATCACTTCGCATACTAAAATAAAATCCTCTTCACTCCACTCCAAATTTACTCCGTATTCAATCAGTGTATGAAATATATGTGATATTATTTTGTTAAGAAATTAATAATTTTTTTTAATAATTTAGACCGCAGGTTAAATGAAAAAAAAATTTGACAGATCGTAATTTTTCGGTGTATTTCATTAGAAAAATCGGTTTGTTATGAAATTTTTAGTGAAAAGAGGGAAAAAATGAAACTCTACTTGTGCATATTTATCAATTATTTAATACCTTGCCAGGATAAGTATCATCCGGAGTACAAAAACCGATGCTACCTCTCAGATTGCAATGATCACATGGTACACATGGGCTGGGATCATTTGGTAAAATACCGTTGGGTCTATAGTAACCAACTTGACATCTTTCACAGTTGATTCCCGTTGTATGATCCTTCGGTTATAAATTTAAATAGTTACCCATACGAAAAAAATATATATGCGGGAAAATTGCATACACGAGACATATATGTCTCATATATTAAATTTGTCCGCATATATATTTTTTTCGTACGGGTAAGTGATTATTTTTAATTAAATTAGTAAGTAAATAATAAATAAATAAATAATTACCGTGCAATTTATACAAACGCCACCACCACGATATTTTCCCCTTATGTCCATAGACATTTTTCTATCAGCGATCTCTGGATCGTATCTACATGAGCTTGCGTGACCATTGCAATTACATTTTTCACAGTAAAATCCTTTAGCAGATGTACCGGGCTTCCAAGGCGCCTGATTGTACATCGGGCAGCACTTTTCGCATCTTTCACCGCAAGTATGTCGCTCGCATTCGCACTCCTGATGCTGTAGAAAATATTAATTTTTTTTTTATAGTCCATTTGTTAAGCTAATGAAAGTTTTTTTAAATTAAAAAAATTATTTCGATTACATTACAAGTAGACTTGACATGAGGGAAATGTAATGTGTAATAAATATATATAGTAGGAAAAGGAGAAAGTTTTATAATTTACATGACGAGTGGTTATTTCCGGCGGATGTTGATCATTCAATGTAATACTCAAAGTAATCCTGTGATTACGTATTTTAATATTTATTTGTCTTTACCAATAAATCGCTTAAGGAAAAAAAATTTTTATATATAGATCCCGTTTGGTTTTTTTAATTATCTTTAATTTACGGCTTCGACATTTCAATTTAAGCCATGAGCTTTTTTTAAATGTTGGAAACTGGGGTCTTTGGAAAAAAAGTTATTGCTGATAATTATTTATTTGAATAGAGATAAAATAGTAATGGATATTTAAGTTGTTATTTTAGAGCTAAATATTAAAAGTAATGGACTGCGAAATGCAAATAGTTCCTTTGTTCACTAGAGCAATTTTACAGTAGTAATAAAATCGTAATTCTACCGCAAATGGGCACGTCTATTTTTATTCCGCGGTACTATAGATGTATATATTTATAGATGTAGACTAGTTAAATATATATATATACGTGAGCATGTTTGTAAAAAATGCCCTGTGTACTTAATTATCACAGAGGGTTTGAGTTGAAGCTTTCAAACATTTACTTATACGATATATCAGGTAATGAAGCCTGTAACTTGTTTATTTTTTTTTCCGATAATAATTAACACGAAACAAGACAATGGGGTAAAAACGGTCTTCTTAAAAAAATACTGATAATTTTTTATTCAATTTATAATCATGTTTTTGTGATCTGCTCAGTTAAATTAAAATATAGGACGAATCGGGCCGCTTTAAAAAAAAAAAAAAAATTCTGAATTTTTTTTTTCGTTTTTTTTTCAAAATTCTTAATCCTGAAGTACAGAAATAGTTCTAAAAAAATTTCATCCATTTGAGCGAAATTTTTTATTTAAATTTAAAAATGGCCCCATTTAGAAAAAACTTTAAGCAGCAGATTTTTCCCCTTTGTCTCTAAAAATAATTAAAAAATATTTTTAATTGAATAATTGAGCGGTAACCTGTTGAAATAGAGTATTAATAAAATGGTGATAAAAAAACAATAATAAAAATAAGAAAGCGAAATGGCAGAGACTAATTGCACTGAAAATATCAGAGCTGATTATTCTGCAGAACGTTTATAATGTAAGTGACCTGGTGTGGTGATTATCATGCTGGTAAATAACGGGGAAGGGTAAACGGCAGAATCGCCGCCTCGGTGATTCATCGTCAGATCGTTCGAGCATTAAAGCTCTTTCGCCTCTTGCCTCAAATCTACTCCCTCTTAAATTTTTTATAATTTAAAGACTCACCGCCTTACAAGATCCACTGACACGTTAAAAAAATTAGTAAAAAAAAATGTTATTATTTAAACGTCTCCTTATCTCGATACAACATTTAAAAGTATTTATCTCACATTAAATTGAGACACAATTTGTCGGAATATTTGAGATTCCTGAATTAAAAAGTGTGCCAGCAAAAATTTAATCGGCCCCGATCTATTCGCTCTTCAAATATCGACCACGTGCGCCGGGAAAAAACTGATGCGATTCTCAAGCCCATAAAATAATTCCAATTTATTAGTCGTCTCCCGCGATATATTTTTTAACGATATAATAAATATTTAAGTACCCACAGTTGTATGTAAAAGTTCAATATAAATAAATAATCGAGCCGTTTTAAAATAAAGTTTCATAGCAACAAAAATAAACGAAAATCGTGTAACAAAAAATGTATTTAGAGTGGACGAAAAATTGCAAGCGGACTCTTTGATCCTTTCTCGGCTCCTTTAATCCTTATCCCTTCTCACGTCTCCCTTTCACATTGAACACGACCGCGAACGCGATCGTGACCGATGACCGCGCAGTAACCGAAAGCAAATAAAATTTTTATTTCGTAACAACTCTCAAGCGGTCTTATTATTTGATGTCCATGGTGTTAATATAAATTAACACCAAGTGAAAACCTACTTACCAATTTAATTTATTAATTTCAAAATTTTTAACTCATAGCGAAACAAAAAAATTTTTTATCTTTTAATGTCGTGATTTTTTTTTTTTAAATTAAGAAAAACTTTTCTTGCAAAAAATTAAATATCTGAAGAAATTTATAAATTTATTTATATAGAAAAAAAAAAAAATTACACAATTATTTATCGCGATGATCGTGAGGTGACGATACTCTACGCCGTGTAAGGAAGCAACTTGCATAGAGTGTCTACTTAATAATTTATGTTTTAAAGTTGTGATATAAATTGTGAATTACCCCATGGCGCACACTGTACCGACACCGTGAAGCGTGACCTGAGCACAAACAACGTCCACCTATGCTTATTTCTTTTATGGAATAAAATGCACGTCGTTTGTCGGCGACTGCACCACCGCCTCGCTGTAGCCCCTGCAACCTCAATCTTACGAATCGTGCCTGCGTAAATTCCTCAAGTAGTTGGCTGTGATTTTGTGCGCCCGGTCGACCATTAAGTAAATGCGTGTGAATCTGCAATCATTTTATTTCATTTATAACACATTTTTTTTTTTTTTTTACAAGATTAGATACTATTGTCATTATATTTTATGTCTAATGCAGTTGCTAAATATGTGCATTAAAATAAAAATGAGAGTTAGCGAGAGTGAGAATGATAATGGACGCAAATCCATAAATGGATTCGGGAATGAATTAATGAGGCTGAAAAATGTTTAACAAGTTAAAATAAAAATTAATGGGTTGTCGTTCCATAAAAGGAATTTGTTACTTAATATAGAGAACAATTGAGTGTATAAAAAAAATAACTTTGTTGATAAAGAAAAAATTTATTGCAAGGAATAAAAAATTTTTAATATTTTTAGTGAATAAAAATTTTATGTCTTTTAAAATGTCATATTTTTTTTATTGCTTAAACGGGTCATTGGACATGTGTGAATTATATCTAAGACTAAGATCGTATACAGGGTGAGAGATTTGTACTAAGAAAGAGACAGTTTTTAAGACATGAGAAGAGATACGAGAAGTTAAATAACATGAGAGTGGAGAATTGCCATGGAGTTAGAGGTATAAAAGGTCTTGCGACGAGAATGTATATATATACATATATATTATATATATAAGTAAAAGAGAAAAGAGAGACGAGTTATATAGATGATAAAAACGGAGATCCCTACATTCCTACCATGTATGGTTGCACTGACGACCCTTGTAAGGGATCTCACGTACACACTCGTGATGATGCTGCGCCTCAAGCACACACGACAAGGAGGATATAGAGGAGGGTTTGTGCGTTCAACGTTTTACGCTTTTGCAACAGAGGTGAAATGTATAAAAAAAAAGTTAAATAAAAAATGAGACTGGATCATGTCTCGCTTAGGTTTTGAAAAAATAAAAGTCTGGTTGTCTTGTCTCCAGCTATCCAGAAGATTCAAGAACTCGGGATTCAGGTCTTCTTGTATAATCCGGCCTCAAAAATTTAATGGCGTTTTTAATTTTATTTATTAAGTTGATAAATTAAAAAATAAAAAAAAAACATTTCTGACCGTTTACTTTTTTTGGTTAATTAAAAACGCGAGGAATGTTAATTCAATATCTATAAAAGTATGGTAATTTTTTTTTGTTCCGTTTGACTTTACAAGTTTATTTTTAATGTAAATCAATAAAATTTTATGATGTACAGAAAAAGTGTTACGTTACTCAGTGCAATATAAAAAATTAAAACTCAACAGTTATCCAATCATGTATAATTATATGAGTATCTTGTAAACCGGATAATAATTAATGATCGATTGAGATCAAATGTGTGTAATCGTGTGTGTAACGACATCAGTATCCCGTCACACTGACGCCACGTCATTTGTCGCGACTTTAGTATTATTTTATTAAATAAAAATAAAATTATTGCGGCCGCAAACAACGATAATTAAATCATTAATTTATTTTATTATTTACTAATTATGGAAATTAATCATCAGTTTAATTACGTTCTCTTTTTCAAGTCGATTTTATAGAAAATTGCTTATGGCAGAGGATCTCATAGGATAATTTTGATTAAATTTTATCATAATATGCCTTAATTAGTTGAACAGATTCAAAAGCTTATATATATATATATCTATATATAACCAATAAAATACTACCTTGTCATCATAAAGACTCGTAATTCTTCTAAATAGTTTTTTATCGAGAGGAGATGAGTAAAATTAACTGATTCGATTATAAAAAAAGGTCATTTAAAATTTCCAAAATATAAAAAAAAAAATACATTTTTTTTTATTTTAAAATAAATTTTTAACGAAGAGGTATATCTATCTGCAAGGAAATATATATGCGAAAAATCTATGTAACATATAAGACACGTTTTTTTTGCACAAACATATATTTATATATATTTTTCATGTATGTTGATATAGACACTACTGCATATATGTTATTAACATATTTGTTTTTTATATACGCACATATATGTAACATTGCTGACATACATGAGGCATATAATTTTCACATATATATTTTTCTACGGGGAATAGATTGAGCAGAATGTGTCTTAAAGTTTTCCCGGATCAAAAAAGTTACTTGAATTTGAGTTTCTTTAGTTAAATTTAAGTCAATTAAGCCAAAACCAAGTGAAATTTGTCTTTTTCGACTTAAATGGATACTAACCGTACACAGAAAAAAATAAGTTTTTGGCGCAAGAGATATTTTGTATTATGAATTGAAGACAAAAAATTTTCTTGGCTCAAGAATTTTTTTTCTTGTTCCAAGAAAATTTTTTCTCACCCCAAGAAAATTTTTGTTTTCACTTTATAATAAAAAAAATTTCTTGGGTCAAGTAAAAATTTTCTTAGGACAAGAAAAAATTTTTTGCGCCAAAAAATCCATTTTTTCTGTGTATCAAAAAAATCAATATATAGGAATCCAGCCCAGATTTCTGTCTGGGTTCCCACATGGCGTTTTCGAATGGATTTTCATGTGGTTTCCTATATAGAAACTCAGATTCCTACATTAATTTCTCCCAATGAATTTCATATATCCAAGTTTTTATATGGGAATCCAGATACCCATGATTTCCACATGGATTCTTATATAAATCCATAAGCTTCTACATTAATTCCTATGGATTCTAACATAAATTCATACTTTTTTTTATGGATTCCTATGGGTTCCCATGTAATCCCACATGGATTTTTTGACAGGGAATTACCCATACGAAAAAAAAAATATACGCGGGCAAATTGCATATATGAAGCATATAAATCTCATATATGAAATTCGCCCGCATATATATTTTTTTCATACGGATATTTCAATTTAGCCAAAAGGAAGTAAAAAATTGATGAACAACACACGTGATTTTGACTATCTTTTGGCTAACATGACCTGCTTAGTTTCCATTCAAGTCAAAAAAGTCAAATTTTGAAGTTAAGTATCGTGGATTTTTTAAAATCTTTATCGAATAAATTATTTTTCCCATATTATGTTTATTAAAATTCTTATATTAATGAACCTCAAAAATCAATAAACGAATAATTTTTAAATTAAAACGTATTGTTTGAAATAAAAAGCAGTGAGAGTACAAGTCAGAGAATAATTAAATAAATAAAACCGCTTATTTACCTCTCCATTTTCCATGGGCGTCTGCCGCGAGTACATACTCGTACATATGACCTCATCATCGGCGTTGTAAATAGGCTTTGTGACAGGCGGAATCGAGTACCTCGTCCAGCACTCTTCATCACTCGGGGCATAATACTGCCAGGCTCGGAACTCTTCCCCATCGAGTGATCTCTCTAGCACCCACGCAGCCGGTCGCGGTGAATTCGCCGCTTTGACGATAACATTTTCAATTTGGTAAACCTGTAACACATAAAATAAAGTAAGCAACACACACTATTATTTGCATTGCTATCAAAATTTTATTACGCTCTCATACCAAAAAAAAATCTAAACTCAGAGTTAATTTTTTTGTCAAATAAAATCCGTTCAAATTTAAATTATCCCTGCAGGTTATCATTCAAAAATGCTTTCACATTTTTTTTTTAAATTTATAACATGATATACATAAAAAATAAAAATAAAATTGTAGCCTCAGAAGCGTGTCTCCCGTTGAGTAATTAATTAATTCACAAGAATCTAAGATCGTGGCAGATAATCAGGCGCAACCTTAGGGTCTTTTGTACCTCGACGGTTGCGGGTGTCATCTGCCCGCTGCCCACTCGAGTCAGCCTTGTCTTTACGCATTCTCATACACTTTAAAGTAATTCATAGCCTTCATATTGCTTGCACTTCTAGATCCCACACTGACACCAGATCAAACCCGCGATAAACAACACGCGGGTGGAAAGAGAAAAATGAATTTACTCAGACCATTAATATATTAACTGAAAAACAGTTTGCGTTTATTTAAATATAAATACACATCATACATCATATTTTAAATTGTAAAAATATCAACATGCCCATCGCAATTTATTCAACAATAGAATAATTCATCCAGGCATTAATGTAAATAATTATTTTTATTTATCTAAAATCGAATCACAAGAAGGCATAAAATTGACAACTGAGAATTAACGATCCAATCGAGTGAGTCTTGTCGTGGTCTTCGTGCGGACTCGCGGTACCTCAACTCCTTGTATTGGCTCAACTCAGATTCTGCTGGACCTGAACGCTGTTCGTTCCTTCGTAGGGATTTTTTTCCTCAACCTCAAGTATCGTGTGTTTAGTTGTTTCTCGTTGTCCTTAGCAATGCGACGACGCCCACTTTCGGTCATAAAGACAGATCGCAAACCGACGATACGCTTAACCAGGAGTGTGCTTGGTTACTAACCATTTAAGGAATTGCCTTCGTCGATATACTCTTCTTCTGCTTCTTATATATATACATATATATACATACATATGTACATATATATGTATAAAAAGCATGTGCACGCGCCAATTGTTATGTGTAATAAGCTGCAAGTATTTCCTTGATATTTTTAATTAACAAAATTGTTAAATTAAACAGAAATGTTTTGAGTGAAAGAAATAAAGTAAGTAATGAAGTAATTTTTTTAAAAATGGTTTGTTATTTTGGAGTTATCTTATGGGATTACGGTTTTGTATACCGGTTCTCTCTCCGCGGGGCATTCTCAAAATGTTTGGCTTTTGCTTTGGCATTAACTTGCACACTATATTGAGGGTATCGGTGTCTTTGTTTAGAGCAATCGGAGACGTGTCGTCGAGTCTCAACGAGCCGTGTTGACTGCGTGCTCCTTGTTATTGCCAAAGAAAGTAAAAAAGATAAATGTCTACGAGAATGAAGATGAGGATGAGGATGGGAATGGGAATGGGAATGAGAAGGAGAAAGAAAAGAGCACGAGGGAGTAAGAAAAAAGAAGGTGAGGGTCTGAGATAGGGAGGGTTAAAAAATAAAATAAAATTGTCAAGTTATAAATTAATGAAAATATTATGTGGGATAAGGAGTGTAACGAACGAGGAAACGATCCGAGACTAAAAAGTTTGTTGGGTTAAATATTTATGGTGTGAGCACGTGTTCGTCTGCTTTGAATTACAGATTAAGGAGTTGTGTTATTGTGGGGATAGGTCGTGTTTATTCATTCTATTTTGTATAAATTTGTTCGTTTTAAAATTAAAAAAAAAAAAATTTATGCATTTAAAAATTTATAATTTTTCTAAATAATTTAGCAGTAAAATAAAATAGAATTTTTATTTTTTAGTTGTAAATAAAATAATAACTGTGTAATGTTTTATTGTGATTTAAAATTAAAAGTTATTTGTATAAAATATCTGATGGACGATAAAGTTGAATAAGCGACTGGTAATATATAAGAGTTGTATTGGATATAACCAGTTGAGTTTTAAGAGTCGCACGCATGTGAGTTCCATAATAGGGATGAAAGACACACGGGAATGACAGAAATGGTTTTATAGCTGTGCTGTTGTGTGATATGTTCTGAGCGATGAAGAAAATCATCAATAATACGATCTAAGAACTCTGATACAATACGAGATACCTTGAATTTCCACCGTGCCAACAATTTATTTTTATTGTTACCCGTCATGACGTTAGAGAAAAAAATATATAAATATTTTTAAAAGTAAAAAAATATTATACTTAACAAGTCAAGTTATTCTAACGTCAATTCAACATGTCAAAATATATGTCTAAGTAAAACGCGATTGAGATTTATGGATTTTTTATCGAGTTAAATTTTTGACAATCAATCAATTAATTAATTTTTTTTTTTTTTTTTCATTTACTTGACACGTAAATTGTAATTTAAATTCACTAGAATGATATAATCCGGGTAAAAAAAAATAACTTGAATTTTACTTTTGTGACTTAAATTTAAATCCAAAGTCAAAAATTTTAAGTTGCATTTTTCAATTATCTTTAATTTTTTTAATTTTCGTAGTTCATGGCAACACATACCTCTTTTGAAGCTTGAGGAGCTCAAAAAAATAAATATACTCAAGAGTATTTTCGAGCTCGATCTCGGAAATGTATTCAAACTCGAAGCAGGAAATTTTGGGGCTAAGTAACCGTTTTTCAGATTCTTTTTTCGTAATTACTTGGCAGATAAATTGTAATACAAATTTATTAGAATATTATAACCCGGGTAAAAAAATAACGAATTTGATTTTTTTGACTTAAATTTAAGTTAACTATAAGCCAAAATCAAGTGAAATTTAATTTTTTTGACAAATGGATACTAAATAGATCGTTATCGAAAAAAAGTCAAAATCAAATGTATTTTTCATCCATTTTCGACTTGCTATTAACTTGACCCACTTCGTATCCATGTAAGTCAAATTTCACTGGGCTCTGGCTTAGTTAACTCAAATTTGAGTCGAAAAAGTCAACTTCAAGTTGCATATTTTTTGACCGTTTATGATTTGATATTGATCGTGAGTAAAAGAGTAATAAATATTGATTGAGTATTTTTAGTAGGTTTATTTTAGCCAAGTAAATTTAGAGTCGGATGAATAATGCATTCATGAATTTAGTTACATAAAGATAATAAAATGAGAACATATTACTAAGCTATATGTTTTGACAGCAACAACGGCAGCAACACTTGCACGATGAATCTCTTTCCACTGTAACCTCTGTCAGAAAATACACATCGCACATGGTATTCCGAGACAAACGTTATATTGTGCTGTGTGTGCTGTTGTCTGTTGTTGTTGCAAACCGCTGCCGGTACTTATAACTCTTGTGGCGATAAATTTAACAGTCTGAAGCTCTTTCCGGATATTCATCGCCCGTTTCGATGGACACTCACTATACTCCGATTTATTATTACAATCATATATAATATGTATGTATGATGTATATATTCAGAAAACGGATACACCGTACACACTAAATTTAAGGAAATGCAGATACCAGGGGTTTATTCGACATAAATCATAATTATTTTTTAAAATTCCGTACATATTTTTTTAATTATTTAGGGGAGAGACAGTCGAAATTTGGACATGTATGAAAATATAATTTTTTCATCCTGAGTATCGTTGAAAAAAAATTTTAAGAGTAATAAATTACAATTCGAAAAAAAAATTTCAGGATATTTTTTTTATCCCGGCCTTTTTATATTAATTATTTTTAATTAATATAAAAATGTTATTTTTTTATCCAACTCATTAAACGTGAGTAGAACAATGGAAAAAAAAATTATTTTTCTTTTTTTGTCACGAAAAAAATAAAAATAAAAATTAAAGAATTTTTTTGTAAATAAAAAAAAATATAAATAAGGAGTAACAACTGTCTTTATTGTGATTTGATAAATAAAAATCTAAGTACAGTAGCATGAGTATAAATAGAAGTACTCGGTACTATCGAGTACTTGAACACGAGCAATTTATTAAGAGTGTCCTTAAAGCCATAGTTAAAAGGGTCTCCCGCGTCGTGTTGTCCTCATGCAGTGTCCATATAAAGGGCCAGAGCTCTGTAGTAACATATATACAACAAGACAAGTCGAGTTAAGAGTCGCGCGGCTCGTGAGACTCTCGAGTAAAGTCTTGGAGCCAAAGCAAGCCAAAGCAAGCCAAAGTAAGTGGAGCAAACCGGCTTGCACGTTGGCACATACGGTGGTCGACGCTCGTCGTTTTACCGCTTATGCTCTCGCATATTGCGCTTTTTCATCCCTCTTGCTTCTTTACTCTTTCGCAGCACCAGCACCAGCAGTAACTCTCTTGTTTCTCCTTTATTGTCACGATTCTACTCTCGTGGTTTCCAGGAAGCTGGACAGTTTTGCACGATGAGTCATATCCCAAAGAGTCTACGGTGGTCTGGCTTAACTTTTCCAAGCCCAAACGATGTTCCGCCGAGAAAAATCGCGAATAAAAATCATTATTTTTGTTTTTCCCGCAATTTTATCATTTTTTTAAATTTCCCGCTCTGAAAATTGAAAATTTGAAAAAAAAATTATTGGTATCAATTCGATTTTCAAAAATCAAATTTTCATCAGATGTCGACATTTTGAGATCTTTGGAAACTATTCTGACCATTTTCAGATGGACGTCCCGTCGTGTGTGTTTGTGTTTACAAGTTATACGAAAAATATTAATCAGAAAAAGTATTTGTTGCATAACTTTTGATCCAGTAGTTTTTTGAGCTCAAAGAGCTCAAAAGTTTACTAATAATAAAGTTTTCAAGCTCGAAAACAGCGGGAAGTTTTGGGGTTGGCCAACAGAGTCAACCATTTTTCACATTTTTTTTTATTTCAAGTATTTTTTACTCAATAAAAAAAATATTTATACACTGGAACTTAAAATACTGAGCATTCATATTATATCAGTGTGTATACATCGCTGAAATAACCGGTAAAATTGCCTTCACCCACGCAATAATATATACCTTTTCTCATGATCTTTACAACTACTCAAAATAAAATCTTAATGGCATATACTCTTTACTACATTATTCTCTTCCGTCAAAGATTAATAAAAAAATAAATAATAAATTTTTACTGAAAACATTTTCCAACTAACAGACAGTTAGTTATTAACTCTTTAGACTTAATACTAAAAATATTTATAAATAATTTTCTATATATATATATATATATATATGATTATATATAGAGTATGAATTTATCTATGACTAAACGAATTACGCGAACAAACAGTCTGAAGTTCACCTCACATGCCAGATAAGTAGATACTTAACAGCGTGAGGTCCTCTTAGAATATTATTATTATGATTCCCACCAGTTTATTTACCCCCCGTGTACACCCACGCTCATTATTATTATACTTATACTCTGTAATTTTTTTACCTCAAACAATGTATGCACTTTAAACTCTGTATTTTGCAACAATATGATATCATAGTTCAATATACCAAGAATTCCATTTTGAAGAAAATGATTTTCTTGAGTCAAGAGAAAAAATTCTTGAGCTAAGAAATTATTGGGTCAAGTAAATTTCTCTTGGTTCAATAATTTTTTCTCTTGACTCAAGAAAATCATTTTCTTCAAAATGGAATTCTTGGTTCAAAATTTTCGCTCTTGAATCAACTCAACTTTTTTATCAGTGTATATATAAATATATGAGTGAGTGTGTGTTTGTGTGTAAGGGTGTAGTATACTTGGGTTTGAATGAACTTATCCTGATAAATATTTATTTTAAAAATAATTATCTCAGGCAATAAATGGGAACATATTAATATACAGTTGAATAATAATTATAAAAACTAATAAGTGGTACAGATATCGCGGTGACGAGCACAGATAATCGGATTATGTCGTCTCGCGTTATTTTTAATTCCGAGTGCAATTAATACCTGCCGTAACGCGATATATATATATCGCGCTGACGAATCTCGAGCGAAACTAAAACGCTAAGGATAACCGCACGAGGACAGAGATAAAAATGTGAATGTGAAAGAAAAAGGATTGAGATGAAAAAAAAAAGTAAGGAAATATTTATATCGCACGTAGTGCAATAAAATAAGAATATGATACTTCTGGATATGAGATGATGCCGCTGTTGGATATAAAGGATAATTGGAATACTCAAAACAGTTTGTCGGCATCGATAATAAAGTCTCTGAGAGTTATTATTCATAAAATATACATACGAATTATTAACTTGATAAATTAATAGATAAATGCTTTTTTTAATAATTATTATAAAAAAATTTTATTTATCATTAATGATAATAATGTGAATATTGAGTCGCTCATTTGGAAATTTTATTCTCTGACCTAAAGAAGATCGGGGTATAATGGCCTCTCTAAGCCGCTAATTTCGTGTCTTTTGAGCATCGGTTACGTTTTTTGTTCTATTTCACACAAATTCCTCATAATTTCGCAGTAAAAAAAATTTTTTCCTTGGAAAATTTTTGACAGAACCCGTCATGCCCCAGCGGGTCTGATCTCCCCTACTATAGAAAATTTTTGAGTCCTTGGAAAATTATTCTCACTAAAATATTGCATAAATTTTTAAGCCAGTTTTAAATACTATGAAAAATTTCGAGCTTTCAAAAATTTTTACAAAAATTTCGCAGCTATGGAATCATTAAAAAAAAAATCTATAATTTTTTGAAGCTTAAGAAATTAGATGTGAAAAATGATAATAAATTTGTTATCCAGATATTTTGTTAAACGACTTAATATGTAGATAAAATATAAAAAAAAATTTATTACATGTGTGTACTAGTGAAAAGAAACACGAGTAGCAACAACACTAGTATAATAGAGTATAGTAAAAAGACTGGTCGTCAAGAATAAGAGGAATGGAAAGGAAGAGTTGTAGTAGTGTGGTATAGAGAAGATGCTAAAAGAGAGAACTGAAAAATACATCCTCTTCAGAGTACGTTGCACATGGACACAAGTACGGGAGAGTATAAGTATGTGTACATATGTAAGACAGGGCTGGAACGAAGCCAAGATATTGTGCCGTCGAGTATTCACGTCGTTCAGCAGTAGAGGGAAAGATCCACGGACTAGACTTAAACTTGTGAAAGAACAAGATAGAGAGCATGAGAGCAGGAGCCAGTGGGTCTATTCAAATCAAACATCAACCTTACACGAAAGATTTATAATCGCGTGGACTCATCCGGTGAATAAAAGATTTATCGTTTGTTTGAATTTCTGTACTACCAACTCCTCAATCTCACCACCATGTCTATCATGCCATTGATTATATTTATTTATTATTTATTATTTATCTTCATTTTTATATTTATTGCCGTTTGCATTTTTATTGCCGGTTATTTTTACAATAAATTTTAATTAAACATTTTGTATTTTGACTCACTAATTTTACCGGAGTATAAATTATAAATTGTTTTTATTTTTTTTTTGACTATTCGGATAATTAAAATAAGCCTCGGTGGTCTCGTATCGTCAATTTTACGAGTCTAGTATAGTTACTTTTAAGTGAATTTTTTTTTTTTTTTTTTTGACCAATGAAAGACTAAAACCACAACAACATAACACTTTTGCACTATCGCCAGAATCAGCTCTAGGGTTCGCCATAAAAATGAAAATTTATGAGCACGCGTGGCGAATTGTCTGCCAACGCACGCTACAGCGGAACTCTATCAAAGGAAGAGCAACATAATCTTCCCATAATAAGACATAACGATCTTACAAATACATCACCTTTAATTTTTATTTTATTTTATTTTACATTATACTTAATTAATTTTTTTTTAACAAGTTTTGGGAGTGTCCGTGGTACCTTGATCTTTCCTATTCAATTTTAATGATGATAATAATTAAGTAATGATTTTATCGAAGGACTGAATGAAAAAATTATAAAAATATATTGGATCTAATTTTTCTTCATGTGGTAGGAAAAATTTTAGTAATATGTTACTTAGAATTTTTTTAACTGTGAAAAAAAAAATTTATTCCAAAAATGTCCCAAAAACGTTAATGACAGTGAGCTTCCAAAATTGAGACAATTCTGAACTTTAAGGTGAAGATTTTTGGAAAAATTAGGAAGTGAAAAATTTTTAATTGATGAAGGCTTTTCCTACGCGTTTTTTTTTTTTTTTTATATTTTTTGAGCAAAAATAATTTGTCGACAATTTTTGGATTTGAAGGACATCAAAGAAAGGATTTATTAACATTTATGATTCTTACCAGAATTATTCAGGTATGAACGTTTTTTTACTTTTATTAGAACTTTTTGGGAAGGTCAGATTTTCTACACTTTTTGGCTTATTAAAGAATAGTCCAAAAAATTAGTGATTGGAACTAATTTTGAACTTACAAAACTGTCTATTCAAATCAATTTTGCTCAAATTATATAAACACTAGTCGAAAGTTTTTCACACTTCTAATTATTTTGAATTTCCGAAAATGTTCAAATCAAAGTTCAGAATTGCCTCAATTTTGGAAGTTCTGTCATGAACATTTTCGGAACGAACTTTTTTTTAAACGGGTCCGCTATATACTAATTTTTGCAAATTTTTTTTTCTACGCACGTTAAAAAATAATTTTTGAAAATATTTCCCAACTTGAGTTACAAGAATTTCTATATCTTGTACAGAATATAGAGAATAAATAAATTCTTCACAGTACTAAGTTCCGTGTACGTGATCGTCTCCACATGGCCACGCATTTTTATTCGCGATAATTTCCCATCAAGTGCAAGATAATTTTTACCGGCGCTATATCATATGAGATTACACAAGAATAAAATATGAAAGGTATATGAATAAAAAATGAAATAAACGAAAAATGTATGTAATAATAATGGTAATAATAAAACATGTATAAGAGTGCGACGTGTTATGCAGAGGCAAACAGAATATAATGCAAGTGTCTTAAAGTTTTCTCGTGTGCTACTAAGTGGAGTTGATATGGCTCCTCCTGATGAGTCGGCATTGCCTGGGTATGGACAAAAAGACTGTCTGAGATGTCCTGGAAGAGCAAGAGCCACACACCAGTCTGTAATTATTGCCCGGTGACCGTGGGAATTGAATGACGAGTTTTATTTATCGTACTCTTTACGTCTTTTAAAGGAGGAACAAAAAAATGAAGAATAAAAATAAATATAAATAAATAAAGCTGGTAAAAAAGGAAAAGTAAAAAGGAGCGAGTGGAGAAAGAGAGACAGGGATAGAAATAAAAGTGGCTTCTTTAACCTGTTTGAAAAGGAAGCAACACACAAGTTAGTCAGACACGTACCGTTTTCCTTCTGATCTTTCTTCCCTTTTATACTCACACGTGCTCTACGCCTTTATATTGGATGCTGCATTATATTCTCTGTCCCCATGTCGTGCGTCCAACCCTCTAATTTAAAATCTCCGAGATTGCTTAAAAGTGAATTACGTTTCGTGTGTGAAATACACACGTCATCTAAATTGAATTTTAAGTGCTTTGAAAGCATGTTTTTTTTTTTTTTTTAGTTTTTTTGTTGGAATGCATCAGTGGAAAAAAAGTTAATTAATTAGTTGATAAAAATTATTATTGATGATTTTTAAATTTGAACAGTTTTCAATTATGTGAAATGCAACGATTTTTTTAAAAACGAGAAATACGTTTACATCCACTGATGCGAATAATATAATTACGAAAAAAATTGTAATTATCAATAAGGAAATTTTGATTTTCAATAAATACATCGAATATCGAAAATATTTTCGTGATTGAATTGTTTCGTGATTTCAAAGAAACTTTAATCTTCACAGAGGCACGTGTATAATAATACTAAAAATCTTACAATTATTATTATACTTGAGTCATTGAAATGTTTCATTTAGAGCGATAATTGAAATGAAAAAATATGAAAGTGCAGCTTTGAAAATTTTACATATCTAGCGATAAAATGGTAATTATGTTGTTTTTCATAATTTTGTGTAAGTTTTTCAAAAACTCAATAAATTTTTAAAAATCAGTCTACTACATACATAATATTTTGGTGGTACTAGTGCATTACATTATCCGTAAAAATTGCAAAAAATATATATATATATATATATATATATATATATATATACATATAAACAATTGTCAGGATATTTGCAATCTACTCTAATAATAAAAATAATAATAACGGACTTAGAAATTTATGCATGGAATTATTGTGGACTGCAGTTCTTCAGAAATGCTTTTACGTTAATAGGAAGGAATAAAATAGCCGGTAATATACCTGCTACTTGTGCAAAGTATCCTGATATTGAAATGGACAAACTGATGATTATCACCAACGCCATGCGAAAGCTATAGATTAAATTTGTTTATATGACTATGACCTATATCTGACGTGGCTTTTTACTGTACATGAGTGGATACGCGTGTCCTTTTTGCGATGAATGTGATCAGTCGCAAATGCTGAGTTGAGCAAAATAGAATAGGTGCAATGGAGGAGCTGTCAATTACTCAATCTTACTTCGTCACTACTATCGTCGTGTTCTTACTGCCACTGGGAATTTATTTGGTTTTTGATACGCTTATTTCACTTTTGCGACGAGAATAAAAAATTTTTTATCGTAATTATCATGATACAATTTTAATTATAGTTCAAAAATTGAAATTCAGTCTATAATAAAAATTTTTTTTTTCGACTGCTAAAAAGTCATGACAATGATGTGGATTAGAATAATAAACTGGTGGTTGTTGTTCACCTATTCCTTTAAGAAAATCGAGGGATTTATTCCATTATTTAATTCGGAAAATCCCATTAATTCCTACAAATATCAACAAATGGTAAGTAAATATTTCTTAATACATAATTTTAAGAGCATTTTTAAGTTATTATAACTAAGACTTTTTTTTAACAGAGAGAAATTATAAAATTGTACTGCTCAAATCGATCGAATCCTCTAATCATCACTGATAACTTAATACGTATAATAGACCAAGATACACGGGAATCAATCGCGTCAACCATTAACGTTATAAATAATGAATTCAAAGCTAAGAAGATTCAAATATATAATCCATCGAGGCCGACATACATTTTGTCGACTAATTCTGATGAACAACTTGAAAACATTCTTCGGGAGTTTGAATCCATGGTCACATGGAGTATCGAGTCGTTGTTTTTCGTTGTTGACTTCACTGATAACAATTATTGCATCAATGCTTCGAGAGTGCTCCGAATTTTATGGAAAAAAGAATTGCTTTCATCCTTGTTTGTCTGCAGCGAACCTGATAGTGACAAAATATGGCTGTATACTTTCAACCCTTACGCACCTCATGCTCCTCACCCCTGGGAAGAAGTGAAAACTGTTGACAAACCTGATAGTCGATGGACTCTGTACAAACGATCCTACATAAATGGTACTTATTCAAAATAATACTCATCGTTTATAGAAAATTAATGAAAGTTCTCAATTTTTCACAGATATCAGCTTTTGTCAAAATCTCACATTTGACAAAAGTAAAATTTTGGACGGCTATCCACTGAAAGCTTCTGGACATCCCATACTAAAAAAAAATTGGACTCGAGGTGAAGATTATGGTAAAGAAGTCTTAAAAACTGAATTTTCGTATTTCACGGGTATGTTTTTTTCAACAGTATTCTCAGAAATGAATGTTACGCCAGTAATTAATTTCGATAATGAAGGCTATTTTGATAAAAACGAATCTTTCGGTTTTTTAAAATCACTAGTTAATGGTACATCTGATATCGGTATGGGTTTAAGACGATTCTATCTTGTTCCGCCCGAACTTATTGATACAGTTAAACTATATAATGAGAACGGGTTTTTGATCTTGACATTGAAAAAAGAGTTTAAACTTCCTCTCGAAATAATTGAGGACTACTGGAGTACTGATATAATCATATTGTCAATAGCGACGTTACTAATTACATCCGTAACAATATTTATAAATAACAATAACAGTTTCCGTGCAACTTTCTTAGATATTTTACGAATGATATTAGGCGGGGGTATAATGACGACTCTTGAAAGATTTTCTATGCGTATTGTTTTTGTAATCGCGACAGTAGTACTTTTTATTTTAAATCCAGCATTAGGTGGTTCTCTCTCAGCTTTGATGTCTAACCCTGAACGTCACAGTGTAGAAAATTTGCAAGACTTGCATAATTTTAAATATCATGTTTACATCCATTTTCTTCAAAAAAAATTTACCGAAGAAGAAAATTTGTGGTTAGGTTTGGATCGTAAATATTTGCATTTTACAAATAAGACAGATGTTAACTGTGACTATCGAGTACTAAATGACTCAACTGCTGCTTGTATTGCTTTTTCTACACGTCAAATACGCGCTGCTATAAAATATCGGAAGCAATTTCATGTATCGGGCTCATTTATATTCAACACATATTTTACTTTTTGGACCCGACGTAACTGGGCATTGAAAAATAGAGTCGACCAAATAGTACTTCGATTAACAGAAGCCGGTATCATAAATCACTGGATTAGTAAAGGAATCAACGAACCTTTAAAAAAATTAAGAGCAATGGAAAAACTGGAGGAGAGTTCAGAATATTTCCAGATTCAATTGGAAAACGTATTATTTGCTATTATCTTTCTTGTATTGGGTTCAGTCTTTGGAATAATTCTGTTTATCACCGAAATATTTTTTAAAAGACAAGTCTTGCGCTTACAACCACCGAAAAGAAAATTAAAATTGCGACAAAGAATTGTCATTATCAATAAAAGAATCGTGATTCTCAATAAATACATTAAATAGTCAGGATACTCATAAATATAAGTCTTTGCGTGGTTTTCAAATGTTGCAACAAAAAATTGTCTTTATCAATCAAATAATATTCTTAAATCTATTTTGAAAATACTCATTAGTGATTGTTGCTATAATCTATAAGATTATTTAAAGTTTTTGGGCGACAATATTGAGGGATTCTAGCAATAATGTCCCATACTTATACTTAGTACTCATAAATCATTATTAAATTATATCAATAACTTAAAGTTCGTATTAATTACAACCTAAGATTCATTATCCACCGATGTTCTCTTTTTTAAATTATGTCACAAGGACATTTTGAACTACTTTGTAATGTCTTTTTTGATTTCTATCCTGGATAAATATTATCTAATAAATAAATTAATAGATTAATTTATCATTCTAAAATATTCCTGGGAGAAAATAATTTAGAACTCACGAGATCTTAATAAAGTAACAGAAATTTAATTTTTTTTTTTTTTTTCAAATTTTGAATTTGTATTGATATCCTGAGATCTACTCAGTTTCATGTACATATCGTTGAATCTGAATCTTTTTTTTTCCACGAGGCCTTGAAAGTTTTTCTAAAATTTAAATTTACATTTCGATTATTCGGCCTGTTTTAGCTTTGATCCCTTCGTATAAATATATATATATATATATATATTTAGAGGGGAAAGTGGGAGGAGCAAAAAGGGGTACGGTAGGCAAAACGGGGTACCCTCAAAATTGTATAAAAAAAAATTTTATTATTTAAATGTTTTTTAAACATTTCAAAATAACTTTGCTAAATATAATTCAGCATTATTTTGAATATTTGTTGGTAAACTTTTCGAAAAATCAAGTGTCAGTCGAAAAATGTTAATGGATTTTGTTTTATGATAAAAACCAATAAAAATTTTTTTTTCTTCCTTTGCATCCAATAATTGTATAAAATGTAATTTTTCTTTATGTAAATTATTTACAAAAAAATTTAACTTAATCAATTTTATTTAAGATGCAGAAATTTTTTTTTTTTTTTTCACTTTTTTGAAGGGGTATCCCATTTTACCCACAAAAGTAAAAATTTTTTTGTTTCATCACCAACTGAAATTTTCGTTTATTTACTTTGAATATCATTAAAAACAAAAATATTTAGCATATTTGAGTCCTCAAAACCTTAGTTTTTTCTTAAGTACCCTGCTTTCCCCACCCCTGCCCCTCTATATATATATATATACAATTAGGATAATTGCTATCTATTCTAATAAAAAAAATAATAACAGACTTAAAAAAGTATGCATGGAATCATTGTGGACTGACAATACTTTAGAACAGCTTTTACGTTAATAGAAAGGAATAAAATAGCCGGTAATACCTGCTAATTGTGCAAAGTATCCTGACATCGATATCAACAAACTGATGATTATCACCAACGCCATGCGAAAGCTATAGATTAAATTTGTTTATATGACTATGACCTATATCTGACGTGGCTTTTTACTGTACATGAGTGGATACGCGTGTCCTTTTTGCGTTGAATGTGATCAGTCGCAAATGCTGAGTTGAGCAAAATAGAATAGGTGCAATGGAGGAGCTGTCAATTACTCAATCTTACTTCGTCACTACTATCGTCGTGTTCTTACTGCAACTGGGAATTTATTTGGTTTTTGATACGCTTATTTCACTTTTGCGACGAGAATAATAAATTTTTCATCGTAATTATCATGATACAATTTTAATTATAGTTCAAAAATTGAAATTCAGTCTATAATAAAAATTTTTTTTTTCGACTGCTAAAAAGTCATGACAATGATGTGGATTAGAATAATAAACTGGTGGTTGTTGTTCACCTATTCTTTTAAGAAAATCGAGGGATTTATTCCATTATTTAATTCGGAAAATCCCATTAATTCCTACAAATATCAACAAATGGTAAGTAAATATTTTTTAATACATAATTTTAAAAGCATTTTTAAGTTATTATAACTAACGACATATTTTTAACAGAGAGAAATTATAAAATTGTGCTTTTCAAATCGATCGAATCCTTTAATCATCACTGATAACTTAATACGTATAATAGACCAAGATACACGGGAATCAATCGCGTCACCCATTAACGTTATAAATAATGAATTCAAAGCTAAGAATATTCAAATATTCAATCCATCGAGGCCGACATACATTTTGTCGACTAATTCTGATGAACAACTTGACAACATTCTTCGGGAGTTTGAATCCATGGTCACATGGAGTATCGAGTCGTTGTTTTTCGTTGTTGACTTCACTGATAACAATTATTGCATCAATGCTTCGAGAGTGTTCCGAATTTTATGGAAAAAAGAATTGCTTTCATCCTTGTTTGTCTGCAGCGAACCTGATAGTGACAAAATATGGCTGCATACTTTCAACCCTTACGCACCTCATGCTCCTCACCCCTGGGAAGAAGTGAAAACTGTTAACAAACCTGATAGTCGATGGACTCTGTACAAACTATCTTACATAAATGGTATTTATTCAAAATAATACTCATCGTTTATAGAAAATTAATGAAAGTTCTCAATTTTTCACAGATATCAGCTTTTGTCAAAATCTCACATTTGACAAAAGTAAAATTTTGGACGGCTATCCACTGAAAGCTTCTGGACATCCCATATTAAAAAAAAATTGGACTCGAGGTGAAGATTATGGTAAAGAAGTCTTAAAAACTGAATTTTCGTATTTCACGGGTATGTTTTTTTCAACATTATTCTCAGAAATGAATGTTACGCCAGTAATTAATTTCGATGATGAAGGCTATTTTGATAAAAACGAATCTTTCGGTTTTTTAAAATTACTAGTTAATGGTACATCTGATATCGGTATGAGTTTAAGACGATTCTATCGTGTTCCGCCAGAACTTATTGATACAGTTAAACTATATAATGAGAACGGGTTTTTGATCTTGACATTGAAAAAAAGGTTTGATCTTCCTCTCGAAGTAATTGAGGACTACTGGAGTACTGATATAATCATATTGTCAATAGCGACGTTACTTATTACATCCGTAACAATATTTATTAATAACAATAACAGCATCCGTGCAACTTTCTTAGATATTTTACGAATGATATTAGGCGGGGGTATAATGACGACTCTTGAAAGGTTTTCTATGCGTCTTGTTTTCGTAATAGCGACAGTAGTACTGTTTATTTTAAATCCAGCATTAGGTGGTTCTCTCTCAGCTTTGATGTCAAACCCTGAACGTCACAGTGTAGAAAATTTGCAAGACTTGCATAATTATAAATATCATGTTTACATTCCTTTTTACCAAAAAAAATTTATCGAAGAAGAAAATTTGTGGTTAGGTTTGGATCGTAAATATTTGCATTTTATTAATAAGACAGATGTTAACTGTAAGTATCTAGTAGTAAATGACTCAACTGCTGCTTGTATTGCTTTTTCAAGTCGTCAAATTCCTGCTGCTATAGAATATCGGAAGCAATTACATGTATCGGGCTCATTAATATTCAAAACATATTTTACTTTTTTGACCCGACGTAACTGGGCATTGAAAAATAGAGTCGACCAAACAGTACTTCGATTAACAGAAGCCGGTATCATAAATCACTGGATTAGTAAAGGAATCAACGAACCTTTAAAAAAATTAAGAGCAATGGAAAAACTGGAGGAGAGTTCAGAATATTTCCAGATTCAATTGGAAAACGTATTATTTGCTATTATCTTTCTTGTATTGGGTTCAGTCTTTGGAATAATTCTGTTTATCACCGAAATATTTTTAAAAAGACAAGTCATGCGCTTACAACCACCGAAAAGAAAATTAAAATTGCGACAAAGAATTGTCATTATCAATAAAAGAATCGTAATTCTCAATAAATACATTAAATAGTCAGGATACTCACAAATATCAGTCTTTGCGTGGTTTTTAAATGCTGCAATGAAACACTGTCTACTAATCAAAGAATAGTTATTAGTTATTATGATTAGAAGTCGATAATTCAGTCATATTCGCTTTTTTAAACTGTGGTATTTTCAAATCTTTTTTTAAAAAACTTATTAGTGATCGTTGCTATAATCTATAAGATTATTTAAAGTTTATTGTGACAGTATTAAGGGATTTTAGCAATTATGTTCCACATTTATATTTAGTACTCATAAATCATTATTAAATTATATTAACTTAAAAGCGGGTGTGGCAGCCGTTCGGCATGTGCGTGGCTCAGGCGATCACCGAAGTTAAGTAGCATCGAGCATGATCACTACTTGGCTGGGTGACCGTTTAGCTACACGTCGGTTTTAAACGAAGGTCTCTGATTTTTAGGCGCGGGATGAAGATCCAGTGATCGGTAAAATGGGAATTTTATCGATCACTGGAGCTTCACCCAAACCGAAACTGTACTGGCTAGGTTTTCTTTGTGGTTTTCCTAGCCACTGCACCTCCATTGCACGATGGAGGTAGTTGGGCATCACCGTAATGATGCAGTACAGTATAAGCACAAGTCGGGCCACAGCCGCACAATAAGGAAGGAGTTTGCGATTTAAAGGCAAAAAGTGTAAAAGGCCGTAATTGTGGATGTACACTAGAAAAATAATTAAAATTTAAAAAAAATTATATCAACTTAAAAAGTTTGTATTAGTTAAGGGATAGGGTGCAAAGTGGGCCCCTTAAGAAAAATAATTATAATATCATCAATTTTTTTTACGTGTTTACTTCTTTTTATACCCTTGACACTTATTTTCACTTCATTATACTGCGTCCATTAAAATGGAAAAATCGAATATTTAGGACAAAGTTGGCCTTTCAAAAAATTTCGAATTTGATATTTTTTAATCTTTACACGTGTGATATTTACAAATAATAAGAAAACAATAGTATTTTAATAATATAAAAAATCACTTTAATAGTCTGCTGCGATATAACTCTAAAACGTAATTTTATTATCTTTAACTTTCTTAATAAACTATATGTAATGAACAGTTTTGGTGGTCTATTTTAGCCCTCATTATATAAGAAATTTCGGTAAGCTTATTATCCGTCCGAATCTATTGACGTGTAGAAAATTTTAAGGGGCCCACTTTGCCCCGTCTTCCCTTACAACCTAAGATTTACTATCAATTGATATTCTCTTTATTAAATTATGTCACAAGAACGTTTTGAACTACTTTATAATGTCTTTTTTGATTCCTATCCTGGATAAATATTATCTAATAAAATAATCAATAGATTAATTTATCAGTATAAAATATTCCTGGGAGAAAATAATTTAGAACTCACGAGATCTTATTAAAGTAACGTAAATCTAATTTTTTTTTCAAATTTTAGATTTACATTGATATCCTGAGATTTACTCAGTTTTATGTACATCTCTTTGAATTTGATTCTTTTTTTTTTTAAGAGGTCCCGAAAGTTCTCTAAAATCAAAAATTTACAATTCGATTATTCGGCTTTTTTTCAGATTTGATCCGTTTATATATATAGGGGAGGGGGAAAAATGGGCCTCTGGAGCCAAAAGGGACGCATCTTTTTTCATAAAGGGCTCATTTCGCCCCACTCTTCCCTATAGATATAAATAGAATTCATATCTCTGTAGATCTAAACTACTTTTTCTCGGGTTAATAATATTGTTGTGTATTGAAGTGTATAACAAATTGCGAAATAGTTTTTGTATCACAGATTGTCGTTTGTAAAAATAAAAAAATGTACACCACAAATTGTGAATTAAAAAATAAAATCGTGTAAAAAAGCAAATGCGTTAATGACTCTGTATAAAAGTAGAGTAGACAGTTCTCCAGAATTCTTTGTATCGATGTGGTCAGCTGGTCAATTAGTGATCAGTCAGATACCTCAGATTCTCCGGAATCGCAGTGAGCACTTAGTAATTACCGTTCGAAAGAAGTATACCGTCTATACACATGCGATGAACGACCAAAAAGGAGGACCAGCTAAAGAAAAAAAAGGTGATGGAAAGATATCGAGAACGAAATCGTTTCTTCAATGTCCATCTTTCGCGTGATCTCCACTTCTCATCAGTTATCTACATTAAACATCACATTTTAATCATTCCGGATTTTTTAATTTAAAATAAAAATCATACCGTAAAATAAATTATTTTCCAGTCTTTCCAATTGGTATTTCACAAGAAAATTTATAAAATAAAAATAATAATGACAAAAACCACACATTTCTAAATATGGTTCGCGCTCTTGATGTCGAGACGAAATAAAATGCGAAATTGTTTGTATAAATTTTTTTTTTTACATTACAGACATATCAGCAGCGAAACCTTCAGCTCTTGTATGTACCGAGACTTTCTTTGCCATCTGATGACTCACTGTCCAATAATTCTATATATATATAATACTCTATTTTCAAAGTATCAAAGCCGTCGTGATGTTTCTCTCGTAAGCTGTGTACTTTTAAACTTTTCTCTCTATATATATTTATATATATATAGAAACCACCAATCACAATCCGCTACACTATTTACTTACTGACTATTGCCCCTTAAATGAGAGTAACGGTGAAAAAAAAAAAGAGAAAAATAATAACGTCCCATCAAACTCGTTGGTTATAATCCGTGAACAATAACGATAACCAGCGAATGTTACAGGCAATACATTAAAATACATTGCGCTGTCAAGTATACAGTGTACCCGTGTACACTGTATAGCACAAAGTGCTAGCTGTTATATTATAAATGTATGTATGTATTTAAAATCCTTTCACGCCACAGGATTTCAGGGTCATAAGCTCTCTTTTAATCTGCACCCACTCATTTCGTTGTTAAACAGACTGATGTCATCAACAGTTCTCATGCTCTGACAGCTAAGCTTACTCTTGAATGACAATATACATTTAATGCATCAGTACCTCATTTATTCATATGTACCTATACTAGAGCGTGTCATTTGCAACGTTTTTTTCATGCTCGCACTAAAAAAAAAATTCTTGAAATTTGGCGGTTAATTTGAATTTTTTATAATTGCTCAGAATTTGTTTTTTTAATTTCTACTTTTTAATGAAAATTTTTTCTAGCGCCAAGAAATCATTTTTTTCTGTGTAGAAAATTTTGAGCGACATTTTAAAATTTTTAAATTAAGGGCTGACCATAATTTCAACGATGAGCATAAAATGTCACGATTCAATATTTTCATATATTAAATTTACATAATATGCAAAAAATTTTAATAATTATGATTTATTTATGAATGCTTTGAAAGTGATATCATTTAAAAAAGAAAATTATTTATAATCTTCTAGTATAATTTATTATGTGAAAAAAAAAATTTAAACGTGTTTGGTTTCGAACCGGAGACATCGCTTCCAAGTGCGTCCTCAAGTGGTTGTCGCGACGCGTTCACGTTAAAAAGCATCAAATAATGCAGAGTGACAGCTACGATTGCAGGCTCATTGAAAATTATCCATTCCCTGTATCCTCATCTGTCACTTTACTCATACACTTACACACATCATCATCTCTATCTTTCACACATCCTTTAAATAAATTAATTCCCCTTTTATGTCCGTTAATTATAAAATTAAAAATATTAAAACGTATTTTTTCTGTAATTTTTCTCATGCAAATCCATACTCGCTTATCACAACATTTCTTATTGTTGACTAAAATAAAAAAAATTATTTAAATAATTCAGTAGCCGTCAATTTAAAAATAATAAAATTACAAAAATATTATTTCATCATGATTAATTACATATACATAAATTATGAGTTACACACTTTCTCAAGTAATTAAAAAAAATTATCTACAGTTTCAAGGTAACCAAGTGTAATAAATTATGTACATATTGAGTATGCAAAACATTAAAATTTTTTTTATTTTTTTTAAATAAACTTTAAGGTTTATAAAAATTTTATTCATAAAATTAATAACAAGATGAATGTATTCATGTAATTTATATATTTAATTAATTTACTTTTCAATTTAAAACGACCGTCAATTCATAATTTTTATAATAAGTAATAAAAAAATACGCAGACTGATAAACTCATAAATCTTTGGAAAAATAATTTAGATCAAATTTTATTCAAAAAAAAAAAACTCGTGTAGATTTTCTATATTTGAATTTTTTTTCTATATATTAGGGTTTGAAATTTTTTTTAATAAAAATTTGAATTTTCAGCTTAAAAAATTTGATTTTTTTGAATTTTTATTACTTTCATAGAATCAGATAAATTTCAATAATAAAAAAAATGAAATCTGCATAAATTCAAATTATTTTTCCGCGGGTAATTTTTTTTTTTCAAAATTATCAACCCTCATACAAAAAAGGAACTAAACGTAAAGGATTTTAGCAGTCATGCGAATCTGCTCGTTAAAAATGTTATGCCACTGATCGCAATTTGTTGGAGTTGCTGCTGTAGGCATACATACACATATACAATATATGTATATATAAACACAGCATGAAATTCCCAGAAAGGATCAAAAGATTCCTCAACCCCACTAGTTTTCTCGTCTTCCTTATTCACATTCATTTGTATTTTTTTAACCACCACCATGTCACCTCCTCCCTTACAAATTTCTCTACTCTTTCTCTTATTTAATTCTTCCTTTCTCTCAATTTCTTCCATTAGCGTATGCCATTTGCTGACATTTAGTTTCTCTACCAATCTCTCAACTCCCCTTAGCTATCCCCTTTCTCGTCTTTTCTCTTTCACATAACCGTATAACGACTCAGAATCGAACAAACCGAAGACATAAATTCGTTACAACGAGTGCCGCTCAGACTAAACAAGTTTTACGATTTTTTTAACTGTCAATTTAAACCAAAAGTTTTTATGTCTATGTATATTTTATTTTATTATTACTATTTTTTTTTTTTTTTATCGATTCTACCGACAAAATTAATTATTTTTTACGCTACGAGTTCATTATAATACTCGTAAGTAATTAGCAAAGTAATGGCAGTGATCAATAAAATTAAACTTACCTGTTTCAAGTCTAAAATAATTGTCACGAATTCATAGCGATTGTCATTAGCAAGAGTCGGACTTTGCCACCATTTTGTCGGATCTGGATTCAAGACGTTCGTGATATTGTGCCGCTTATTTTGATCAGGACTCCGTGAATCGCAGACAGCGCATCTTGAAGAATCCGAGGGTTTGCAAAATGTCTCAGGTCCGTCTTCTCCACAAGTCGCGTTTGCGTAAATTTCGGCTTTCGTGGCGACGTTGAAGGTCGATGGGAACAAGCCTCCGTTCTTTAGATTTCTACTCATTCCAAAGTCTGCGTAACCTTTAATTACAATAATTAAATATTTATTTTAAAACTTAATACTTTTATTGTCAATAAATTTATTTTTTTTATCTAAATATTTTATAAAATATCTAATAATTTGTTTATTTTATTTTACTTAATTGCAAATAAGTATCGATGATTTTATAAAATAACACCCAAATTATATTCAATGGAATAAATCAAGCGCACCAGGGATCCTTACACACTATCTTCATTAAATAATAGTCCATGTAAAATTTTATACAGAGAAAGCATAAAATAAAATAAAAAAAAAATTACTAAGGACATTTGATGTTTCTCAATAATTTATTATTACCTATGGAATGTAAGGAATAATGATGATAAAAAATTTTAAGCCTTTCAGTAATTTCTTAATTAGCGTAAGTAAAAAATTATTTATTTTTATTTTTAAAGTACCGATGTAATTATTTTTATTTGCTGATACATATTTTTTGCCGTAATTTATTTAAAGAATTTTCTACAATTTAATATTAAATTCCACGTCTACAAGTCATCACACACCGATACTTTACTTGTTTTAAAATTTATATACCGGCTTAAACCTAGAGAAAATTAATTTTAGAACTCGTTCGCCACCTGCTTGTACGCACGTGCTGACGATCGTGAGCGAGGATTCTACACGAGGTTAATCACTTCTGAGATTTCTAGTTTTGTCTTTGACAATTTCCTCGTAATAAATTTTTTATTGTAAATTTTTTTCTTATCTGTTACATAACAAGTAACGTAAAACATTAGCGATGAAAATAAATAAAGATACATAATTTAAGTCAAAATAAATTGACGGCTGGCATAAATTATCCGGTTTATAAAAATGTTAAAGAGTTTTAACTTAACGATTTATTTGAATGGCGGAATTTAAAAATCAAAGGATTTGACATTTGGGATTTTTGGGTGCGTGTGCGAGTGTAAGTGTGCGTTTTATCTTAAAAGCAAATGAGACAAGTGCAAAAAAAAATGATAAATTCAACCGACATTAAACTAATGAGATATTTGTTCTGTTCCCTTGATCTACTGATGAAGATCGGTCGCGGTCGCATGTTTTCCTATTTCAAGATCAACCATCTGGTTGTCGCGTTCGCATACTCGCCAAATTTCCCAATGGCTTTATTCCATCATTCCATTCTTAATCAGTCAACAAAAGTAACTAAATATGTGTAGACAAAGTCGGTTTTTTAAAAAATAAATAAAAGTACATGAGAAAAATAAGAAGAAAAAATTAAATGGTAAAAGAGAAAACTAAAGTGTTGTGTCTAGAAAATTAAAACCCCAAAAGAATCAGTGGTGTAGCACGAGACGTTGGGTTAAAACGAACATAGTGGGTACTCGTGTGTCGCTACCAGTGACTGATGACGACAGAAATAACCCAGCCGTCGTTTTACTTTGAGAGTCTACTCTCATACTCAACTTTACTCGAGTAGGAAACCAACAAGACGACATATAGTGGATGAGACATCGTAGTTTTATGTGCACGTGCGTGCGTCATGCTGGATTATTCGTGAAAAAAATTAATTAACCATTGGCAGAAGTTTACACGAAAAAATTATCCAGTGTTAGTTTTTTTTTCTAGTATGAATAAAAAATTTATATATCGGGTAATTTAATCTAACGCACGGAAGTTTTTATTTTTTAGAAAAATCCGAAAATATTTTCATGTTTCAGTTTTAGAATTTAAGAAAAAAATTTCAGAAGTTCAAAAAATTATCGGAAATGTCACTGATACTCTTGAAATTTTTAAATACTTTTATAATTTCATGAAAATTTTCAGGAAAATTTCTGATGTTTAGGACAAGTTCAGAAATTTGAAAAAATTTCAAACAATTCTACAAAAATTTGAACCGTTTTCAAAAATTCCAAAATTTTGGGATCATTCTGACACGTCATTGTTCAACTCCACATGTTATATAATAAACTCATCTGTAAAATATAAAATCGCTGTCTACCGTAGTAAAAGTCTCAATTAAAGAGACGGGCGCACTTGTATTCCATTAAAATAAAATATATCATCAAACCAAGCTCACAATATATTTGTCGAGGCATGTAGTATTATTAACTCAAGTTGCCATACACGTCCATGTGTGAGAAAAGCCCTAAGAGAAGCCACCTGGCGGAAGTTCAATAAATCAAATATCCACAGGAACTCAGTATTAATCCTTTCCAAATAATTTTAAGAAGGGTTAGATTTCTAATAATAGATTTGTATTAAACCCTCATTTGAACTTCCGAGCAACTGAAGTTTAATTCGGGTTAAGTCCACCCGCGGACTTAAAATAGTCACAATAAGTGGTAAGAACAATGAACCGATAGTCTAAGTAGCATACGAGCGTGTGTATGGGCCTCACACGACGTGTGGATCCGCCTTGGAGCACTCGGCCTTATAAGGGACCAAGTCTGCACTCTGCACGAGTGCACATATGTATATATGTATATATATATATATATATATATATATATATATATCCACCTACCACCGACACTCGTATTCTCTGTGTAAAAGCAACTCCGTGGTCATATCGTTCACATGATCGCGAACGCTATTACGGAACGCCTTTTAAATTCCGATGTAAACACCAAATATATATTTGTTTTATTTTCGATCTTTAATGCGTCTATTTTTATTTTACTTCTATTTCGAAGATAATTTTTTTGTTTTTCTCTGACGAGCCAGTACGAGATTTAAATTTAAAAACCACCAGCAGCAAAGTGTTCTCGTTATGTCTGGGCTCTTGATTCTCGAAGTTTGTTCTCCCATTCTAAATCACTTCTCACGATCCATCGGCCACTTATGTGTCCTTAATGGTCTTAGTAGCGTTTACAAAACTTCCTGTTGTGTTAAATTCTCTCATGGCATGTCCAATCTCTCACTCGTCATACCATACAACAGACGCACTCGGTGGTCTGCTGGACACATGACTAATGATATTTTCAATTCCAGTGAATATATCTACATATATTTGGTATTAATTAAAATTTTATAAATACGTAATTTAGTAACTGAAAAAAAAAAACATAATAATAATAATAATTTGTAAAGTGAAAATTTGAATGGTATAATTGCAGTAATTCGACTCAGGGAAATAAAAAATAATTTTCTCTTTGTTGTGGTAAAATATGCCCTCAAGTGTCTGGAGGCCAGTCGCTTTTAAATAATCGCGGGGAGAGCACCCACGCGTGCGCTGGCGCCGAGTGTGAATGAAAGTCATCAATGGGCCACCGGCACGCGCATAGCACACTATACTATAATATATAATATATATATATATATATATATATATTCTTGTTGAATTGCCCACACGAACGCCTTCATAATATTTCTATACAGGTATATAAACTATATACATAAATACTAATATGCGAAATATCTATATATATATATATAAATATATATGAGTAAGAGATATAACTTATACATATTATAAGATATGTTGTATGCAACAGACCAATGACCGTTGTAAGATCATGATGCTCATGCAAATTTTCTCTGATTCACAACCCACTAGACATTTTAATCGATTTAAACTTTTCCGTACGTCTCAATAGACATTTATTTATGATTTTATATCCTTCGACACTGAATATTAAATTTTATTTATTACATATAGATAATTAGTTCATCAACACCTCTAATAAAATAGATATGCATATTTTGCTGTCAATTAATTTACTAAAAAAAAATTTTTTTCTATATATGTATATAATAATAATAATGTGTATTTTCTCGAGCTGAGTGTGGTCGTCAAAAGAGATTCAAACAGGTCTGGCACGAGTTTAGCGTGAAAAATACCTTGAAGGCGTAACCATGACCGATGGAAAAATTTTCGGCTCTTAAAAGTAAAAAAAGCAGTGTAGCTAAAACCCAATTCTGCTACTTCCAGTTTAGTTCGAATTCTCAAAATGAAACCACACGCTGATGCTTTTATTCTCCAGTTTCAGGTTCAGCTGTGAAAATCCTTAACTCTAATACAACAAAGCTTCAATAACTACCTTCTCTCTACATCTAAAACTACCTAAACTCCACTCAAAAAGTATTATATATATATATATATATATATATATATATATTTTGAACCTTCCGATTCTACTGTCCTCCATTCCTTTCACTATTTACGACCACGACTAATTCAAAGGTTGCGCTTTAACTTCCTCTCTAATAATTGTTTCAGGTCTTTTTTTTCTCTCATTTTTTTATTTTTTATTTTAATATAAAAAATTCTTGGAATCAACAAACAAAAAAATTCCTCAACAAATAAATTTTGAAAATCATTCATTTAAATCATAGATAATAGATAAAAAAATAATAATAATAAATACTTATAAAAAATGGAGTAGCGAAATGCATACGCAGGATTATCAACAAGTCGTCATGACAGGGTAGTAAAATGGAGTGACAGACCACACCTTGGATAAAACTACCGATAAAATCATGTAACCATTAACTTTATTATACTTTTTTAATCTCTTCTTTCATACAATTTCAACATGAATCTTTTCTCGGGTGAAAAAAATTTGCTCGAAATTACGCCGAAACCATACAATATTTTTGGAAAACCCCGAAATTTTATAATAATGAATAAATAATAAACAGGCCGAAAAACTTCCGATAAATTGAGTGAGCATTTTTTCGGCCATATTTTTTCAAAAACAAAATTATAGAACTAAGGAAAATTTCAAACAACTCAATGTACAACAGAAAACTTCCATGTTTTCGGCCATTTTTGGACCTAGATAATTTTCGGTCTGTGTTCACTAACTGGACCACTTTTAGGCCAAGAAAAAATTTTACCAATTTTTTGGCTTTAAATTTTTTGACCCAGATTATCTAACGTCCCTCTATACATTTAACAAGCACCAAAGTGCCCAACTGACAATTACAGTTACAAAAATGCAATATCTATACATGTAATTTCGCCATTACCGCAGACTACAAAGAATGTGGGAGCCAAATAAAAGTTATTCTTTCTCTACTTGTTCAGTTCTCTATACAAATCTTCCACTCAGCTGCTACAGGAACAGCATAAAGCGTCACTATTTAAACCTCAGTCTCAACACAAGCTCAAAGTATTATATTATATTGAGTTTCCTTTACTCACGGCGCCGGTTTCACTGCCAGTAATTCACTTCTATTCCCTGTGATGTTCGCCGTGCGAATAACTGCTCGTATGTACTTGTAGTTTTTTTTTTCTCAGCAGATATACCGACTAATACTTTGCTTAGAACTACACCATTACTACTACATGTGTACTTTTGAATCCCACATACTGAGAAAATTACCGGGTATGCAGGTACCATAAAAATAATTAAATGCGCGGGTAAATTTGAACAGCATTAACGTTTACGTTAACGCTTAATCTATTTAATTGCAGACGTAGTCGCACATTGAGTACTTATATACACTTTGGATTGCTATGTATGTATGTATGTATGTACAGTTAAAATTTATACATGTAAATGTATAGATGGTGTGTGGTACCGACTATTAAACGTCGTAAACTAACTCAACAATGTTACTGCTGTTTTAATGCCCATTTGGATGCTCTCTCGATTGTCCCTTAGATCTTTCTGACATATTTATATACTTTAGATTCTTATATTGGATTTTATTTATCAGCCATTCGATCAAATACAATAAATACTCGAAATTATTATTTTTTTTTTACATCCATCCCAGCATGTCCCTATTCGATTTAGAACTGTTGTAAGTTTATTTTATTTGAACTTTTATTACTTATGTTGTGATGGCTCTGTGATATAAAATTTCAAAATTTGATATTTTTAAATTTATTGAGATTTTTTTTTTCGATAATCGAATTTAATGAACCGACAAATTCATCGTTTTTTAAATTATTTTTTCGATGTGAAAATTCCTCCCGAAATTTTCATTAAAAATAGAAACTTTTTCTTTGAATTATTTCAAATTTTCAAAACTTCAAATTTTTAAGATGAGGTTCATACTTTTGAACTTTCATCGAGTTGTGTCATCAGTAAATTTTATTTAAAAAAAAAAATAATAAATTCGTAGTAAAAACAAATTTCAATAAAAATTTTTTTGTAAAAATTGAAATTTTTGGACTGAAAAAATTAATTTTATTTTTCCGCCAAATATCACAATAATTAGTTGAATATTTAACTTTTTTAGAGATGAGAGATCGACATTGACCTTAAAAGTGTCCAATTAGGAAGACACTAAAAATTTTTAAGATTTCAAAATTTTTTTTTGTAATTTTTAGATAAATATAATTTTTATAAATAATTAATAATAAAAATGATTATTTATTAATTAATAAAAATTATTACTAATAGCCCAGGTTGTGATTTCCTCTATACTGTAAAAGTGAAAGAAAAACGTCACGGATAATTGCATTCCTGAGATAGACTAAGCGGTGTTATATATTATGTATATATATATAATATATACGGTGTTAAATCTGTCTAATATATTATCGACTAAACACCATGGTGGCAACGTGTATAATTCTTTTTATCGTGTATACATGTATAAAAAAAAGTTATGTTCATATATCGTAGAGTCTATATATATATAGTGCGCTTCGTTCAGGTCCACTTGTGACAAGTAGTTCTCATGCCGATAAGCAAAGCCCCAAAGTGACGTTGGTTTTCCCGACGAGTTACGGGAAACCGATAAAGCTCTCAGATCTTTTCTCGGGCTAAATGGAACGAGCTAGTAAATTAAACATAAAGGCTACCGACAGACACCACATACACTATCATTAACACTGATTTATTAACGCGACAAATATTCTTTTTTTTTTTAAATTAAAATTCTTAAAAAATAATAAAAAGTGATAACACTAATTTATGTATTTTTTTTTTAACTTAGACTTAAAAATTGATGATTAAAATTTTTTGTCAATTTAATGTGAAAAAAAAAAAAATAAATAAATAAAAAGTCGTTTTAAATACAAACACGTGTTTCCCGTTAACTTGAATTAAAATATTAAAATCTTCCATTACTCATCTACATTTTTTTCTAATTAACGGGTTCCGAAATATTTTGCGAGTTTATGAAATAAAAATAAACAGCTTTGAAGAAGTAACCTATCAGAGTTTAAATAAATATGTATGTACAAAATGGAGAGAATTTTATAGTTAAAAAATAGAGGAAGAAAACAAATACGGGATTGATTAACTGATAAAACGGCAAGAGCATGACTTTTGCATCCTTTGAAACGTCAGAGATCTAGTCGTTAGGATTCTTCACCATTACAAATAAAACCTCTTATCAACTCGTCTACTAGTCACTACCCTCAGTCACTACAGTACAGAATGGCTTGCAAATTGACAGATTTAACTTATAAAACTCGTCCAATAGTACTGAGTTGTATTTACCACCGTTATTTTAAGTAACGTATACATGACGATAAAAAAAACCTGTAAGGCAATAAATTTTAATTTTTCTCGTACCTCGATTGTATTGATCTCTAATCGACCTCGGAAATCAGTTTGTCCCTTTTTTCATCACTATTTTTTAATTGACAGAAAATTTATTATGGTTGACCCGCAGGATCAATCGTTTTTTAGGTTATGTTTATTAGTGGTTAAAAATAACTTATAAAAATTTTGGGGTTTCTTAAAAAATTTTATCAATAATTGAAAAAAAACTCAGCTGACGTGAAAAGATTTAAAACTACTAGTTCAGTGCGAGCAGTTTGGCGCATTGGTAGCAGCCAAGACCAATAACCGAGCGGACTCAGGATCGAGCCCAGCGGACGCCGCGATTATTTATAAAGTGAAAAAAAAAAAATTCATGAGGAAAAATTTCCGAATACTTGAAGAAAACGAACAAATAATTCATACAAAATTTTTTGAATGAATGCATTAAATTTCCATCCAATAAAAAAATGTAATAGACACATTGTATAAATGCCGCGAAATTCAAATTTGTCTAGAATTTTAAAGTAAAATAAATCTCTCCAGTTATCGTAAATCACAACGAACTGAAAAGACACGAATTCAAATAAAAAAAAAAGTTTTTTAATGACTAATTTGATATTAATTATTAACGAGAAATTTTTTATCAACGAATTTTTCGAATGATCGATATGGGTAAAAAAATAAATTAACAGACGAGCTAATTAAAGCAGATAAAAATTAATAACATCAATTACTGTCTTATTAAATATTTAAAAATGAATGAGTCGCAATTAAAATAAAAATGAGAGACTATTTATTAAATTGAGTAAAAAAAAGATGAAAATATTAGAGATGTGTTAAATCGATGAATCGTGAGTCGATCTTTCTTTTCATATAATACATTATATCTGAAACTTTTTATTTCTTGCATAAATGCTGGACCATAATTATCGTCGGGCAGTTCGATTACAGACTCGGCTTGGCCAAGACGTGAAACCTTCCGCGAACATCTCCGAATGACGCGTTCGCGGTTCTTATTTTAAAATTTATTTTTCAAAAATACACTATCAGATAAACGTTTAAATATGATGTACAAATAATTCAGACAGATAAAAATAAAAATACCTAAGTATTAAATATGTAGTGTTTTGTAAATTAAAATGGGGAGATGTAGCGAGACATGGACGAAAACGAGGTACGATAAAAAAAATGGTCCGAGGTATGTAAAAAAAAAATAAGTGTACGAGGCGTCGAAGCGAAAGAAGATCGACTGATCGATTCAGTATAAAATTAATCCGAGGCGCTAAATGACCAAGTTGCGGACGAGAGGTGCCGGGAGATCGTTATCCAGAAGCCTGTGTGTTAAAACCTTCTTATTTTTTTATCTTTCATCGATCGTGAGATGCTCGGAATATAGATTGCGATTATATTATGGGATATCCTTTAAATACATACATATATAAATTAATCCTAAAAGTATTTTAATTCTAAAATCAGGATACAGAACATAAATCTTACACTTGTAAAATTAATATTTATCTTTAGATTTATTTATCATATTTATTTATTACCTTAAATTTTTAATTTAATTTAGAATTTTTTTAAGATCGATAATTATGCGTAAAAAAAAATGATAGTTTGAATGACGTATGAACAGTGTGTATAGTATTCATAAATTACATAAATATTGGTATGTGTGTGCATAAATATCGCAGTACTATTCTCCTAATTACCTTGTAAGAGATATAATTATAATGAAATCGTGAGTCGTAAGCTTTCTCATGAAAAATAAGCATAATCAGACGGTAATAAAAGAATAATTATTGTACATTAATCGTTTATTGCGCATGTTATGCTTCTGAACATGGTATATAATATATGAGAACTAAGTTAACTACATATCAGCCGTAGGAATTCTGCAACCGGTCACTAGGTTAGTCTTGTGACAAATAAAAAAAATTTTTTCTATTACGTTTTGAAAAATACTTATAGTTTTTTTTTAAATTTCCCGCTATGAAAATTTAAAAAATTCAGTTCTTCCAGAAAACTTGCCTGATATCCAAGGCCTCCAAGCGTCCATCGGATGCCTTAATTTTGGTCAGGATCGTCTAAGAAACTATAGAAATTCTATGGAAAATCTAGAATCAGCTCGAAAACAGGGAAGTTTTGGGGTTTTCCCGCAGAGTCAATCGTTTTCCAGATTTTTTATAGTGAAATAATTTGATAAAAGGAACTGCAATGTATTTAAAGTAATTGAGACATTTAATTTTAAAAAGGGGGGTGTCAATTAAATGAGAACTAAAAGAATAATACGTATTGTTTTTGAATGAAATAGACTGATGAGAATTTAAAATAAGACAGATTTTCGATTACCATTCAAATTTTTTTTTTTTTTTTAATTTCAATAAAATTTGAAAAATGAGTTTATATCCGAGTAAATTTTAGTCCGAAAGTAAAAACGCCCGAAAAAAAATTTGTAAAAATAAATACCAGGTAGGGTTACAGTACCAAATATCGACCGAACTTAAATTACAGACTGGGTACATGATACTGAAGTTAGCCGACGACTAATAATTTTGGGAGTTTTTTTACAAGCGATAAACTATAAAAAAAAAATATTTAAAAAAATTGCACTTATAAGTTTTTAAATTTTCTACAAGTGCATATTTTTAGATTTTTTTTTTTTTGTAATTTATTTGCTAAAAAAAAAAATTCAAAAATTGTTAATTGTCTGCTGACTTCAGGATCATACTGGGTACTTGAAAACCCTTAAAAATTTTACAATTGCCGAATTTAATTCATGAAAAATATAGAGTTATAAATTTTTCGTGAAATCCTTTCAACAAGAGAAACATTTACTATATAATTATCTGCACATAAAAGTATGAATTAAAAAATTCTTGATAACATTTAATAAAAAAAAAAAAAATGAATTGCATACATGTAATTTTTATACAAATAAATATATGAAAGGCATTTATGAATAATGTGAATGTATATTGATAAAGATTCATTGAACTTGGTTCGATATCTTTCTATGAACGTATTTCTGATGCATTAATTAAAAGCTGCATGTCTCATGTGTGTTATGTTGCTGTATCCGAGAATAATGTAATCGTGCAGTGCGCATATAACGCGGAAATCAGAGAGGAAGAGCGTGTGAGAAAGAATGAGAAACGTCAGAAAGAAAGTAAAGAGGGGTCATGATGGTTTGACGTCTCAATTCCCGACGAAAGAGTGTGCGGTAGATGAGAGTTGGGTGGAGAGAAGCTTATTATATTCGACTGCCGGAAGTCGAAGGTTACCATATATAAAAAATAAATAATAATAAAAATGATAATGATAATGATAATAATGAAAAAAATGTGAAAAGAAAAAAATAAATAAAAAGAAACGCGTCTATTAAATGGGACGTAGGACGTGCGTATAAATAATGGCGCGAGCCAACGCGACAGGAAATACGGCAGATGGAGCATTAACGATCTCGCGCGATCCCTATTGTCCTCTGGACCGCCTTGACATGAAAAAAATTTATTTATAGAAATTTTATCCTTTCATAACTCAAAATTAATATCAGGACATTAAACAAAAATATTTTTCTGTCATCAAATATTTTCTGATTGAGATTTGTTTTTTTTTTTTTTATTTGGTATCTTTGAAATAGTGGTTATAAATAATTAATAATAATTAAGTTATACTGATAATTGAATAATTAATTACATAAATAAAATGTTATCTCTACATATGTTTTCTTATTCTTATATTTTATTTTTTTAATCAGTGTAATTTATAATTACAATCATTTTCAAATAATTAAAAATACAAATTGATTATTTGACCCTAAGTACATAAACTCTTTACAGTCATATTTTAAAAATATAAGACAAATTTAGAATTAAAAAAAAGAATTTCCCATTTCTGGCAAAATATCATTTGCAATAAAATTTTCAAATAAAAACATGAAATTTTTTTTTTACCAAATTAAAAAATATCCCATTTTACCCTCTTTTGGCTATAAATTTTTTTATTACCATAATTATCAATGAAAATTAATATATTGCAATTTAAAAAAATCTTAAATATTAACCAGTAATTTGTAGTTTACTTTCTGACTAAAAAAATTTTTTAAATCTTAAGTAAAAAAAAAAAAAAAAAAAATAAATAAATAAATATAGGCTAAACCAGATAAATGTTTAATGTGATTTTATTTGGTGAGAATGATATACCAAAGAGAAACTCGTTGAGAGATGATGATTGCAAGTAGAGTCGATCATTAGAACTCGATATCTCGAGTTAATTGCAGAGCATTCCCTCGCCACGCCTCGATGGCACTTATCGAAGTTTTGTAGGCGCCATTGACTTCCGGCTTGCTTGTAATTTTTTACTGGACTATTTTTAATTACACACAGACTCAATACTTGAATACAATTCTTTTTTTATGGTATTATATGAACAGTCTATGATATAAGAATTTATAATATTCAATATCAATTATGAGTGGCACATTCTATCGCGTTGCAATGAAATGTAGAGTACAAGGGTGCTTATTATCAGCCAGAAAGTCACGAGTATGGTTCTTCGACTCGTTAAACACACAAGAAGTGGTAGCAATAACCACTTGCTGTGAGTAACGGAATCTAAGAAGATGATAGGTGTTTCCAAGTGAGAATTGCACCGAGCAAATAAATAAGGACAGATATATCATATATATATAGGTACTTAAATGCTACTCGTGAAGAATGCAATGTAATAACAACACTATATATGATATAAATAAATAAACAAACAAAATAAAAAATTTATTGTTACTTCTGTCACATAAAGAAAATGAATTTAAGCAAATCGTGTCCATTGCCAATAAATGTATTTATTCAAGACTAAGTCACGTTTGAATACGTGATGTTACCAATAAATTCACAAACTTTTTTCTATAAATATTGTATGGAAATATATTTTTTGCGATGATTTTTAAAAAAATCTGGAAAATGGTTGACCTTAAGTACCAGCCCCGAAACTTCCCGCTGTTTTCGAGCTCAAAGGACGTACGTACACTTGGACAAGGTCTTGAAATTAGTCAGGATAATTTCCTAGGACCTTAAAACTTCGAGATCTGCTCAATACTCGATTTTTGAAAATCGGACCGAAATCGATAATTTCCCTTTTTTTTAAATTCAAATTTTCGGGCGGGAAGTTAAAAATACTTTGGAATTTATGATAAGAAATTAATATTCTAATAATTTATGGAAAAAAATTTATTTTGAATTTAGTAGTCAGAGATTTTTAATATAGATATCGATTGTTAATCAAAATTTCTTTAAAAATTTGTTGTATTTGGGATAAAATCGGTATTTTACATAAATGGAATAAAAAAGAAGTATATAAGAGTTTTTTGATGAGCGATAAAATAATGGCGTTTATTTAGCCTGTTGTGTGAATTTGGCGTCAAAATATAACAGAGGATATTATTTTTATGGAGATGCCTGGGGTAAAACACGGGCCACATCGCCAAGGAAGACGAGTAAGAGAGAAATTTAACCATGATCTTAAAACCCTACGGCAATGTTGCTTTATTGCCGCTTTATTATCTCCAGGCTCGAATACAATAAAAAATAAAGTTACTTGAGTTAAAAATGAAATAAAAAATTTAAAAGAGAGAGTGAAAGAAAAAGGAAAAAAACTCGATCTGTCTCTCATTTTTTGCTAAGACGCGCTTGTAAGCTTAAGACGAAAAAGTCCAAGCTGTCAGTCAAGATGAAATTACGCGTGCCATCGAACGATTAAAAATATTTGTTACGCTCTCGTACGCAGTATTTATAATTACAAAGGTAAGTTATTTAATAAAATAAGTTTTTTAATTTAAAAAAAAAAATTTCACAGTTTACTTGTTTGAGAAATAAAATTTATTCAAATAAAAAATTAAATTTGGTAATTAATTATCCATCAGAAGGTTTTAATGTTAAGTTTAGACATCAATGTTCACACGTTTATTTGAAAAGACCGAGATGAGGGTCAAGATGAATAGTCTTTCAGTCTTAATATTTTTTTTTTATTTATTTTAAAATCCAGGCGCCACTAAAGAGAATTTTGTATTTACAAATTTATACTGAATTTACAGTATGAAGAATTAACAATGAATGCATTTTAATTCAAAATAATTTAATGTAAAAAATTTTATTTTTAAAAATTACACAGACTCAATTTCATTGATTGTTAATTTATTTTAAAAATTTATTATATTTTTAATGGTTAAAAAAAACATAAAAATAATATATTGTACTTGAAGGTTATTATTACGAGGGCGTTTTCAAGGAGATCAATTGTGGTCATGGTTAAATTCTGCATCATTTTATTTCTATAGAGAAATGGGAGCTCGTTTTTCTTTTGAGCATATGTATTATATATTTATGTTTATATGTATATGTATGAATATACATATATGTAAGTTGTTAAGTTGGATTTAGTTGGATGAGTATCCCACTACCTATGGGACCCTTTATAAATTTGTACTCCGGGCACGTACTTGGCCCCCTCGCGATCTGTTTCAGTTCTTAGCTCTTTGCATGCGCCGCGACAGCGGCATTTAAATAACACCAAAATGATAGAGTGCGAAACAAGAACGAAATTGTTTCAAGCCTTGATCTTATTTGATAACTGACAAAAATTATTATCCTTTAATTATTAATAGCAATAAAATTATTTAAATATTTTCAAATGCTCTAATTTCAATCTATAAAATTCTTTATATGACTTTAGAGGTTTTGAAATTTAAAAACGCCACTAGAATTTCAAAAATTGACGTTGTATTTTTTTAAAAAAATTTCTGCTTTGGAACTCTTGTGATCAAAATTCAAAAATTCAAATTTTGCCGCGTTATATTTTTTCTTTCATCAAATTTAATGAAATAATTGAAAAAAAAATCACAAATTGTTTTTGTAATCTCTAACAAAATGTATCATAAACGTCACTTATGTGTATTTACTAAAATTATTTACCGAAAAGATAAATTACTTTTGTAAGCCGACATTTTTTTCAGTAATCATTAAAAATTATCAAGTGATATATTTAATATCTAAATTGAAGAATAATTTCCTTGACAGAAAAAAATCGAATTTTATCTACACTGAAAAATAAAATCAGCAGATCTCCAGTTAAATTCAGATTTCTTCGATGGAGAAAATTTGAATAAATTCTTAAAATTGTTGACAAGACTAAATATCCAAGACCAATGTCCTTAAAAAAAAATCAGGATATATTATTTCGAATTACGCATACATAAAATATCTGAAAAGCGGGACCATTACGACTAATATTAACAGAGAATATTTGTACGATTAATGACTTATTTGTCATAATTTTGCCATGGATAGCCTGATTAAAAAAACGATTCAAAAAGATTCAAAACGATTCAATTTTACTACTATATAGATATACATTAATCATGGAGTGAATCGTTTTGTTTAATCAGGGTATTAAGTCGTGTAAGTCTTCAAATTTTTACACTCAAAATATATGAGATAATTTGATAATTTCTTGTAAGAAAAAAATACAATATTTCTAAAAGTTATTTTTTATCCCAGTGTAGTTATTTATTTTGTAAAATTATCACTTTTGGATGATGTAAAAATAAAACAATATTTAGTTTTTAAAAAGTTGAATTTTTAATTTTATTAGTTTTTACTAAGTGTATATTTTAAGAAACACTTAATGGAAATATATATATATATATATGTATATGTGAATACGAATTTTAACGACTGTCAGGAAATTTAGAAACTATTTTGATGATGATGAGAAAAATAAATATTTATTAATAAAACATAATATATGTAATAATTATATATTTATTGTTAACGTAAAAAATAGCTAAATAGTTTAAAATAAATAACATGACTCGCCTTAGACACACTTCCATCCGCAGCTAAATATAAATTTACGAAAAGCCGGGTGGCATTTACGAAAACGAAACATCTGAGACAAGAGTACGGTATATATCCACAGTGTCACGATCCTCGACTAAAACTTCAATACATTTACGCCGTTTCATATTAATGTTTATTTAAATTTTATATTATACCAAATGTATATTTTCGAGCTCGTTAAAATTTAACTCCATACAGATACGACTCGAAATCTTAAATCTACTCTGCTCCGGTCTTATAAACTTTTAAATTCATCCATTAATTTATATACCCCTAAATATATAAGTGAATACGTAAATACAAGTACGTAAGTAAGTAAATAAAAAAAAACTAGACATACCATTTCTAAAATTACGTTTATATCCTCGTGCGGCGTCACTTAAATTCCAGAGCGGGAAAAAAAAAATTGTTAAAAAAATACTGAGCTTGATAGCTCGTCGTAAGTTTATTAACACCATCTTAAAACTTATTATTATTATTATCGTTATTAAGATAATTTATATTTAGAGCCGCAGTTAATTAAAAAATTTTTTTTCTTTGCGACACTTTATCAAATTATCTCACCGCCAAACATCGAAGGTAATGACAATAATAAATAATAATAATAAAAAACAACACAACACTAAAATTCGTATTTATTTCTGGAGCAGTAATCCGAGATGATGGAACAAGTCGAGAGTTACTCTACTTCTCGATCGCCCGGGGGATTCAATTTGTCAGTGTCCTGAATTTTTTAAGTTAAAAATACACAGTCGTAAGAAAAAAAACCACCAAAAAATATTTAAAAAAACATTCATTTATATACATATTAATAAAATACCAAAGTCATCACGAAAACACGACACATCACTTAAATTTAAAAAAAAAAAAAAAAAAAAAAAAAGAGTATGTATAAATTAATCACTTATGTAAATATGTATTAATATTATTTACAATAAATAAATAAAAAAACTAAATAAAGACAATTTATAAATTTTTTATCTTTAAAACTCCTTAGTCTCATTCTTGAAAATATTTTTCCGCGTAATTTCATCATCGGTTAATATTTATTTCGTTTATTTATTAATAAACAGTCGTTTCGTTTCGTTCGTTCGTTACATTTTTATAGAATATAAATTTTAATTATATATTTATATATTAATACGCGTAATATATTTATAAAAAAATAAATAAAGATGTAAGTGTATTGTAAGAGAGCGGCCGCGCGTGGTAAACGCCGCAAGCAAACTAAGATCGTGGTCCCTGAACCAGACTGCCGCTGCCTCTCAGTACAGACTACACGAGACATACACGAGTAGTATAGAGAAGTATAGAGGATGGACGGTGGAGTAGTTTCTTTTACAGCTTAAGAGTTGAGTAGACTCTACTGTACAGCATCCAGAGAATATGGAGAAACGGATGAGATAAGATGAGATGAGAAGAAAAGAGAAGAGAAGAGAAGAAGATGACCAAAAAAAATTTAAGATCTACTCTATCCACCCCCACTAATTCACCTTTTGCTGTCCACTACCTCTCGATTCAGGTATAAGCTATGGAGTAAAAGATATAGACTCACCAACACATCAAACGAGTGACTGATTGTGTGAGCCTGGACTCTGGAGGCTGTAGTACAGCCGGTACAGACTAAACATAACATTACATTAGTCAACCTCGCGAAGTTTAAGGATCAAAGTAAACTTACTTACCTTAAACTTTAAGTAAAAGATGCCCTCGAGGACTTTATTACCTCCTGCGTAGCTCCCACCTGCATTACACTTAAAACCTTTAAATTTTTAACTTGAGGACAAAAGGCCACAGGTGACAGACTACCTGTCGTGTTTTAAGTTTTACTGTTTATTTTTTGTGATTTATTTACTCCATCAAATTTTTTAAGTACAGAATTTATACAAATATTTATTTATATTTATTATATAAATAATTGATGCATGTAATTAATATTTTAATTGATAATAATAATTATGAATGGTGCGGAGTCTAAAAATTTAATAATGTAGGTGCCAAAAATGTGGATGGTAGACGCATAAATTAAGAAAATGATTTTTTGGTGCAGTGTTTATTTATTGTATAAGTTTTTTTAATTTAAAGAAAAGTCTTTTAATTATTATTAGCTGCGTTCTTCATGAAATATGTCAGCATGTCGATGGGAAGTGGAAAGACGATGGTGGAGTTTTTCTCTGCTGATATTGTGTTCAATGTCTGCAATAATCATTTTTTATTTTATTAATATTTTATTTTGATTTTAATTATGTATAAATATAATCAGCTTGAGTAATTTTGGCATGTCAGGGTAATTTGGACCTCCTAGAAATTCGTTCAAAGTTAATTTAATTATATGTACAGTGTAAAATATCGGGAGTGAATTCGAATTTTATTTCAATGCGGATTTAGTCCGGAGTTAAAAAAAAATTACTCAGAATTTCGGGAGTGAACAGGAAGTTTTTTTCAGCGGAGTGATTTCAGAGTGATGGAGATTTTATTTGAATCCTTGTCCAGGCTGACTATGATATTTAATTAAATAAATAATTTACCTGAAGGTAACGAAGTTGTAATGCCGCGGGAGAGTCACCGATAACTTCAGATGCTTCTCTCAATGCTCTGCTCGCCTTCTGTTCACCCTCTGCAGCAATAACCTGTTTGAAAAATAAAAATTTTCATTTTTTTTTCCAACCAACCAATCAAGTGAAGTTGAAAAAAAAATAATTGACTAATTTTATTTAGATTAAAATCAAATCTTTTCCGTCAAACTCTAGTCCAGAGTCATCTAGTGTCCGCCTACGAAATTAAATTATCCAAGAGCACGAATATATCTACTACTGGTATTAATTTTCTGATGAGATAACGAAAGGTAATGCCCGTTACTTCTTTAACGACATTAAAATTCAAATTAAAATACCCTGATAGCACGAGTTGATCGTGAAAAAGTTGGTCATTCATTAGTTTCCGACCAACTTGACGACAAGTTGTCGACAACTTTAGTTTTTGCAACTTTTGGCTACAAGTTACCGGCAACTTTCTCAGAAAATTGGCGCCAGTATGGAGCTGCAACTGGAATGCAAGTTTCTGAGAAAATTGAAAGGAAACTTACCGTCAACTTATGATTGCCAACTTTTGCAAGCAACTTTTACCACCAACTTTCTCAGAAAGTGACCGTCAATTTATTGGATTTCCAACTTTTGCCACCAACTTTCTCAGAAAATGTCTATCAACTTTGGAGGGACCAACTGTTGACGGCCAACTTGATGTCCAGTTGCGGCTGCAAGTTTCTCGTCAGTTTCTCGCCAACTTGGCTATCAGGGTATAAAATAAATAAAAAATACCTTTGCACGTGCTTCTCGTGCGGCTTCAGCTTCTGCAGCCATCGCACGTTGCAATTGAACTGGCAGACGGACGTCTTTGCTGTAATTAAATCAATGAATAAATTATTTTATCGATTGGGGCATTAAAAAAAATTGAGTACTACACTGCAAAAAAAAAGGATTTCGTGACGCGAAAAAAAATTTTCTTGAGGTAAAATATTTTTTCTAGTCCCAAAAGAACTAATTTCAAAAGGAATCATATTTTTATACGCTCTTTTGGCTTTGGAAACTCTAAAGGGCTTACAATTTTATTTTCACTGCCAATTATTTTGTAGACTTATTCTATAGCTAAAAATAAAAAAAATAAAATTTAAGCCTAAAGAGGATAAAGTTTAAATTACGCGCCCTTTTGGCTTTCAAATTTTTTTTCAAATTTTCAGCTTTAGATCAAGTCTACAATATGATTAGCAATTAAAAAAAAGTTTACGCCCTTTTGGCTTTAGACTTAGTGGCTAAAACCACAAGGGCGTATAAATATATGTCTTTTTGGAATCAATGCCGCGATATCTTCCGTTCGAAATCCTTTTTTTCTCAATGAATGAGGAAATTAAAAAAATAAATATTGATTTTACATTTCAACCCGTTCGACTTTTATTCCCCAGGTGTCTGTAGCTTCATCCAGCGAAGCCTTAAAAAATAAAATATTTATATCTCAATATCGATCAGATAATTAACTTTGACATACATAAGTACTTAATAAACTAAATACTAGTTTTGGTAATTTTTTTTTCTACACAGAATTATAATTATTATTTTAATTTTTGACGTTACCTGCATGTTTGTGGAAATTGTTTCGCGTTCACTCAATATTTCGTGCAGCGGCCTCGTGCCCATAGTATTACGCAATGTCGTTTGTGCAAGTAAACGTGTACTGTGATGGGCATTTTCAACATTTGCAATCGATATTGTTGCATTATTAACTCGGTAGTAAACTACCGCGTCAACTGACACTGTCACGCTGTCTTTTGTCAGCACCTATTATTTTATTTATTAATTAATATTAACTGATTAATCATTTAGATTTTATATTAATGTTTAATAAATAATTACTTCTTGTGGCGGGATGTCATATGTACGAGTACGCAAATCAACTCGTGCATAACAATCGATACAGGGAAGTATGAAAAAAATACCTGAGGAAAAATATTTCGTTTCATTTATCAATTTACTTTTTTTTTCTTCATTAATTTTTTTATATTAATTATCGGCTGTTTTATTTATTTACCAGGGCCTTTAGCGCCACCAGATAATAATCTTCCTAGTCTAAATATAACCGCTCGTTCATATTCTTGTACGACCTATAAATAAATATAATATATAATAAACACTTTTTTTTTTAATTTGTAATTGAAAATTTTTTAGTGTAGGAAATGCGGCTTTTGTTGAACGATTGGAATAGTTCATTATATTGCGCCATACTTCGCAATAAAAATATTTGATTTTGATATTCAAAATTTATTTTAAAAAATTTTTTTTGAGGCAATAGAGCAGTAAATTAATTTTGAAAATTTTTCAGGACAGGAAAAAATTAGGGCGCGGGAAAAATTTAGTGACTAAGAAAAAATTCAATTTTTTTATCTTCAGTATACGCGAAATTTTTTAACTTTTTACTTGAGTATATAATAGAAAAAATTAGGATTAATTTTAAATTGCCATTAATAAGATGACTTTTTAATTACGTATAAAAAAAATTAAATAATTAAAATAATAAAATTTAAAAAAATGCATGTACTCATTTTTTAATTGTCTAAACGTGCATTTTTTTATTTTTATTTTATAACCATTTTATTTTATTATTTTAAAGTTTTAAATAGAAGTCCTGGATACGTTTCAAAAGAATTTTGAAAAATAAAATTTTGACAAAATTTTGAGACGTCACTTTGTCCAATTTTTTTTGTATGACTCAAATATATATAATAATATCACCGAGGGTATATTTTAATAATATAAAATAAATATGATTGACAAAAAGGAAAAAAAACATAAGTCCCAATTTTTTGGTATCCTTATTTTTATTTTGAATCAAATTATTAATAATCAACCAATAAGAATAAATATAATCGGAGTTATTATCAATAAATTCATATATTTTACCTTGAAACATATAAAAAGTGAAAATGGCATTGTAAGAATAACGAGAGCCCACGATAGTCCAATTAAAACACTTCCACATTTTGAAAAATCCTGTGGTTGCTGAGTGTCAGCTACACGATAAAAAACAAAAAATTAATCAATACACCGCTTAAAGCAAATAATCGAATCGTTTACCACAAAATCAAATAAACTCACCTCCAATAATACGCTTCCGTATGTCATCAGGACGTGAATTAACCAAAACAGGTGTCATGTTACCATTTCCTACAGTCGTCATTGGAATTGACATGCCAGGACTAATTCGAGATTCAAAACGCGCCACCTTAAAAATTTCACTTGCACATTAATTTCTCTCGATTTAATAAAATTGAAAAAAAAAAAAGAAAAAAAAAATTAAATAACGAAAATTACTTAGCGCAAAAAATCTCCGAGCAATTAAAAGTTTTTTAATACTCGTCAGTGATACACAGTAAAGTCAAATAAACTAGCTAATTAAAATATATACATAAGTAACAACAAGTTAAATTACAAAAACTTTGCTAATTAATACAATGTTTCAAAAATTCACCATCGGCTCTTGCGTGTATTTAAATTCAAAAATTTCTTTAACTTCACCAGTCGATTAATCAAAATTATGCACTAAATTATACAAAAAAAATACATATATATATATATTTATATGTATACAAATAATATACACTTCGAATTATTCAAAGATATATTTGTTAAAAAAAAGATAAATTTGAACTGTCCAATTTGAACGGTAAAAAAATGAGTAGGAAATAAATTTAAAATGCAAATGCGTCCGCATGTAGAGCTCGGAAAAAACAGCAGGGGTATGTCCTTACATACCTTGACGTTACAAACTGGACAGTGGTATATAAAAGGTTGCCACGACAACAGGTAGTGGAAGTCTGGGGTAAAATCGTCGCCGCCGCTGTCTATCGCCCAATGATAAGCTTCCATTGGACATCGGCGGCGAGTAATAACTTGTCAATTATGCATGTTATTAACATTTATAAATAATATACAAGTATGCGTGACAACACTTCCATGGGCTGTCTATTATTTTTTGTTACTATAAATAGTATCTGAATGTACGCGGACCGGATCAAATTTTAATCGAGCACAAGGATGATTATTTAAATGCTGACTGCTCAATTAAGGGTCGGACATTGAGTATAAATTTGTTATCGTATTTTATGGTATTATATTATTATTTTTTTTATTTCCATGATGTGATAATGGTGTACAGTTTAACCGCACCCTCTATAGGCACTAATATGATAGGAAATTTATAAATATTATATATAGCTGTAGTGACTTTGTATTGGCCAAGGTCTCTTCTAGTTCACGATCATCGATTTACAACAGCTTGAGTTATTTTAATATCAAATTATATTCAAAGAAGTAGAGGCAATAATATGTCTGAGGAATTCCTTTTTATTGATTATTAATAAGTGAGTTGTTAATAATTTAATGATAAGACAAATAAATTATTTTATTGTAATTACTGATGGAAAAGGGTCAAAATAGGTCAATTAGAAAAATTATTAATGACTAGGGTGAATTTTTATTTATGAAATATATTTAATTTTTATTTTACATGGGAAAAATCGACTAAAAATGTACGAATTTTGATTATTGTCGATTGAACTCGAAACAGGAAGTTAACAATTGAGTCGACGAAAAATTATTATGCTGTACTATAATTATTATTGTAGGCCTCTGAAATTTTTTACGCTCTTTTATAATTCCGAATTTAGACAAATAATTTATCGATAAGTTTTAAGTGTAATATTTTTTTTTAGTGCAGTAAAATAATTTTTCGGCGACTCAACTTCCTGGTTCAAGTTGCGTCAACAGGATAATAAAAACTCGTACATTTTTCAAGTCCAATTATCCGTGACCCAGAAATAAAATTTTTCTTTTAGTCAAAATTTCGATTTGTATCAAAAAAATTATTGTATTTAAAAATTCAGCTTATTATTAAAAAACAATTAAATTTTCTGAGTCGGATTTAGTGATTGTCAATTAGCATTCAATGACATTTTGAAATAAAAAACAACAAAAATAAATTTAAATAGAAGTAAAAAAAAACTATTTATTTTTTTTATCATACACAGAATTATCATTAAATTTTTGTTTGATACAACTTCTGGTTACTAATTTCAAAAACTTATAAAAAATGAATACATTTATTGCAAATATGACAATGAGAGTTATGTAAACATCAATGAGAGCCTCTTGGTACCAAGACAAAGATGTTACGGAAGACTTCAAAAATTTTTGACCGTTGCCACGTGCGATGTATTCCGCCCACCAGACCGCCGTTTTTAGGGGCGACTCTGGACGATCATGCCAAGCTTTTTGCAGCAGTTTAGCATTTTTCTGGTAACTAAATAGTCAGATAATAAGAGCGGTGATAAAAAAAATATGAGGAATTAATTTTATTTATTTTAACGAGATTATATATTTATATTTGTTATTAGATAAAGCTTGACCGCGTTTACCTCGAGTCGTTGAAGACACGATCGATCGCAGATCTCAGAGTTTTACCGTTGAAATTATTCCATTTGAGCACAACAGCGACTCCGCGGTTTTCAGCAGCCGCGGCGTTGTTGAATTGATCCCCGTACATCGGAACAACCACCATGGGAACTCCGGCACTGACACCTTCGCTGATACCCAACAAACCCCCGTGGGCCAAATAACATTTCACATTTGGATGCTCTATAAAAATATTTAATGTTTGTCATTTATATTCATGTGTATTTTTCTTATTTCTTAAAATATATCATTTCATATTTTTCTTGCTCTGTAATTTTTATAATATTTTTTTAGGGAATAAAGTTATTTATGAGTCAGGCATAGTATGAATATATAAAACTCCATCTTGCAAAATATATCTCATATTATTTTTTATAAATAAATATATGTAAAATAGTCACAAAATTTTATGATAAAAAATATATATGATTATTATTTTTTTTCATTAATTATTAGAAGTCTTCAATATGGATTCATTTAAAATTTAAAAAAGACAAAAAATTTTGATAAGATAAAATTTTTTTTATCACTAATAATTATAAGTAGTATATCTGTATATATATATATATATATATATATATATATACATATCTGCTTTGTACAAGAGATTCAATTGAAATTTTTTAAAAAATATTTAATCAACATTTCGTAATATATTATAGTATTGAAAGAAAATTGAATAAATGATATGATAAAATATAAAAATAACTATGTCATTTAATAAATAATAAAAACAATCAATTTTATCTTGTATCTACAACCGCCATATTTATCTAACATCAATCAAAAGTATTAAAATCATTATTTCCTCTTTTAGTTCAGTAAATCAATAAAGAAAAAATAATATATAGCAAACAATTCAGTTTATCAATTTTTTTTATCTTATAACAATTCAATTTTCAATTCTCTTAATATTTGATAAAAAATATTTTGAAATCGTATTATTATCAATTTTTTTATTCATGCCAAAGTAATTATTTAATAAAAATTTAATTAGCAAAAAGCCGGGGAAAATTGTCTATACAATAATTTAAATGAAAATTTTTTTTCAAAATTATGCTATTAATTTTTTTTACTGGTCATATTTTTTATTCAAATTAAATCTAAATTTTCATACTTTTTAAATTTTATTCAAAATATTTTTTATATTTCTAAGGCTACTTCATTTTACTCGAGAAAAAAAAAATTTTTAATAATCAAAAACTAGTCTTTTTATTATTTTTTTTTTTCTTAAATTATGATACTGAAGTTAATCGACGTCTAACAATTTTTGGATTTTTTTCAAAACGATAAATTAAAAAAAAAAAAAAAAACAGTATATTACACACCTAGGAAGGAAAGTAGGACATTTCAAACCACGGATATAATTTCCTGAAAGTTCAAACTTTCGCCTCCGTTTATAGGCAGAATAGCGCATGCTCTAATCTTTATTATTGCTTTTCTCATAAAAGGAAAGAGCGACTTTCTGCCCTAAACAGGACAGGAATTTAAACTTTTGATGCAGGTATGAAAAAATTGCACCTATAGTTTTTTAAATTTTCTACATGTGCATATTTCTATTTTATTTTTTTTCTTGTAATTCCTTGTCGAAAAAAAAATCCGTAAATTCTTAATTGTCTACTAACTTGAAAATCATAAAAAATTCATTGAATTATTTTTTAAAAAATAAAATAAATACATACGAAGTATAGCAGCTTGTGGTACCCATTTCCTGATAAGAACATTACTAGGTATATTAGGTAAATTTTCAGTTTCCCATTTCCAAATAACTTTTCGCGGGATATTACCGATAACTGTCAGAATATCATTGAGAGTATCATTAGTCATTGAACTCGCTTTGATCATAGATCCCCAGCTAAAGAACAAAACGCCTTCATAAGCATTATCAAGATACTGCTGTATATCATTCGGCAATGGAGGCGGATTAATATGTATTCCTCCGACTTCCACGACATTTGGTAAATTTGGTTTAGGACCATGCAACGAATAATGTGTATTCACAAGTATAGCTGAGGTGTTACGCGCTATATCATATAGCGGCTTACTCGATCCCAAAGCCTCATTAATAGTCTTCTCAGTCGGCCAATTAAATGCGACTTGATAAAATATTTTCATATATAACAGACTGATAGTATTGAATGTGCGTTCAATAAAATTCATATTGAAGGCAAATCCATGGAATAACGAGGGTACATAACTTGGATTATCCAGATTACCTATTCGGCCGTTTGCCCATGGCATCATAACATGCGATGACAGCCCAATAAACGGAGGATTATTTAAATAATCAACAATTGCTAACGAACAGTCGCTATTAAATATTTCCGTTAGTATCAAATCAAACTTTGGCTTACGCTTAATTAAATTTTTAACTTGCGGTAAATTTAATGCATCTTCACAAGATTGCAATCCTACGTTACGTAAATGAAATAATTCTAAAAATGGCGTGATCGGTGTATGGAATATTATTTTCAAATCGACAACATTTACAAATGGATTAAATTTATTTATCAAACTTATGTCATGATAATTATTTATCGTATTATTTTCACGCGGAAAATATGATATTACTGTAACATCATGACCACGATTTGCTAATTCTACAAGAAGTGGATTGAAAACGTCAAAATGACTTTTTCCGGGGTGACTAAAAAATCCTAAAATTTTATACTTTTTATTTGCGACACTTTCCAAAGCACTTGTGTTATTAATTAGATGAATAATTCCCAGTAATAGTAATAAATTTTTTTTCACAGTCATCGTCACTTATTTATTTAAAACGATCACTAGAAACGGACCAACCGATAGAGATGACCCCACACTTAGTGACCTTGTTTTAACTTTTAATTCAATCGTTAACTAAATAAACGAGCTGATATTATCGTATATATTATATATCACTTATGTCATACTAAAGTAACAGGAGAGACTGTTGACAGTGAACTGAACATCATAGATGAGTCTTGCTTGTGTAATCTTTGGCCCCACTCTACCTCGGAGACTTAAATTACAACAACCTTTAGATAAAAATATTTCTGGCTTAACTGCACTTCCTTTTTTTATCGCGTATCTATTTACTATCACTAATAGTATTACTTTTAATCTTGTTATCTAATTACGGTTGTGTTGTTACTAAAAATAAAAAATAAATTAAAGTAAGACGACTTTTTATAATTTTCAAATTTATTAAGCAAAGAAGATGCCCGTTGTAGTTAAAAAAAATGTGGTGGGGATAACTATTAGTAGAGGGGATTTTAGATACTTTGTTCGGTAGAAAATTATTTTAGGTAGAAGGTCTAGAGACTTACGTCACTAGTTAAATATTTATTTGGGAAGGGCATTACTATTATTTTTATTTTTTTTTCTCGAGACTTAAATTTAAGCGTAAAGATAAATCTAAATAAGAATATTATTAAATATATATTCAATTGATTAATTATGGAGTAAATAAATTTATAAAAATAATTTTTTGTATTCGGCTGAAATGCGTACATGCATTTTTTTTTATGTGTGAACTAAAATCTTTTGTAAAAAAAAATTTATTCGATAATTTAATTTACTAAATCTTGAAAAAATGAAAACAAAGAGGACTTTTTAAAGTACGGACCCAGCGAGGGCAATGCAAAAGTAGACAGTTGCATCGCTTTTACACAGACGGTAACCAAAAAGAGAAATCAGTTTTTCACTAGGGAGTTTCTAAATTTTATTTAAAAAACAAGAAAAAATTCTATAAAAATATTAATTATTTCAATAAAAGATAAAGTACTTTGATGATATATTTAAATGTATATATGTATATATGTGTGTTTACAAACAAAACTTCAAGGTTATATAGGGGATTAAATTCTGAGACGAAAAGTCCTCTGGCGATTTTCAATCTGACGCAGAGATAATTAGTTATTAATTAAAGAAAGTAGCCAATCAGAAGCGCTTGAGCAGAAAGAGTAGAGTGGGGGGTAACTGAAGTTATCTGTAAGTCTCCCCACTCTGCACTTTCGGCCCAATCGCTTCTGATTGGCTACTTTAATTAATTAATAACTGATTATCTCTGCGTCGAATTGAAAAACACTAGAGGACTTTTCGTCTCAAAATTTGATTCCTTATCCACATTCAAATTTTGGGCATGTATATTTATATGCAACAAGTAATCGATACAATAATAACTCTACGCTAAAATATATATCAATAGACAATAAATGAATTAATAAAAGTAAATAAATTGGCCATAGTAAAGTACGAAACCAAAATACCAAGTGGTTGAGGGACCAGGTCCAAAAAAGGCGGAAACAGCTTTAAATAATTTTTATCTATGCCAAGGTCAGTACGAACTCATTGATAAATCAATTGAGAAAAAAATGTTCACATTTATAATCAGGCCCCAAAGCCGACTTAGTAACCGTATTTCAAAAATAAAAAATTCAATAGATTTTTATACCAACGATTAATATTTAAATAATTGCACATCAATTGACAACAATGACCCTATAGTCACTTAAGTGGCCTTGTAAATTTATATTGATTCATAAACTTATTTAATTTATTACATTAACATGCGTCGTTGTATTTGTGTGGATGAATAATAAAGTAGTACAACTGCTACTACCTCGAGTTTGACAGTGAACTATATTGTGTAACTTTGGTCCCACTTTTATCTAAGCGAGGCTCGACTTACGAGGATAGATAGAGAAACAATTACTACTCAGATCTTTTTATCTCCACACTACTTTGACTCTGAATAAACTATCCTAGGTCAAAAATAAAACTTGATTAGATTTTTTGGTCTTAAATAGTGACTAAGTAAACCAGTTAAGTCCAAACCAAGGTGGATTCGCCTTGGTTGAGACTTAAGTGTCTTACTTAGCCATGATTTAATACGAAAACGTCTAAATCAAGTTTTATGTATATTAATTAGTAATTAATTTTAATTGTTTAATTATCAGCAATTGCCGATATATCCTCGCTTTAAATCTGCAATGTCACTACCGGAAAGTATCATGTTTGTTAACAATTGGTAGAAATCATCATTGATAGAAATTTCTGATTGATAATTACATAAATTGTATTTTTGAAAAAATATTTAATTACAAGTTGTAATAAAAAAATAATTCTTTAGAATTTTAAATTAAAAATTTTTTTTAATTACTTTCGTAAGAGTAAATAATTATTTTCATCTCACTGTAATTACAAGAGGTGAATAGCCGGGTGGTCAATGCTCTTTTTTCATTATTTTTTTCACATTATGAGTTAATGGTTAAATAGCTAAAATGTAATTATTACGATGGTAATGATTATTATCACTGGATATTTACTTTAATGGCTAAAAAAAACTCACTAGAATTTAATAAAATATTTACGGCCCGAAAAAAGTTTACCCAAGTAAAACATTAATTTTCGAGCTTATAATAAAATGATAAATTGAAAATCAATGCTACCTTATATTTTCATATAATACGACTTGTCACCTTATAAAAGTTAAATAAATAGACTTCAACCTTCAACATATATGTGTATATAAATTTACACACTATCATGAAGAGCGCAAAATAATTTATAGCAATAAATCAGAGCAAGCTGTTTTGCTGTCAAGCTCAGAAAAAAAAAATACACCGTCACTAAAAAATGAAATTAGTCAAAAAATAAAAAAAAACAATAAATCGAAAAAAGAAATTTAATAGATACAGATTTTTTTTATTATTATATAATAATCTGTCATACGTGATAATATATGACACATTAAAACAATTGAAAAATGTATATACTACATATGAAAATTACATAACATTGAGCAATAAATGTAATTTATTTCCATTAGCATGAATTAAATTCCCGTTGACCGTGATCTTGACTGCGAGTCCTTGGCGCGAGTAAAGTTCACGATTAATAAACCGCGGCATCGAAATAAATTAAAAGAATAAATAGCAAAAGTTGTGTATTTAATAAAAAAAAAAAAAAACGAGGAAAAAAGTTAAAAAAGTAAAACGTCAATTTGACGGATAAATTTCAAAGAAAAATCGTCAGATGTCGTTAAGCAGCGGAAAAACTTCGAGACTGAAAACAGATACCGTCGATGCGACGTCTTGGTTAAAGGATCGTCCGAAAGAGGTGCTGGTGTTGTAGCGTCGCGACGTCAGGACTTGACGACGCAAGTGTGAAACAAAGTACAGTAATCCCCGTAGCCTGTGAGCGTGAGCCATAAGCCACAAGGGTTTCGGTTCGACGAGGGTGAGGGCGCGCGTAAGGAGAGTGGAGAGTGCCGTGGCGAGTGCGTGATCGAGGGCACGCGGGCCGAGGGAGTCGTGCCGAGTCCGAGGGCCGAGGGCCGAGGGTTGTTCAGGGTGCAACGAACCTTGGGCTCTCGACTCGGGTCTCGGGTCTCGGGTCTACAAGAGACGGAGTTGAGTTTTCGAGTCATGGAGACACCCGACCCCGTAGACCCAGCCACCCTTGAGATTAAAACCCGTAGCATAGAACAGACTCTTCTCCCACTAGTGAAACAGGTAAGATTATCACCAACAACCGGCTGACTTTCAATTACCTATCGTCTTTTTCTACTTACCGGTCTTCCACTTGCTTCTACTACTTTCCACAATTATGTTTACTTATAATACTTTTTCTTTCACTGTTATTATTATTGTCTATTAATAACATGAAAATGTGTATGTGTGTGTGTGTGGGTGAGTGGGTATGAAATATCGAGACGTAGCACGAGATTTTATTTTAGTTACGCACCATTTTTTCGTCTTGCAACACCATGCACCATAACCTCGGTTTAATATCTGTGTAAGTTTCAAAAATATTTACAAATCAAATAATAAATATTTTTATAAGAGCTTGTGTTGATTGGAAAGTTTGTTGGCGAATAGGTGAGTTGATAATTTAACATTATTCGGAAAAAAAGTTTACTTTATTTATTTTTGAGACGTCACTTGTGTGTTGTGTTGCGTTGTAGAATATAAGACTATTTATGATATTTATTTTCTGGTAGAGTATTGGGGTGATATTTATAAATGGGTGATATTGAATTTATTGACAAACACGAAATTAGGCTGATCAATTTTTATTTTCGATCCAATAATAGGTTACAGGGAGAAATACTTTTAGACTTTGACAACTCTCGGGCATGCGCTCCCGCTCGTTTCGGAGAATTATATTTTCCTTTGAATATTTTTTTTTTTTTGTTTAAGGAAAATTTGAATTAATTTTTTATAAATGTTGGTTTTTTTTATTAAGCCAGTTTTTACTCTAGACATTAATTTTTTAAGTAAAGAGAACTTTTAAGTTATAATTTATACGCGGAAAGAGCTTTTAGAATTTTAAATTCATGTTTATAAATTCATGAATCATCTTTATGCACTACTTAATTGTCGTGAAGATATATAGGTAATTAATGATAAAATTGATTATTAAAATTGCAAAAAAAATTACGGTATTATGCAGAAGTAGTTCACTAATTTTGACCCGAAAAAAATTTTGTTTCGGATGTAAAAGCTCAATTTTTTTTATTTTCGAGATCTAATTTTACGGAAAATAAAATTAATAGAAATTTTAATTTTTATATGAATTTTTTGAATTTCAAAACTGAAAACGCTTTATCAGGGTCTCAAATTAATGCTACAGCAGCTTCTTACATTTTTTTCCCTTCTACACAGAAAAAAAGGATTTCTTGGCGCAAAAAGTTTTTTCTTGTCCTAAGAAAATTTTTACTTGACCCAAGAAATTTTTTTTATTATAAAGTGAAAAAAAAAATTTTCTTGGGGTGAGAAAAAATTTTCTTGGAACAAGAATAGAATTTTTAAGGCGAGAAAAAAATTATTGAGCCAAGAAAAATTTTCGTCTTCAATTCATAATACAAAATATTTCTTGCGCCAAGAAATTCTTTTTTTCTGTGTACACACAGATAATTTTTGAGTAAAAATTACCCATAAAATTTGGTTGTTAGTAGAAAATGCACTTGATTTACATGCTATCAAGTAGTATATTTTACAATGTGTATGGGAAAAATTTACATATTTTCCACATGTCCTCAAAGTATCATATTTTTTGAGTAATTTTTACTTAAAATTTCTCTGCGTGTAATTAATTCGAAAATTTTCTACTTAAGTACAAGAGTTTTAAAAATAAAAAAATATTATCCCAGTGTACACTAAAAAATTTGGGGTTCAAATCCAGAATGAATGCAAAGCAAATGGCTGTTTATTTATTTACTCCCTTCGGAGTGAATTTCACTCCGCAGGATGTTATTTTAATATCGAAACTCCGGTTGAAGTGAATGTGGATTGAAATAAAATCCATATCACTCCGAAATCACCCCCTTGAAAAAAAATTCCTTATTTACTCGTATGCTGAGTTTTTTTTTTTAAACTCTCATACTTCGAGTGACCGAGTGAGTTTGGATTGAAATAAAATCCGTAATCACTCCCGATTTTTTACGAAAACTCAACCTGACATACTTAAAAAAATACTAATAAAAAATAAAAATACTGATAAAAAAATAAAAATACCGAATTTATTGTGTTTACAAAAAGTATAATCTAAAAATAATACCATTGAAATATTCTTTAGCAGCAAAGAAAGCAGTTTATCAAAGCGTACCGTCAGAATTTGATGAGCCATTGTGTTTGAGAATAGGTACGACAATAAAACTACTAGTGACATAAACCGCAGGTGTCTAGTCACCGTATTCATCCACACATTCGCCTCCTCCTTTTCCTCCGTTCTTCCGCCCCAACCCCACACGCAGACACGGACACAAATAAAACAACTCGTCGACTGAATGAGTGAGCAAGCCAACCGAGCAAGCGAAAGCACAAGTGAGCGTACACACCCACGCATCCTAAAAATCCACAGGTGCAGTCTAATATAACCCCCAGATAATTAACATTTTCAAACCAAATTGACCATTCAACTTCTCAACAAAAAAAAAATAATTATTAGATAAATTGTTCACGAAACTTTGACCCTTCGAGCAAAGCTTAGACAAAACATAATAAAAAAAAATCTGCTGATCGGATGAATGAAAATCTAAAAATAGAAACAGCAAAGAAGCGGTAAAGAGAATGAAGCGTAGTGTAAAAGAGTTAGCGGCAAATATTGACATTAAGAGTCTTAAATATATACTATATATCGGGAAGAAGACGAATAGAAGTAGATATATGAAATAAAAGTTAAATAGATATATAGTGGGTAGGTCTGGCACCAGCAGGGTATTGATTGTCGTTGTGAGGATGCGCGTTGTACCTTTCTACCCAGAAACTATATAACACATATTTTAACTAAGTACGAGTGTACTCAGTACTCTATGTACTACGTACTATGTCCCATGTACTGAGGGTACATGCCTTGCTCTATATATATATATATATATATATATATATATATATACATATATATAAATACAGATATAGGTAGACTATTTGTAGCAGTCTGAGTATTGGATGCCGTGGATACCATTCGCGTTATCCTCGTCTTATTCGCATCCATGCTCAGTTAATATCATATATATCTATCTCAACATCGTATACGCAGCTCACAACCTTGTTTTAACCACCCACCGTCTAGGCTGCAGCACCGTGCTTTTTAACCCCTCAGTCTTCCCTAGGCACTCAGCAAGCTCAGTACCTGCTTTGTATTTCAACTGTTATCCACACTTGAAGTTGGCTTCGCAGTCGTACATCCACTATTATATATACATACATACATACATACATATATATATAATAAATACCAACATATACATATAGTTTAATAAATAATCATATGGATTTAACTGACACGTACACTGAATTAATCATATAAATTTGTGCTGTAATTTATTTTCTTTCACTCGGCTCCGTTTGGTTTCACTAAATTTTACTCGGTTTAATTTTACCCCGGATTTAATATTTCGGATTGGCTTGGAAAAATAAAAAAAATAAATAATAATAACAATAGTAATAGTAATAATAGTAACAATAAAAATAGTGGTGGTAAATGGGTCGGATGGAATTTTTTTCGATGCAGAGATAAATTTGGAGTAAGAGAAAAAAAGAAGATAGGGGTGAGTTTTGTTGCGTGACATATCACGAACGGTGCAAGTAACATTGAGCCACGATATCGAATCTCGTGACGTGTATTCAAGGCCCGTTATTATGTTGTAAGCTTAATTTGGCTTAGCTTACTGTACTAATACTTGTACTTGTACTTAGTATTTATCATCCATTAAAAAGTATTATAAAAATATTTATGTATTTGTATATGCTAAATAATAATAGTAATAAAAGAGCTGAAGAAAAGATATAGATTATGAAATGTGGCCAAAGATTGAACGAGAATAATAGACTTTAAAATATATCTGGCTCCACTTTTGCTGCATATTGTTGGGAAATTGCTCGGGAATAATAACAAATATATAAAAGAACTAATCTATAACAAGAGAAAGAGGAAGAGGGAGAGAAAGAAAAAGAAGAAAAAAGAGGGAAGATAAATAACAAATAATTGCAATGGATCGTTTTAAAATAACAGATGAATTTATCCGCGAATTTATTATTTCAATTAATTAAAAACAATCAGAAAAATTAAGTACAAGTAGTGAGATAATTATTTTAAATAGACACTTAGTATAAATTTAAATATATATATATTTATTCTGGATAAATCGATGTAATTGTGCTCAACAAATTAATACTCAAGCAAGAGTTTCGTTAGAGTTTAATTTTTTATTTTCAAGCAGAAAAGTATAAAAAGAATATCAAGATAAGAAATGAATTGTTGAGTATTAAATCGTGACAATATTCAAGGCCGTGCAGTCTAACAACTGAAAAAAAATTAATTGAAAAAGAAGAAGAAGAAGAAGAAGACAAAGAAAAAAATAATTCAACTTTTTCCCGTTTCTTTTCTGGCGAATGTACATCTGATAGCATACCATACATATATGCATACATATAGATATAAATAAATATATATTTTTGTCATTTATTTTTTACAGAATCAGAAAAGTATAAAAACTCGGACAATACTGAAGAAATGTTTTAAATGAAGATAATTTATTTCATGATATATATGTATATATACTTCATATCACCGTTACGTTTAAATGAGACTTGGAATTAGCCTTTCATTGTTACAAAGAAGTCATTTAATCACTAATTGAATATCAAAATAAACTGTAGCTTTATTTACTCTACGATAAAATAATAATTATATTGTAACTGTTAAGCTAATTGCAGCCTAGGATACAAACAAAGGCAATAATATACGTCAAAAAAATATATAATAGTAACATTGAAGAATATCACGTACATTATTTGTTATCATAATTTTTTCTTCGGAACACAGGATTTTAAAGGACACTGGTTACTTTTACTGCGTAAGAGTACGCGAGCACATTTTAAAAGTAAATAGTGATATATTATTTAACAGAAGTTTATTGCGAATGCACATATCTGAAAATGTTGGCTAATTGAGAGTATATTTTAATGAATATTTAATAATGAGTAATGAGATTCAAGGTAATAAGTAATAAGGATTAATTGTGACAGAAAACAATAATAATATTAAATAAAAAAAATTAATATTAATATTAATAATAATTATTAATTGTAATAAAAAAAAGAACGACTGAATTGCACTCCGTTTTTGTCTGAGACTGATAGAAAAAAAAAAAAAGTATATTATATATTTAATAACAAAGCGATAGACGTCAGCGTAACTCGAACTGGAGCAACTGTTGAAACTTTATAACGAGGGCTATAAAAAAAAGGAGAAATAAATATTGTTAAATAAAAAGCGTATATAGAACAAAGAAATAACTCCATTAAAAATGTACGAAGGAGGAATTACTACTGATCAGCAGGTATGGCTCTTTGTTCCTACGCGTTCAATAGTTATGCATGTCCATTTGTTTATCTAATTCAAAATATAATGCGCTGAGTTAAATGTAAAGAAAAAAAAAAAAAGGAAATTTCCATCTATGTATTTATGATAATAAATCCATTTATTATTATAAAAAATTTCTGCGTATGCGTTTTAATAATTTTTATTTTCGTTTAATAGAAATCATGTCACCTTTTTTTTATTCTTCATCTCACATATTTTATATATTTATATTTATATGTATGTATGTATGTATATTTATTATTATAAGAAAGTAGTGAAAATAGTTGTTGCTAAAAAAATTGCAATAGCTGCGCAAAAAAAAAGTTTAAGCACAAGCTCATTAGGATGACAAATGTCAATAGATTACGGCTCTTAGATTTAATTTTAGAGATGGCTGTTTGTCGATAAAATAAATTAACCAGTGATTAATTTTTAAAAAATATTGATGTCAATTTTTTTTATTTAATGTTCATTTTTTTAGCGCACACTTTAAAGAAGACGTATTGTAGGAGTTACATATTTTAGGATTTCTACATAATTGTGACACTAAATTGATATACGACACACTGACACTAAAAATAATAATAATAACTATAGGCATTGTTGATAACTAATTAATAAGTACACACATCGACACATAGAGATATGGCCGAGCTAGTTAAAGTTCCGGTTATGTATACACGTTATAATAATTATGTTTATTTATATTATATACATATACATTTATGCCATTGTTGGTGTAAATTGAATGGTATTATGGTGATAATGAAGAGGTGATTAACGGTAATATTATTTTGTTATTAGATCTCGACGCTGGTATCGCACCGAGAAAGGCCATTATGCTCCGACCGCAGTCTGCGTGCTGTGGCAAGAGTCGGCCAGGCGGTAAATCTTGCTGTCGAGAGATTTGTTACTGTCGGAGAAACAATAGCAGATGACAATCCTGAAATCAAACAGACCATGTACGACGCTTGTAAAGAAGCCAGAGTTGCTGGTAATTTTCTTTTTTTTATATACTTAGGGGATGGGACTAATGGAATCCGAATTAATTACCAGTAATTATATAAATTGGAAAAAAAATGTATGACTTTGATGTTGAAAATTAATTATTTTTAATTCATACATTTTAAATATTAGTAAATACATATGAGATAAAAGACCCTAAACCTGATCAGTGCCGTTAGTTTCTCACTTTAACTGATTAATGCATTTTTATAATTTTTATAAAAAAAAATGTCTACACAGAAAAAAAAGTTATCTTGAGTCAAGAAAATATTTTCGAAAACGTTTTCGGGAACCAAGTCGAGATTTTCTTGAGCCAAGAGAATTTGTCTTGGTTGAAAAAAATTCGTCTTGGTCGGAGAAAATTTCTACTTTATCTGAGATAATTTAGGTCTCCAAAAAAATTTTCTTGAATCAAGAATATTTACCTTCAGTCGAGAATTTTTTTTTTCTGTGTAGTAAAAAAAATCTGAAAAACGATCCTGCGGGGAAACCCCAAAACTTCCCGCTGCTTTCGAGCTCAGGGAGCTGAGTCTAGAATTTCTATAGAATTTCTTAGACGGCGATCCTGATCAAAACTAAGGCATCTGATGATACTTGAAGGCCTCGGGATTATCAGACAAGTCTTCTGGAAGAACGCTAGCACATAGAAGCGAATGAAAAAAAATTACTTCTCTTCGATCTCAAAAAACTGTTAGACACGACAGAACATTTCACTGAAGAAAAATAATTTGTTCCAATGATATCTTTGGAACGAATCAATTCAAACGATTCGAGCGTTTTTGGTGGCAATCAAAAGAGCTTACCAATACTGAGAACTGATTTCATTTTGAGGTGAATCAGGCGAGTGGTTTATATATACGAAAAAAATCTAAAAAAAAAAATTATTTTATAACTCGAACACTACTTGGCCGATCGGCTTCAAAATCTTATCAGTTCTAAGTCTAATGAATTGATTCATTCCAAAGATATCGTCGGACAAAAAAAGTCTACACACACGACCGGATGTCCATCCGGAAATAGTCGGAATAGTTTTCTAGAAGCTCAAAACATTGAGATCTGATGATGAAAACTTGATTTTCGAAAATTGCACCGAAACCCTAGCATTTAAAACAACAAAAAAAAATTGTTGATTTAATTTAGCAAATTATATTGAGTGGTTTAATGAAAAGTGAGTAATGGGTCTTTTACCTTATATTTTAAACTAATTTTTAAAAAATAATAATTGACAGTGAAACCAATTTATTTGGTATTCAAATTAAAAAAAAAAAATATCATCTATTTAAGTTAAAATATTTTATGTAAATAATTATTTTATTTAAAAAGCAAATATTTAATCCGTGAACGTTTTTTTTAAAAAAAAGTTATGAAACGCGAGTTATTTTTAAATTTAGTTAAACGAAGAAAAAAAAATATTAAAAATGCTTGAAGCGAACGTCGAGATGAGTATTAATTTATAAAACTTACTCGTGCAGGTGGTGCCATAGAAAAATTATGTGAATGCGCAATGGAGGATAGTTTAGCAGACAGAGGATCAGTGGTGAGAGCGGCGAGATGTCTTCTGGGCTCTGTCACCAGAGTTCTACTTCTGGCGGACATTGTGGTCGTAAAACAACTGCTTTTAGCCAAAGACAAAGTGGCCCGTAGTCTCGGGCGGCTCGAAAGCGTTTCAAACTTTACTGAGTTTGTTAAAGCCTTCAGTCAGTTCGGGGCCGAAATGGTCGAACTTGCACATTTAACTGGAGATAGGCAGGTAAAATACCGCTTACATCCATTACATATGTATGCAGACTTAATACATATTTAGTTTTTTATCCATGCATCTGTAGTTCATGAGAAAAAATTATATTTGTAAATGACACGAAATTGAATTTCAAATTTTAAATTTAAAAGTTTATGGATCTAATTTTTTTAAACCACTGGTATCGCTATCATATCATATCTTATATTTATATCTATTTATATGTTTACATATATGTGTAGATGTATATAATAAATGGCGAAAAAATATTTTATTGAATTGAGTTTCATCAGAAAATTTACATAATATCAGAGTCATATTTCAAGTAAAGATATAACGGCTACCGCTTCTACCTGTTCAATATATTTCACTCTGTCTTTGTAGTTGGAATGATAAATTTTATATATATATATATATATATATATATAATAAAACATCTGGTACAGACATTGTGGGTTAAAGCATTTGTCCTTTTTATCATCAAAATGACATAGATTTTTGTAACATTTTTTTTAAATCTCCATCAAACGAATACAAGGGTTTCAATCTAAAATTAGTACAAAAATCGATACATTTTAAATAAAAAATGATTTTATGAAATATTAAACTTTTAATCCCGAGAAAAATTTGATTAAATGATTCGCCTAAATTACCCATTAAAGATTTTTTATTTTTAAAATTCTCAATGGATGTTGAATAGAATTATTTTGATGAGAGCTGAATAAAAATGGAGTGTCCGGTAATTATTTTTTTTCTCATTGTTAAATATAAGCGAGTAAAAAATCCAGTATATTAAAGTAAAAAAAAAAAAAATTAGTGGGCATAATTACTCAGTTCTTTCATACAAAAAAACACGAAATTAAATTTTGAAAGTGCGCTGAGAAAAAAAGTAAAAAGAAAATGAAAATTTATTTACACTGCTGCAAAAAAATGAAAATCAAAATATTTTTATATAAATTTGAATTTTTTCGATTAAGAAAATTATTTTGAATGAAATTTTAAAATTTTTGCTCTAAAAATATATGAGATTAAAAATTTTCAAAAATTTTTTTTCCTCAGTGTGATTGCACTGTAAAAAATTGGGAGTGAATTCGAAATGATTACGGATTTTATTTAAATCCTCATTTACTCTGATTCGGAGTTTTAATATTAAAATAAATTCCTCGCAGTGAATTTCACTTCGAGGGAATTAAATAAATAAATAGTCATCCGCTTGACATTCACTCCAGATTTAATCCGCAAATTTTTTCCATGTGATTGAAGTTTAAATATTGAAACAGTGATAAAAAAAATGTAATAGTAAATAGTAATGAATAATTTTATAGAATGATTTAAAAGATGAAAGGCGTCGAGCACAAATGGCTGCAGCCCGACAAGTACTAGAGCGAAGTACAATGATGCTTTTGACGTCAAGTAAAGCTTGTTTACGACATCCCGAGTGTCCGTCAGCTAAAGAAAACCGAGATACGGTATTTTGCCAAATGAGAAGGGCCATGGACTTGATTCATTATGTCGTGAAGGATGGTGTGCTTGACTGCAATGAATCTCAGTCTTACTCAAACTCACAGGTTTGTTATGCCCTACGTCTCGAGTGTCGAGTCTCTAATTTAGCCTCCCACAACCACACCCACTTCTATTAAAACTTGTATTTTCCCAACTATTCATTCTATACTTGTATTTTAAATTAAAATTATTATTATCATTATAACTATTTTATTAAAACGTGGCCGGAGGCAATTAAACTTGATATTACACCTCGACTGACAAGGGCATGAATAATTTATATTTTGTTTAATTTTAAATACCAAAGCTCCAATCAAAATTTTTATTTCTTATCGCACTTTAATTTTAATATTTATAATTTTTTTTTTTTTTTCAGAGTCCTCAGCAGCAAGATTGGGACAGCAGTACTGTGAGTTCGGCGTTGAAAAATTTTGAACGTATGGTAGAGACAACAAGAATGACTTTAATGTTACCTGAATGTAGAGAAACGTTGACTTCAACGATTGATACTGTAGTTGAGAGGACACAAGACTTTACAGATAGCGCTTACACGAGTCATGAACATCGGGAAAATATATTACTGCTCTGTGATCGTGTTAAACTTGAACTCAATTCACTTCTGAGAGTCGGCAACAGTATGGTAATTGAATTTTTAAAATTAATTGCATTAATATTTTATATTTTTAATTTTTAAAAAAAATCTGTACAGCAAAATTATGAAAGTGGACCGACGTCACCGAACTCCGAACTAGATCAAGCGGTATTGGGTGTATTGAAAGCCACGCGTGATTTACGATTACAATTGGCAACAACGACGATGGAGCAGGCCGGTGATCTTGGGCAAGTTACTAAAGCTGGACAAGAATTGGTATCGACAATTCGTAATCTCGCATTAGCGAGTGAGATCGATAGATTACAGGAGAGTAGTGATCGATTTCATGAGTACATTGAACATATTCTTGAAGTAAATACTTTTATTTATCATACACAGAAAAGGATTTCTTGGCTCAAAGAAATTTTTTCTCGCTCAAAAAAAATTTTTGCTTTCAATTCTTATTCCGAAAAATTTCTAAGGAAAAATAAAAATTTTTTGTGCTGAAAAGGCTCAGAAAATGAATCAAATATTAATTTTTTCAATTTTTATTAAATATGAAAAAAAAAATTTGAATTACAGATTTCAAAATTTTATTTTTTAAAAATTGTTTTTAGATTTTCCTTCTACTGAATAAAGAATCATAAGTTTTTTTACTTAAATTAAATACTCAGTCTAGACAAATTTCGTTATGGGTATGAAAAAAAAAAAATTTTCTTGAGCTGCCCCATTTTGTCTGGCTAAAAATTTTTAAATAATTTGAATTAATTTATAAAATTAATTATTTAGGTATGCAAATTATTAAGACACATTGCGCTGTCAGAATCATTGCAAGTATCAGCAAAATTTACCGAAATAAATTTGCGTATTTATGGTCCACAAGTTGTTACTGCAGCACATACATTAGCACGTTACCCAACAAGTAAAATAGCTAAAGAAAATCTCGAAGTATTTGCAGATATGTGGCAATGGCTCATGTCCGACGTAACCACCGTCGCAAAAGACGTGTTAGAACTCTGCCACAGCCGCCCGGAGAAACAAGTTTACATGTCGCTACCGCGACCTGGCGTAAGTTAAAAAAAAACAACAACATAAATTTTATCAGTCCGTAAATCAATTGGGTGTTTAAATAATTTATTTGATTCCAGAAACACGGGACAACAAGTAAGCCGTTGAAACCAGTGCGATTGGACAGCGAAGAACAAGCGAAAATAGCTAAGGCTGGTTTGGAAATGAAATTAATCACCTCAGAAATGGACGCGGAGACAGAAAAGTGGCAGGAGAGTGGGAACTCGCAATTAGAGGAAAATAATGATATTGTTAAACGTGCAAAAAATATGTCTTCCATGGCCTTCTCGATGTACCAATTTACACGTGGAGAGGGTGCACTCAAAACAACCCAAGATCTATTTACGCAGGCGGAATACTTTGCCGAAGAAGCTAATCGTTTGTACAAAGTCGTTAGACAATTTAGTTATCAGGTACCTGGTGGCCCCAATAAAAAAGATTTGCTGGAAAATCTTGACCGAGTACCGACTTACGTTCAGCAATTGCAATTTACTGTTAAAAATCCGACCGTGGGAAAAGCGGCGACGTTTACTAAAGTTGATAATGTTATACAGGAAACGAAAAATTTAATGAATATCATATCAAAAGTTGTTACCACGTGCTTCGAATGTGCAACAAAGGTAAATATTTTATTTTTAAATAACATAGAGGGGCATGGGGTGAGTTGAGACCTCAGTGGTCCGGGCACTCAAAAATTTTCAGAACAAATTTTTTTTATTAAAAATTTTGCCGCGCTACCCATGGTCAACTTGCCTCATCTTTTCTTAGATACTGCAAATTCAAATTTTTAATAATATGGAAGGACATGGGGTAAGTTGAGACCTTAGTGGCCCGGGGACTCAAAAATTTTTAAAATAATTAAAATTTTTTTATCAAAAATTTGCCAACTTGCCCCAGCTTTTCTTAGATATTGCGAATAAAAATCTTTAAATAGAAAAAATTTTTTTAAAAAATTCATTTCGAGTTCTCACATAAAACTAAAAAAAAAAAACTTTTGTAAAGTAGATCAAGGAGAACTTTTATAAAACGAATTTTATATAAACCGTTAAAAATAAAATGAAATTTGAAATTTTAATGTCACTTATTCGTGTCACGAGTTAAAGTATTAAAATAATAAAATTATTATTATCAATCTAAAAATATAATTTTATACACGATAAAAATATATCTAAATTGTAATATTGAAAATATTTATCTGTAACAGTACAATCTAGATTTTCGTGGATTATCAGCCCGAGGTGCTGGCGGATCACCATACAGAGGAGGTGACAATTCCGGAGATGGAGACGGTACTGGAGTTGGAGCTGATGGGAGCAAAAGTGGATCAGCCCCAGGCAGCGACCCGTCTGTCTGACAGTTTGGTATGGCCCGACGGGCCAAAGGAGACACGCGACGAACACGAGTTTCCTTTTTGTTATTTTAAACAAATCGGAAATTTCGTCATTGTTGTCTTTCAACCACTCAGCTTCCGTCTTCTCAGGCTCCGTTTGTTTATTTACCATTATACCTTTGGGTTATATTTATTCTGTTACTTAATACGGTAAATTATATTTCATATTTAACAATCAATATTTATATTTATATTAAGTTTTCAAGGTTACTAAATAATTTATAAATAATTTACTTATTTAATAATTATCAAAATTTACATATTCGTTTTATTAATCAACTTTAATTATTTATTTTAGTCATCTACATATAAATATAAATATATATATATTCATAATGACGTTTTTTAATATCATTATTCAATTTAAGCATGGCTAGATTGACTAGATAGGCATAATTAGGTTTTAAAAAATAGTTATAACTAATAAATTCGACGGGACGATCAGTGATATGACGTCAATGGTCACAAATAAAAATAATAACAATAACAAACAACAAATAATGTTAATAATAATTAAAATTTTTTTGTAACTTGAATGATGAATGCTCTGTTCAGAATTTTCAGTGGATGCGTGCAGTATGAAAAGTTTTTTTTTTTTTATTTTAACTATAAATCTATTGATAACAATTCGGATATCAATTTATTTATAAATAAAAAAAGTTACACTGTAAAAAATAGCGGAGTGAACTTGGATTAAATCCGGAGTGGATGTGGATTTAAATAAAATCCGTAATCACTCCGAATTTTTTACAGTGTGAATAATATAAATGGGTTTATAAAATTTTTTTTACTAACGCGCTTCTTGAAATGAATCCTAGTAATATTTGTAATGAATACGAAATATAATTTAAAATTATGGAACCGGGTAAAATGAGGTATCGGATTTTTCTTTTTACAAATTTTTCTAAATATCAATTCTTTATTTTCATAATGATTTTGAAGCTTCAGATGCTCAATAATTATTTTTCGAATTTTTATTTGTTTTCAAATTTTTTTTTATGAATTAAACAAATGAAAATTTATTTAGTTTCTTATTTTTTCCAGAAAAAAACAAAGATTTTTTCAAAATTTTCTAGCGGCCATTTTCCCGGTTCCCATACAATAATAGATCTAATTTTGTTTAAACTGTAAAAGAGCAACTGATTAATTAAATGCTGCGGTATTTTAAATTGGTGTAGCGAAAAAATAATAAAACAAATTTGTATACAAAAAGTTGCTCAAAATAGCTCAGAACGCGTCTTACCTATTAAAAAATTTCAAAACAGTGGTGGTTGCTATTAACAATTTTTTAAATTTTTTTTCATGACAAGTGACGGAAAAAATGAATACATTTTTCACTCATTACTTATTTCAAATAATAAACTAATTTTAATCGCTGGCTTCCGATTAAACATAAACCATTGAACAAGTTAATTGATTAATTAATTATACAATGAGTTTAAATGGCAAGTTATTAATTACTACAATAAATACACAAATACGTAATTTATTGAAATATTTTTAAAAGTAAACTAAAAAAGTAAGTATAGTTTAAAATATATTTCATTTATTAAAAGTCTTTTTTGAGCTTTATTAATAATTAATTAATTAATTAATTAATTATGAAGAAACATTTAACGCATATTATTAGCCGTCCACAAATGGATTTTAGTAATTATATATAAAATAATTATTTATTTAAATCTTACACTGTAAATAATTTTGGTGTCAAAATTGCCCCCGAGAACTTCACACAGCCGTGGTGTAAAATAATGGTGTAAATTATCCATCCGTGTAATTTCTACACAGAATAATTTCTTTTTTTCACACCATTCCGCGTAACTCATTATAATTTTGATTAATGAGCAACAAATTATCATTAAACATTTTTAACTACTTGATCAATAAATATATTAATTTTATTCAAATATTAAATAGTATTTTGAACATTTAAATATCGCGTCATTAATTCCAAAAAACCATATTTCTATACGCTCTTTTGGCTTCAGTCATTAAATTTAAAGCCAAATGGGCGCATAATTTTTTTTTTTTGCTAATTATATTGTAGACTTATTCAAAAGCTGCAAATTGGAAAAAATTTTTTGAAAACCAAAAAGACGTACAATTTAAACTATAAGCCCTTATAAGAAAATATGTAATCTATTCCCTTTCTCACACATTTTTGAACGAGAAAAATTTCATTCGATAAATAATAACTTTAGGCAATGAATGAATAATTTTATTTAATGATTTGGGCCTTTATCTATGAAAAGGGTTCATTTGAAACTCGCCTATTTCACTCTTCAGTTATTAGGTCGTTTTTAACTATTGTTCATATTATGGGACAATCTATGAGTTTTTACCTGATAACACCAAATGGTGTTAAAGATAACACTCACACCATATTAAAAGTACACCACTTGATATTTGACACCATCAATTCACACCAAGGAAACTGTGTAAATTAATCGGGGATCATTTTCACACAAAAAATTTTGAACAGTATATTTATATATATATTATATAAATTTTGAAAGGCAATCACCGATAAAAAACAAGATTGATTTAAAGATAATCAATTATAGTAAAGATGCAATTAATAAAACTGTCAGAGACATTACGAAAACTCAAACACAAAGTTTATGATATTTAATGTAATTATAATAATGATAATAATAAAAATAATAATAATGTATATGACGATCAGAGAGCACTAATTAGAATGTCACACACAAATATACACGACCAAGATTTTTTATTGAGACATTTAATGTGAAGTAGATATTTTTTTTTCCTACGGATTTAAAATAATAAGAATTTGTATATTTGAATTAAGTGACGACTGAATTTGAATGATTTAAGTAATTATCAGATTGAACAGAATACTGATTAATTATTATTGAAAGGTTTTAAATAAATGATTAATTAGTTTAAAATAAATAATTACGAATTTATGTAATTCTGTGAAAGTAGCTGAGCAACAGTGCCGATTTAAGATTTTATTTAGATAAAAAAAATAATAATTGTATAATTAAAAGTAATAATAACATTGATATTTATTAAACAAATACAATTGTCTGAGCTTTTTTTTTTAAAGACTTAAAAATATTTGTAAGTAAATTATTTAATAATATTAATATTTGTAATTTAAAAATTTTAATCACTCGGAATATTAATAATAATAATAATAATAATAATAATAATAATAATAATAATAATAACATTAATAATAATTGGTAATAATATTTCAATTTTCATGGTTAATATATTGTTATTATATTAATACTGTTAGTTAGGTCGTTTAACCCTATGGTGCGAAAGTAAATAAACATACAAAACTTTTAGTATTTTAGTATTAATAATTAGTTTAAATAAAAAATTTCAGCTCCTTTAGTTAATAATTTTCATCTAACAAATTAATTAATATTATTATTGATAATAATAATTAATAGACATTGCACGTTTAAAACTTTACCTTCGATACTAATCATTTCCTGTTTTGATTAGACAGCTATAGAAAAATTTGGTCATTATACTAAAAAATTCATTCGATTTATCAACATTTTGTCCGGAAATATTTCTTTACAAAATTTTAAAAAGAGAATATTCGAATTCACGAGCGGCTTCTCCATATTTCAAATTTTCTATATCCAATCAGAAAAAGGTTAAGTATAATGACCAAATTTTTTGGCACTTAAATGTTTAAGTATAAAAAAAAATTAAATACTCTATATTGTACGGCCTAACAATTGGATTATTCGAACTAAATATTTAAATCTATAGCTATGAAAAATTACATACATACTTGAAAAATCTAAAGTATAATCGACTATTATGATGTAAATAAGAATTTAATAACGAGTAGAATGTAAAATAAATTTAAATACACAAAAAGTTTTATGGTTTAAAGCACAAATAGTTTTCGTAACTGAGAAAATAATTGAATCGTAATTTTAAATCGTATATAATTATTGATATTTATATATACGTATATTGTATTGTAGCAATAATGAAGCTCATGATTTGATGAAATTCAAAATTTATGTAAACGCATATATATATTTACTTACTGTAAAAAATTTTTGGAATGAACGCAGAGTAGATGATTTTTCATTTATTTAATTGCCTTCGGAGTGAAATTAACTCCAGAAAAAAGTTTATTTTAACATTAAAATTCTAGATTGGAGTAGATGCGGATTTAAATGAAATCCATATCACTCCGAAATTACTCTACTCAAATAATAACTTCCTTTTCAGACCGTATGCGAAGTGATTTTTTAAAAATCTCCGGAAATTCAAATGACGGAATGAATTCAAATAGAAATAAAATTTGGATTCACTCCCAATTTTTTACAGTATATATATATATAATTATAAAAATCAATAAATATACGATTCAATATTATGTATTACTCAATTTATTGAATTAGAAAAAAAATATATACACATATGTACAATTATTTAAAAAAATCTTAAGGCACTATTTATATAAAAAAAAAAAGTTACTAACGTGCCTTATAAATTTTATATGAACGACAAAATAGATTTGATTAGATTTATTTATTGTTTATTTTACATTCTATGATATTAAATTCTTATATCTATTTCCAATCAATAATAATAATAATTTTTTAAATATTATTGATAAAAATAAAAATAATTATAAATTGAAATCCATAATATTGGAAGCCTCGATTCAACGCAAAAGTATTAAATAAAATAATAATAATAATAATAAAAATTTATGTTATTGTTGTGCAGACTGATGAAAACAAATATTTATTAAAAATAAAATGATATTAATAATAATAACAAAGTAATTGTAGAAAAAAATTTCTTCTTGTTATTGTCTACACATTAGTAATATATATAATATCAGCGAGGTCATAAAAAATTTACGTTTCCATTAGTCCGTAATGGGTTGATGCAAAATTATGACAACGGAAAGAGATTAAAAAATAACGAAAGGAAGAAATGGTTTTTAAATGCGAATGGCAAAAGTCGTCAACTGCAAATTCAAAAAAAAATTTTAAGAAAATATCAATATTAATATACCTAAAAAATACTATAATCCTTCACTTTATCTTTCTCTTTTCGTTTTTTCTCGAGATATATATTTATATAAATATATATCAAATAACTTGGGCGTTCAGATGAATTTTATTTTTAAAAATTAATAAAAATAAACGCAATACGTAACATCTAGTGTTCATTCTGCATGATTTGTCAATATTTTCTCTGATACTATAAACAACAAAAAATATATATAAATAAAAATCTGTTATTATAAAACTAAAATATTATTCCTTTTTGTTATTGAATTTTTTCCTGGATTAATATAAAATAAATAAAGCTTTTATGACTATATATTATTTGTGATAAATATTTGCTTGGTTTCTCAATAAAAAATTCTCAAAAAAAAAATTTTTGGTACTAATCTTTTACTTTTTTTTTTTACTCTACACTACTCCAATTAATTACCTGAAAAAATGCGGCAATTTCATAACCCTGCGTTTTTCTTAAATTCCCAATAGTATAAAATTTTTATTAATAAAAATAAAAAAAAAAAAAAGTCACATTTTATTTTTCAAATTTCCCTCCGAATATTTGATAATAAAACCGATATCGTTTCCGGACACCGGACTAGAGATGAAAAATATTTCAAATAATTTTCTCGATCAATCAGCAGTTTAGGAAATTATTATTATTATATAAATTTATTATTTGAATAACTCTATAACGAGTGCCTCAGACCTCAAAATTAAACGATAAACTGAAGATTTATAAAAACCGATAAATTTATCGACGGTAATTTAAATAAAAAATTATTTCTAGTTCACGTTATCTTTCAGCAAATCTATACTACCTATACCAATTTGAACAAATTTAATGGGAATCCGATTTATCAAGATTTAAATCTCACTTGTATTAACTTCCAGCTTAATCTGATAAATACTTGTGCGTTTTACGAGAAAACTTTGAAATAAATTTTCATCCCAATAATTTTATTTTACTAACTCAATAACTGTTCGATCAATTTGTTCAAATATTTATTAGGTAAACTCTTAAACTGTAGATTCCCGGTTAAATTATTCGAATCAGATAAAATAAAAATATCATAAATACAAATTTACGTACATCCTCTGATAATATGTTAGATATTTTATAAGTAATCGAGTTTTTTCAGAACTCGATCGACCGGTAATTTGTAAAATTATCAATCCATCAAAATTTTGTTATATAAATTTATTATTTTATTGACTTTAGAACGACTTCCTCAGGCTTCGAAATCAAATCATAATTTTTCAAATTTAAAATTGACGGTTGATTTTTTTTTTATTTATCGTGTATGTAATTTAAATTTATTTTCCATTTTTTATTCATTTTTTCTTTAATCAATTCTTGGGTAAAAATATTTGGCCGAAATTTCGCCGAAGCTGTAGAATTTTTTTAGAAGAAGCCGAAAATTGCCCAAGAAAACGCCGAAATTTTACTATTCTTAGTAATGAAGCCGAAAATCAGCCAATAAATTGAGTCTGCCAATTTTCGGTTTTTTTCGAGGCCTGGTTTTCTTCGGCCATTTCTCGGCTGAGCTGTCAGAAAAATTTCGGCGGTTTTTAGGCCAAATTTCGGCCGAGAAAAAATTGTATCACTTTTTTTTTTTGCTTGAAATTTCTTACTGGGCTTAGCCACATAATTAATAATAAATATAGGTAAGGTTTGATAATAATAAATATAAGAAATTAGAGAAAAATAAACTAAGCTTTATTCTTTTACATATTATGTAGCAGGCAGTATGAATGAGTAGTCGCACGCCGATGATGTATTAGGATATTATTATTATTCCGTAATAATGACACAATTATTATTATCATAATTATCATTATCATTACAATTACAATTATCAATAATAATAAAAAGGATGCAAATTTATTTATAAATGAATACCAGGAAGAGAAGATGCGATTATTAATCCTTGGTTCGCCCGAATAATTATTCGGGTCTTTAGCATTTTGTCTCCCTTCCGAAAAGTGAGTTGCGACGAAGGGGGACAAGGGATCCCCCGCCATGCGTCACGTTATGAGTGACATTAATTTATAAAGGTTCGTTATTGTTGTTGCGTCATTTGGTCTCAGCCTCAAAGCCTGTCGATATGCCGCCGCAGCTTGACGATATTTTCCATTTAAATGCAATATTGCACCTAAATTTGTGTGGCTGCGTGCCTCATGTGGTCGCAAGCTCGTGCCATGTTTATACCATACTTCAGCCTCAACATCTCTGCCTGCGTGATGCAGTGCCGCGGCCGCGGCCACCGTTAATTCGTAATTCGATCGAGAAAGCTCCGCTGCTTTTACTTGTTCTCTGGCTGCCTCTGATAAACGTCCTTGCGATGACAGAAAAACTCCTGTTTAATTAAAAAAATAAAAATTATTATTTATTTACTTGACTTTTTATATTTAACAATAAAATAAAACATCGCATTTATTTTATTTAAAATATAAAAATTAATATTCATTCAAATTTTATTTTATTCCCATTGTGAATATTTACATATTAAATACAACAAAATCGTTTATTGATTTATCAATTATTAAATTGACCAATTATATTTTGCCATGAAATTTATCAAATATTATATGAATTTATGTTGATTTAATAAATTACTGCTGTTGTTAATATTTAACAAGAGTAATTTGTTAATTAATTTAATAATTGAAATGCAAAGAATAATGCGTGCATGTGAATAAAATGAAGTAATTTAATTAAAAAAAAAATAATTATTTCCATGAAATATAAAATGATCAGGATAAAAATATTTGGCTGAAAAAGGACCGAAATTATAGAATTTTATTAAAAGTGACCGAAATTTGGCCGAAATCTCGCTGAAGCCGTAGAATTTTATTAGAAGAGGCTGAAAGTTTGCCGCAAATACGCCGATATTTTATTATTTTTAATGAACAGACCGAGAAAAAATTTAATTATTATTTTGGCTTGAAATTTTTTTACCCAGGGATTATATGAGATGAAAATATTAAAGTAATTATATAGATATGATAAATGGTAAATGAATATATTGTTTATTATTCATAAAATATAATTTACCGTAACGATGGTGAACATTAGGATCATCTGGAGCGAGCCGCGTAGCTTTAATGAACCACCTCTCGGCTTCAAGAACTCTGCTCGACTGAAAATTATTAATTAACATGTATTTTAGCATTGCTTATATATGTATATCTCTATTTATACATATATTAATTTAATCTAGTCATGAACTATTAAATCTTACATTTCTAGCTAGTAATTCTCCATAAGTAATATGCGCTGGTACATAATTCGGCTCGCGTATTAAACACGCACGGAACCATCGTTCAGCTTCTGCATACTCTTGCATTTTTGATAAAGTTTCGCCCAACAGATTGTACAGAGTCTAATTATCAAAATAATAATATGATATTTTAATGCATAGTTGTATGATAAAATTTTATTTCTGTTGTAAAAAATATGGAATGTTTTTATCATTTCATATTTATTTATTTCTGTGTATTTGCAGATTGATGAAAAAATTTATTTAAACTTCCTAGAGCTTAACTGCCGTTGATAAATAAATATTTGTTTTATATTTTATGGAAAAATATTTGGTTTAAGTCTTTCTCTGTACATTCGATACAGATTTTTTTTTTTTATTATTGAGGGAGGCCGGGTTGAACGGAATACAGCGAGTGAAATAGAGGACACAATTTTAAAAAATTATTAAGGCGTAATTTAATACTGGAAAATATTTTCCAATAATTTAAAACGCCCGGTAATTCTTTTTGAAAAATTATTATTTTTTTTTTGTTTTTAAATTTAAAGGAATAATTTTTTTTATTTTTTTTTATTCTGCCCCAATTTAATAAAAAAAAAAAATCATTGAAAATTTGTTTTTTATTTTAAAATGAAGAAGTTTAAGATTTAGTGTAATCAGGATCAAAGAAGTGAATTTTCTTCATCATTTTCTCATTTCCACCCCCACCTCCTTTTAATTAATACATTGAGCATGTAAATAAATAAAAAAAAATCTTAATGAAAGTTTCTTTTCAGTCAATAAAAAAAAAAAAAAAATTAGCAAGAATTAAAATTAAAAAAACTATTTTTTAAAATTTAATAATACTTTTTTTTAAAATACTAATCTTTTAGTTTTACTCATAAAATTTTTTCTAATACTAATATGAGAATCCATCAAAAAATATCCGAGCTTTTAAAAAACGTAATCGTCAGCACCAGAGTAAAACATGTTTTTTTACAGTTTAAAAATAAGTGAACTTTAAAATAACAAAGATTACAAGGATTAAATTTTTTTTTTTTCAATCCGAATATAAATTTTAAAAAAAATAATAATTTTAATCTCCGAAAATAAGTTGAGCTCTAGAACAAAATCCAGTGAAATATCCGAGTTAAGTTTTAATTATTACGTAAAAAATAGCTCTCACATGTGGGGAAAATCTTAAAATATAATTTTCAAGAGCTAATGTATTTAAAATTTAATACTCTGAATAAATGATAGGTAGTAAAGTTTGTATAATTGGGAGCTTTCATTGTGGGTGATAACTGATAACAGCATAACGAGCAAGTGCGTCACTTGATTATTGATTAGTTAATTAATCTTGAATTTAATTGGAAGATTATTCCGATACGTACTTGTGGAGGATAATAATCAGGTAATGCTCGCAGAGCTTCTCGATAAGACGACAAGGCTTCATGCAGATGCCCTTCGTCAGCATACAAAGCACCCAGACGTAACAATGCTTGTATTCTAGATGCCTCGTGTACCCTTTTGTCTTTCAGTCCTGCGCCATTTACTGCCGCCGCTGTTCGTAAAATATCCGCAGCTTCCGACTTTCTACCCACTGATATCAGAGTCACCCCGAGATTCACGTAAGCTTCTGCAAATAATAACCAAGTAAATAAATAAATAAAGTTTTTAAGTAAAAATAGTACTCTACTTTACTCAACAAGTTTTTTAAGTCCAATTATAACTTTTGTAATGTGAAAAAATTTAAATTGTAAATACGTACGAATAAGTGATGGCCGAAAGTGGATTGCACGCTCGTAACTCAAAATAGCTTCATCGTAATTTCTTCGTGCTTGTTGTAATATTCCCCTTTTGAATAAAAAATTATTGTGAAATACTTGTGATATACTTTTTATAAGTACTCAAGAAAAATTCTCTATATATTTTTTAATGATATATTTTAATATTTACCGTACAGATTTATAAGGAATTTAAACTTGAATGTAATTTTCATTTTTTTTTTTTTTGCATCATTAAATAGTAAAATATTTTTTTTTTTTATTAATAAGTGAACTAGTTTTTTTTCTATAAGAAGATTACTGTAGAGTATATTTTAAATCGTTATAGATATAAATAGCTTACAGATTGTAGTGTACGTCGGCCATATTAGGGCGATAACGAAGAGCTTGGATAAATGCTTCTTCAGCTTCAGCAAATCGTCCTTGTGCGCTCAATATACCCCCAAGATTGCCGTACGCTGTAAATAAAATAAAAATAATAATTTTAAAATAAATTTTTTCATTTTTAAACTTTTTTTTACGGCGTAAAAAAAATTAATTAAATTTTGCGCGTAATTAGATCGTAGTGAAAATCAATATCGCAGTTAACTTGTGGAAAAATTAAATTAATAACGATAATTAAAAACTAATGGAGTAGATTTCCAATAAAAATGATTGACGTTCAGTAAATATTTAAAAGCAAAAAAGTGGGTCTTGGATAAATTTCATTAACAATAAAAAATGTATATAACGTTTATACCTTTGGGTGGATTAACGTGTAATGCAGATCTATATAGACTCTCTTCATCATGCCAGTCCATATTACGTCTTAAAGTTTTAGCAGCCATGAAACCAAGTAGCACGGCGGTAACAACAAGAATCAATCTGCCGCATGTTTTAGAGCCATGCCGAACAATTCGATAAGTTTCAGCAACGCTGGCGCCGATAGACAGACAGGCGCCGACACTTGGTAAATAAAGTATACGTTCGGCAATGACAAAACCAACATAAAAGAATAAATTGCTGGCGGGTAAAAATGGAAGCGCTAGGAAACCAAGTGATATGATGACAATGCTGACGGCTGATTTAGTAGTGCGGCCAAATCGTGTGTCAGTATCATCGCCGCCAGTCAAAGGATTGGTAACACAGCCGCTACCTCCACTGCTACCTGTCGTCAAAGTCGTGTGAGAAGAATGTTGGAACATTGGTTTCAATGTTGAGCAGCAGCAATCATTGCTGTCACTGTTATTATTATTGTTTGCTGCACGGCAGCCTTCAGTATGACAATTTCCAGATTTTTTACCGTCGCACACCGAGCACTTTGATGACGCGCGTTGATACGACCCGATTTTTTCCATCGTCCGGTTACGAATATAAATTTCATTGGAATTCGAATTGTAATTTGAGTTTGAGCTGGAGTTGGAACTGGAGTTGCTGGAGATGGAGTTGGGGATGGAGCTGGAAGTGGAAGAGGAAGTAGAGTTTGAGTTTGAATTAGCATTAGCGTTTGTATTGGCATTTCTCGACTGATGTATGAGCCAAAGACCAGCACTTGCCAAACCCACGTACAGGCATATTGACTCAAGATTCCGTGGATCCGTTAGACTAATTATGCGGGGTATAGTATCCATAGACCAGTCAAAGCTCAGAGTACTGGGGCACAAGAACATACGGAAACTGGCTGCTGGTAAATACAGGAATGTCAAGGCTCGTGTCAGTCTCGATGGATTTCGGGCCGTTGGGTTGTCGGCGGTAGCAAATTCCGGCGTGTTAGCATTCCCAATCTTTACTCGTCCGAGTATCACGAGAATCAAACCTCCCCAGAGGATTCCAACGCTTCGATTTCTCGGCCAATTTTTTTCCCTCTCCTGCAATCGATAAAATTTATAAATTTTTAAATTGAACATAAACATCACAAGCTTTGAGTTCAGGCGATATAACTTTTAGTCGCAAAACAAATTTATAAAGTAAACAAATAAAACAAATATAAAGTTTATTAATTAATTATTGGTGCGTGTAAACATTTGATGGGTGTGGTACGGCAGTAAATCAAATGCTATATGCAGCACTATGATATTTACACAGTACAGTAAAGTGTCCCTGTCCAACAGACATATATATAAATAAAGTTGTCAAGGTCCAGTGTATGCATTCGTCTCTGTGGGAATCACTGGAGCGAGTAAAGCTAGCCAGTGCAGAGTCCGAGCAGGAAATATTTACCTTTTGTGTATTTGACTCGCCATGACAGAACTCCCAGAGTAAACATAGCGCCAGCGAGGATATCCCGGTTTCCTTGGCGAATGCGGCCAGAAGAGAAGACGTCAGTGCTATGAGAAGCATCAACGGCGAACGTGTTTGGTCGCAATGTGCTACGTAAGTGAGAAAGCCCCCGAGAGTCAGAAAGCAAGCCAACAAATCAGCTCGTCCGACTATACCGGCTACTGCCTCACTGTGAATTGGATGCACGGCAAACAACAGCCCTGTGATGGCATGTGACAACCATCGCCCTGGAATTACCTGGAACCGTGCTCGTGTTACTTATTCACGTTCATACACTAAGTAAATATTTACTCACAAACTCAAGTTTATTTAATTACGCCATTAAAAATTTCTTTTAAATTAAAACCAAATTACTGGGAATTATTCAAAAGAAAATCATTTAGAAATTTCATTATAAATTAACTTATTTATATACTTTTTTTTTTTAGATTACTTTAAATCTCCAAGTCATAAATACCACAAGTGATCCCTACAAATTGATCCCACCGACATCTGATCCCACGGTTTGAAATTATGAAAATAAAGATTTTGAAGATGATGATAATGAAAGTTATGAAGATCTTGATGCAACTGATGAATTAGAAGATCAGTTGTCAGTTGGATCTAGTCTGTGGGATCGATTGTCGTGTGATCACTTGTCGGGGATCAGTTGTCATGGAACCGTCATGTTAATAATATAATACGATCGGTCCAGTGAATGAACATTATTTCTCATCTACGTCATTTAGATTTTAATAACAATTATACAAGAAAGTACTTTACTGCTGATTGATTGACAATTTCCTGAACTTCTATTCTAATTTTGCTGCATCCTTCTATATAAAAATATATCAAAATACGACCGTTCATTTACTGACTCAGTCACTCTATTATATAAGAATCATTTTGTTACTGTCCATAAGTCTATTAATTTTGATTAAGATTTAAGTTAAAGCTGATAGTTATTTGAAAAATATTAATTTTATTTGGAAATTATCAAAAACTAATTGGAGTTAAAAAAAAAAAGCTGGAAGTGTATTTTATAATTTTTGGAATTTAAATCCAACTCAATGTCTTGATTAATCACATATAACATATATATTTGTAAATTTACAACAAACTGATACACTGTAAAAAATTAGCGGAGTAAATCCGGAATGCGGAATTTAATTTAATACTAAAACTCCGAATCGGAGTAAATGCGGATTTAAATAAAATCCAGATCACTCCGTAATCACTCCCTTGAAAAAACAAACTCCATATCAACTCCATATACAGATTGATTTTATTTAAATCCGAATTCACTCCCAATTTTTTACAGTGTACTTATGAATAATTAATAAACTCTCATGACAATTATCCTTTAAAATCAAAAAAATTTTTAACAATTTAAATGCTCTAGTGTCATAGTAAAGCCGGACCAGGTTGACCACATAAAAAAATTATTGCGGCCATAGTAAAAGTAACTGCGATATATCACAAATTACTGTAACCATTGGGAATTTTACTATGGCCATAGTAATTTTCCATGTGTACATTTCAATTGCCGTCAGGTGGCCAACGTAATCCGGCTTTACCATGGCGCCATAGCATTTCAACCGATAACAATTTCTCCGTGCATGTTTATGTTTGATGACAACAAATATTTAATTTTCTTTGATGTGGGTAGCATATGATAATATTATTATTATTATTATGTATGTATTAAATATAATGTCAGTAACAAAGGCTTACTTTTCTGGCCACTCGAACCACTAGGCCCGTACAAGCAGCATGGAGTGCTATGTTGACAAGATGATAGCCCTGTGGATTTAAACCGCCGAGCAAATGATTAAGCCGAAATGTGGCCACACACAGCGGACGATAACTCCCATGTGACTCACTGTCACGTAAAGGTGTACCCCAAAAATCGTTTTCCAATAAAGGAAACCATGGGGAATTTGGTAGCAGATCTGGATTCGTCAGGATTGCGCGTCTAAAATATTTAAATAATAATACTTATTAATTAAGTCTGTTGCTTAACCGATAAATAATTAAATGACTAAATGAATAGATAATTTAGTTATATATTAATTAATTTTTTAACGGAAGAAAAGAGCAAGTTTCACGGTTCCGTAAATAAGACACAAGAGAAACTTATTATTTCAGTGCTTTAATTAGTTATATTCATAAAAATTAATTAACGCTTCTCGGCAGTCTGCTGAAAAGACAATAAAATTATCAAGTTTTTACTCTAATTGATTATTAATTTACACGGATGGATTGAGCTATTATTACTTTGTCAGAGTTTTATTCAATAATTATTTTATTACATTTTATTTTAAATTATATAATTGATGTTAAATTTATAATTTACTATTATTATTAATATTTATTTTTTTAATTTCCCGCAATTGAAATTGAAAATTAAAAAAAAAGGAAGTTAGTAATTTTGGTTCGATTTTCAAAAATCGAGTTCTCATCAGATCTCGAGATTTTAAGGTCTTAAGAAAATATTCTGACTATTTCCAGGTGTGTGTGTGTGTGTGTTTATGTGTTTATGCAAAGAAAAAAAAATTCTTTACTGAAAGTAAATATTCTTGATTTAAGAAAATTTTTTTGAAAACCTCAATTTTTTCAGATAGAATAGAAACTCTAACCGAAAAATTTTCTTGGCTCAAAAAATCCTTGACTTGATTTCCGAAAACTCGTATCTTCAAAAATATTTTCTCTCAAATAACTTTTTTTTCTGTGAATAAACTTTTTTTGTCCGTCGATATCTTTGGAACGAATCACCGATTTGAACTTGGCGGCAATCAAAAAGGCTCACCAACACTTAGATCTGATTAGATTTTGAAGTCAATCAGTCGAGTACTTTACGAGTTACACAAAAAATAAAAATTGAAAAGTTATTTCTTTTAGTTTTTTTTCGTATAACTCATAAATCACTTGCCCGATTTCCCTCAAAATGTAATCAGTTCTGTGTTGCTGAGCCTTTTCGATTGCCGCCAAATTCAAATCGGTTGAGATTCGTTCCAAAGACATCGTCTTTGAATGAAATGAATTTTTTTTTTAACTAAGTGTTCATAGATAAACATTTTATTACGTAAAAATTATTTTTTTATGAGAAAAATTATAACTAGAATGTAAATATGTGGATACTTATTACTTTTTAATATAAATCTGAATAACTTTTTTGTGTCATATTATTTTTTTAAAAATAAATACGTGGAGACTAATGAGGATCCGAGTTATATTTAAAACATAGAATTAAAAATAAAAGTTTTTTAATATTTAAAAAAGTTATTACATACTTTAATCTCTATTCCATTATTTTTAATTACAATTCTAGTTTACTGTGGAAAAATAAATCCGGAATTTTTTTCACAATAAAAAATTCATAAGTCATAATTAAAGTTATAATAATGCATGGAAATAATGATTATGATGATAATAAATGTGAAGAACAATATTCACGAGGAAAAATCAACAATTTAAAAAAGTTGATACCATTGTTTGTGTACATGAAGCTTTATAAGAACTGGATGCGACTGCAATATATGATAACAAAAATAAAATAAAAAAATGAAAAAGCTTTTATCTATAATTAAAGCTGTTTGCAAAGTATTCTTTGGAACGACACAATTTTAAAAACCTTTTTTTATATTTTTATTGTGTTTCACTGCTAAAATAAAGTCATAAATCTTTCTACATCGTGTATAATACACAGTTATTAAGGCAAATGTCATACTGGGCAGCTTAAATCTGCTATTAAATCCGTGATTATCGATTTTTTGTTGCAGGTCTTAATTGTACGTACCGTGTCCCGCAACCATGATTTATTTTACTCAATTTTTATTCTCAGACCATGAAATATTGACGGTTTTTTTTTATTCGTCGCTTGGGGAATGGGAAATTTTATACGAAAAAATAAATTAGTGCTGGGAGTTTTATTTCGAAAAACTTCTTTATGTATGTCCGTTTTGGAACACGATAAAATTTATATTGAGATCATGTACACAAAATTATCCCATAATTATTCATATTTTTTTGAAGAAATAAATCTTATGTATTCCAAAAATTTATTATCTTAATTTTGCTTCTATTCAAAGTTCATTTTAATTAATAAAATTAAATTTCCAGTTGAATGGCAACAAAGCTTCGCGTTTTTAATAATTTCGTTTCGTTTATATTGAGTTAGATTGCAATAGGAATTTTATACAGTTTATTTAAAACATTTATAATTTTAAATAAAAATAATTTTAATTAAAAGTGAGGGCCATGCAAATAAAAGTCAAAAAAATCAATTTTTCATGTATAATTATTTTTACAAATAACTAAACACTACGCTAATTAAAAAAATATATGACTATTTATTGGAAAAAATTTTCGGAGTGAACGTAAATTAAATTTGGAGTGAAATTTAATTGAATACCAAATTGATGATCATTTCTTTATTTATTTCCCTCGGAGGAAAATTCTCTCCGAGAGAGTTCATTTTAACACTAAAACTCTAGATCAGATGCAAATTGAAATAAAATCCCAATCACTCCGTAAATGGAGTGATTTTTTTCAAAACTCCAGAACTTGAGTGACGGACAGAATTTGAATTTAAATAAAATTCGAATTATTTCCCAATTTTCCACAGTATTTATTTCAATCAAATTTATTATCAACTTTACGAAAATAAATATATTATAATATATACAAAAATTCGTTTTCTACATATGCTTCAAAAATATCAAAATTTATTTCGAAACCAGATTTCAAAAAGTCGCAACTTGTAGTAGTAAATCCCAAAAAAATTTTCAACACCTCATCTTTCAATTAATAAAAAAAGTCTGTTTTATTCATTTTTACCAGTCATCAATACAATGAACAGTTTTTTTGTTTTTCCAATAAGTCAAATAATAATTGCGTTCAAATACATCAAATTTAATAACCGCCTTGTATTGTTATATCAATAAATCATTATATTTGATACATATTAAACTCCAAAGCAATTAGTATCGTCATATATTACAATATACGGTATTTTCAATAGATTTTCAGTGAAAGAAATATTTAATATTGATCGAATTTTTGAAAAATTGTAACAATCCTCTGTATTATTATATAGACAAATAATGATATTTGATGCATATTAAATTCCAAAGCAATTAGTAGCATCACATATTACAATACACGGTATTTTCAATAGATTTTCAGTGAAAGAAATATTTAATAATAATCGGATTTTTAAAAACCCATAACAACACTTTGTAACAGTAACCTTTTGTGTTTTTATTTAAAATAAAATACATATATATATGTCTACAATAACAATTTAATTAATTTCCTCTCTTATTTTAAATGAAAAAAAAAAAAAAAATTAATTTAATAATAATAAAGAACTAATTCCATAACAAAGGAACTCAATAATAAAGCCGGTATTATTTTATAAACAAAAATAAATATAAAATATAAAATAACATATTAATTAATAGAACCGTCAAAGAGATAATCTTCATCACCGCGACAAATTAATTAAATTCGTCATATCAATATCCATCGGAAGCATAAATCGCTAATGGTACAATTAAATTAAACAATATGAATGACGACGTGATAGTAAAGTCAGACTTAATTAATAATTGATGTAGAAATGTAAGAGTATGGATGGATATCCGTCCATGTACATGTTGATATATATATATATATAAATGTATGTATAGATGTACGAGAGTATGGATTTAGCAGTTTGAAATATAGATTGATAATTGGATTTCACATCTCAATTACTGACCTGTCATCGTAGACGAATCCAGCGTGAAGCGTATTGTAATATAGAACAGTGGCGATGAGGACACAGAATATGACGAGGATATCCATGTCACATCGCGAATTTAGTTTCATCCAACTTGCCGTTACACAGCTCCTAACTTGTTGCACACTTGTCTCTCCTACTCAATCCTTATATTTATTTTTACTTCCATTCATTCTCTTAATCCTCGTCCCCCTTTTCGCTGTCATGACTCCTCATTACCACTATAATTATTTTTATTTAAACTACCGTCCGATTTACTGTCCCCATAAATACATTTTTATCTAACTTACTTTTCGTAAAACTATTTTTGTATCTACTAACAATAATATAAAAAGTAACGAGCATTTAATTAAATTATACATCAATTTATTTACTATTTTATTGTCATGATAAATTAATTAATTAGTAATTTAGGTAAGTAGTAAAGTCAAGTATACAAATCATTGCGCATTTTTTTAAATTTAATTGTTTAATAAATCGTTTTTTATTATTAGTTATTACACTTAAAATACTACTCGAACTTTGGTGAGGAGTAATGACAATTAAAACTAAACCCGGTTAATGAGCACCATGAAGATGTACTAGACTTTGTAAAGTTTAAATTCAACAAGCAATTCCTTAAGTAATTATTATTATATTACCGAGCGAGCTACGATTCCCACAAAACTTTTTTAAATAAACAACCGGAAATAAATACTTATAGACAGATATCATTTCCATTCATTATTTTTTCATCAGCGTAAAAGTTTTATAGAGTATTCACATGACTACACATAACAATTTAAATTATAAGTCTACATTAGAGTGATTGATGCTGGCATGGATTTTCCCGATTTAAAATCTTCCCTTAAGCTCCGCCTTGATATCAATAGCAGTGTCAATAAATCAAATAAAATAAGTCCACCAATTACAGATAATAAATAAAAAAAAAATAATTTTTACTGATATCAGTAGTAGTTGTAGTTAATATATGACGTTGGAATCGTCGCAGAATGGACCAGATGTTATCCCAGCCCTTTTCACCAAGATGCGCACAGTACCAATTTACCAATTCATCTATTCTATAACTTTTATTCAAACTTGCTGTTAAATATAATTCTATATTATTTTTACTACTACTACAATTATTTATATTTTCATTTTTTTTATTATTATTGTTTTTATTATTTGTTTTGGTATCGATATTTAAATAGTTGTGTAAAAAAGTACCACTAATATTATGGATATCACAATTCACAGTACGGTGCATGTTCTAAAATGTATAATGATGAACTGTCGTGCGCCCCTCGCGAATGCGAGCTTTATACGCGAGAAACGGGCATCGATCCGGTAGGCGCTTGCGCTTACTCGCTTGTAATGTCGTTTCGTCCTTATTCCTTTCAAGCTTTATATTTTACTATACGTTATATCTATACATATTACTAAATATATATATGTATATATCGAGTCCTCTACATCTACATGGACAAATCAATTCACATAGATATTACATACGTTGTTAATACATATATATGTGTATGTACGACTCAAAAGCTATCGTAACCACTACCTACCGATACTTTATATATATGTATATATATGTCCTATTGTATACGTTAAACTCTCAGTATACAGAACATGGTAAGTATATATAGAAGAGTAAAGAGGACATGGACTCAACGCAACGATATGAAACAATATAATATAATATATATATATAGATGTCATGTTATTGGTACCCTTCGCGATTGTAGATTAAGATAACGAGCTAATGTCGTCGCGAGAAATGAGAACAACCAAGTTTTCCAATGTCCAGTTTTATGTAATAAAAAAAAAATTATTGTATTAAAAAAATAAATGAAATGAAGGAAAAAAAATTACACTGATAGAAAGACTTTTTAGTTTTTAAAAAGATTTCTTAATATAGAGAAACTATTTCTTAAGGGTAAAAAATTTTTGAAGTGAACGCGGGTAAATCCGGAGAAAATGCGGAGCGGGTGACTGTTTATTTATTTAATTCCCTTGGAGTAAAATTTACTCCTAGGGGTTTATTTGAATATCGAATCACTCTGCTGGAAAAAATCCCTATTTACTCCGAATGCGGAGTTAATTTTTTTTACTCCAGAACTCGTGGCGGAGTGAATTCGGATTTAAATAAAATCCGTAATCACTACGAATTTACTCCCGATTTTTTTCAGTGTAAGAAATTATTTATTAAATATTAATAAATCTTTTTAAATTTAAAAAAATTCTTCTGTCGGTATTTTAATTTCTTTTTTAATTTTTAAGAGTAAAGATACTGAATTTATGAATAAATTATATTATAGTATATTTGTTGATAGATTTAAAATTTAAAAAGACTTATCAATTAAGCGTACTTGATGTAAATTGTAAAAAAAAATTATTTGATAAAGCTTCCAATGTTGAGGGTTGAGGCGGAAATTTAATATGATCAATGTAATTGGACAGAAAAAAGACCGCCGCGAAATATCATTTAATAGGAGGTATCATATTTTAATTAATTTTTTTTATCCGTTTTATGGGTGGAACTTTTTTATTTGGAAAAAAAATCTGCATAGATATCGGGGTAGAAATATTGCGATTTACCTCCGGCTAATTTTTATTGCCGCATTCTTTGTTTTATTATTAAATTTTTTACTTCTACGATTTCCAGTTGATAATTAATTTGATTACTATACGGAAATGTTAACAAATTTTATTATTTTCATTTCTTTTTACAAAACTTTTTAAATATTTTATTATTAAGACTATACATAAATTTATTTTGCTGAATTATTTATCCATTCCCTCCATCAGATCGACGAAATTTTCAGGCAAAGTTTAAATAAATCCATGAATTTGTAACTTATTTTAAAAATATGTCATACGCACATTAAAATTTATAATTTAAACGTCAAGTCATAATTTGAATTTGATGTTAACAAAGTAAACGTCAACGCCAAAGATTATTGTTTCAATTAAAATAAATCTGATTTAAAATGAATTAATTGTGATAAAAATAAAATATGTAATTTATCAAATCAAATTATAGTTATTTTTAAATATGTCAATTAGTGCCATCAAAGTAAATGCTAATCTTCTTATAACTAAATACCAACTATTAACAATCGTTGATATTTCATATATTCCATCATGTAATCCTCATAATTTTACTCCTGGTACTTCGACTGGATTTACCATCTGAGTAAAATAGACATCAAAATCCGATTGAGTAGGATTAAAATACTCCTTTGCTTTCGCCTAAAGCTCTGACGCAAGAACTTTATTTCATCTCCTCGAAAAAATTTTGTAATTCTCAGCTGCTCTCAAGATACTAAACTTTCAAGAGTACAAATCTCTTAATCGATAAAATTTCCCATTATCAAACATCAAACAAAACTAAAACCAATCCTCAACTAACTACCAAAAAAAAGTTAATAAAATAAAACGACTTTCAAATAAAACAATTCTCATTCACTCTTGTATATTTTTTTTTATATCAAGATAAACATTTTATTGATCAATACAAAGAAAATTATACAATATAATTTATTTAAAAAATTATTAACAAATACATAAACATTTAAAGTACTAATTAATCAAAATTATCAACCAAATAATTAATTACTTTTTTAAATTATTAAATAATTTATTATTCATAATTTACCCGGGTAAAAAATTTCAAATCAAAATAATAAAATTTTTTCTCGGCTGAAAAGTGGCTGAAAAAAGCCCAGGTAGTAAACGCAAGGCTGAAAATTGGCCGACTCAATTTATCGGCCAATTCCCGGCCTGTTTATTAAAAATAATCAAATTTCGGCAAACTTTCGGCTTCTTACTATAAAATTCTAGGGCTTCAGCGAGATTTCGGTAAAATTTAGATCTCTTTGAAAAAAATTCTATAGTTTCGACGCGTACGCAAAAAATAGCAGTGGAAAAATTACAGTTCTTAGTGCAAAGTATTATAGTTTGCAGTATAATAATTGAAACTACTTCTTATAATAAAATAATTACAATTTTTAATTACAAATTTTAGTTTCTAATTTATTTTTAGTTGAATGAAACGATATTAAGAACTGAAATAAGTCTTATATGCAACTGTAATGATTGCTAAATAATTATTGCGTCTCAATAGTATAATTTTTACAGTTTCGAAGTAAAGGGACTCTCCTAATATTTGAAACTGTAATTTTTCACTGTAACTCCTCTTTTTTCCATGTGATTTCGGCTCTTTTTCAGCAAAATATTTTTACCCAGGTATTATTAATTACTTTTTAAAATCATTAGTGGGCTCATTACTAACAACTTCTTCTTTTACAACAACATCACCCTCTTGTTCGCTCACAAGGTCCTTAACATTAACATCACGATAATTCCCAACTACTTTCATAAATTTATTCTCCCTCGGTGTAGCATTAACCATACAAGACATATTTTTATTCATATGTACAGCATTAAGGTGATGCTCCAATTCAACTTTAAAAGCAAACAAGAGGGTACATTGAGGACAGTTATATGGACGGACGCCAGCACTACTTTTATTCTTATCATTACAAACACTATTCTTATCATTCTCTCCTTTCTTATTCTCATCCTCCTTATCCTCCACTTTGTTTTCTCCTTGTTTATCATCTTTCTCTTTGCCCAGCCCCGCATACTCATTATTAACATCAACGTCAACATCAACATCCACATTAACATCTTCATCTTCATCTTCATTATCATCATCATCGTTTTCATTATCATTATCATTATTACTATTATCATCTTCATTATCATTCATACTCTCTAATTTAATACACTTTGTCTCATATTCATTGTCAACATCACCGCGATCAGCATTTTCATTTATAAATTTATCATTATCTTTATCATTATTATTATAAAAATTATTACCTAAAATGGGTAAACCGTTCAAATGTCTGACGTAACATCTGTTGCAGACATTCAATTTACGTTCGCTAATTGCTATATCATAACTATTTCCTGACAAAGGTATAACAGAATTATCATTATCAAATTCTCGTAAACAAATGCAACAATTTAATTTACTATTATTATTATTATTATTATTATTAACAGAAATAAAATTAGAATTAACATTAGAATCAAGTGAAGATTGTGATCGTAAATGATACTTGGCGTGTAATTGACAATCGAACTCGCTAATGAGAGTCTGCCTGCAGACAACACAATAAACGGGGACATGAGTACTGCCAGAAGTTGTAATACTAATACTGGTGCTAGAACTAAAACTAGTATTAGTATTGGTATTGGTATTGGTATTAGTGTTAGAGTTAGGAGTAAGAGTACTAGTTGGAAGAGAAACTGTTTGAGTTGTTGCTGAAATAGGAGCTGAAAGTAAACCATCGTGTCTCTGTTGATGTGAATCAATCGATTCTAAACTATGCTTCTGTACGTGCTCAATAAAATCTGTTTCACTTTGTAGGACGACTCTGCAGACGATGCACACATCGCTCAATTTTATTTTGCAATGTTTGTCTAATTTATGCTCTGATAAAATACTACTTGTCGAAAATAATTCATCGCAAATGTTACACTTTAAACGACGCTTCGCTAATTCATTCGGCGCGTGGTGTAATCTTGTGTGAACTTCTAATTCACCACGTGAGCGCGTTGATTCACCGCAGTAACTACAGATTTGCAGCGATAACGATTTTGTTTGATTTACTTTTGCTGACGATGATGATGATGATTTGTGGGCAAGTTTTTTGTGGGCGCGTAACTCTGATTCACAAGTAAAATCTTTCCGATCGCAATATTCACAGCGATTTATTTTTAATTCATTTTTATTATCACTATTATTATTATTATTTATATTTATATTATTATTATTAGTATTATTATTATCATTATTATTATTATTTGGACGGTTTGATAAACAATGATCTGATTGATTTTGTTGAATTAATTCAGGCGATGAATGTTTTCTTTTATTCCTCATCTGTAAAAAATAAATTTTATTATTATTATTATTAATTAAAAATAACTATAAATAGAATTTAATTAAATAATTAGAAATTTAATTTAAAAAAGTTCATGTCTGCTAATAAATTAAAAATTTTTTATGTATTTTTAATGGACATGTCAAATTGAAAAATAAAAATAACGAATTTATAAATATGATAAAACGATAAATGTTATTTTTCAGCACTGTCAATATTAATTGGTGTATACCTTTGTTTTCATTGAAACAATGGTAATAAATAAATATGGACATTGATGTTTGTTTAATTTTATATTAATTTATCAAATTTAATTAATGACTTGGAGTTTAAATATAGCGAATGTATACTTATTTTTAACCGATAAAATATTTTTTCCAATTAAACTTTTAAATGGAGGCAAAATGGGAAGGCTAAGACGTAATGTGAATACATGAATTTAAATAGACTGAATTAGTTTTTTTTTTTTTTTTATATTAAATTTTGAGAGTACGGCTGATGGGTTTAAAAATATAATTATAGTAAATACATTGCATGGAAATTATTTTTGATGTAAAATTAAAGCAACTTTTATGTCAATATTAATTTAAATCTATTTAAAAACGATATGAATTTTATTTATTTATAAATCCACTAATTACTGCGCGTACTGTTCGCTGTCAATCCAATAATAATAATTTTTATTTTCATTTCATTTAAATAATTTCAAAGCTTTTTGGTTTTAATTCTCGTAATTGAACACTGATAAAGTTTCTCTGATTTATTTTTAAAGATTGAACTCTACTATTAAATTTGGCATAGAAATAAAATTAATCAGTTAAAAATTTAAAAAAAAATCGCGAATTTTAGTTCTTAAAATAATGATCCGGAAGTTAACAGACAATTAACAATTTTTGTATTCTTTTTCCTTGAATAAATTAGAAAAAAAAAAAAAAAAAACTAAAAATATGCACATGTAGAAAATTGAAAAAACTCTGAGTGTAATTTTTTGAATATTTTTTTTTAGTAATTTATCATTTTTAAGAAATTCAAAAAATTATCAGACGTCGCCTAACTTTAGTATCATTAAAAAAATGTGTCGTCCAGGTACAGAATTTGAGTATTAAAAAAAAATAAACATAAAAAACATTAACGATCAATTACATTTTAAATATTCATAAAAAATAATTTTAAAATACTAAAATATAAAAATTTAATAGACGAATTTTTAGCACAAACTCTTATTTTAATTTTAAAAAATTTATTCAATTGAAATAAAATTTTGTACTTTTTTATTATACTGAAATTTCGTGTACTCGATATTAAATTCTTCCTTCCACTGATAAATAAAAATAATCCGAAAACTCTATAGTAAAATAAAAATAGTATCTAGTAAAATATACCTCATCTTGTACTTTATAATGATTAACAATATTATGTCTATCTATCATAGTATCAGCAGCAGCAATAGCAGAGACACTATCAACAGCAGCAGCAGCAGCTGAATTATTGTTATGTATCTGAGCAATGTGCTTGTCCAGCAAAAATTCAACAGTAAAACCTTGACGACAAATCGGGCATCTATAAAGGCACGTCGAGTGGGTTGCCAAGTGTCGCTGTAAATCACCCTCTGTATTACAATGTACACCACAAAAACAGCATCGTAAAAATAATTCACCGCAAGCTCTCGTTGTGTCTTGAGCGATTCCACAACTCATTTGAGTAATTCGATCTTGTTCTTGCGCAGACGATAACGACAATGACAAGGACAATGATGACGATGACGACGAGGATAACGACGAGGACGATAAATGAGCATTAATCACGTGTTTCATCAGTTCCGTACAAGTTTTAAAAAAACAATCCACCCCATTGTTATCCCGCGTCTCATTACTCTTGGCGCGCCCTGGATTATTTATGCAGTCAGTACATTGATAAACAGTGCACTCTCGTGTGTGTTTAACAGTGAAATGCACTTGAATAGCGACTGACGACTCAAAGGTCTCTCTGCAAACAGCGCATCTGTACAATTGCTGCGTATGCTCATCAAACGTGTGCTTTTTAAGCGACTCCGCGTCAAAATAATATCTATCGCATCCATCACAACAGTAACGCTGTTTAATTATATTACTATCATTCAAGTAATGCTTCGTCAGATGATTAATCATCTCATCTTGGGTGTGAAAATTCAGTTCACACTTTGGGCAATTGACGTTTAATTGCTTCTGGTAATTGTTTATTTTCAAATGATGCGCCAAGTGAACACGAAAGGACTCAAAGTCTTTCAATGCCGCGCCGCACTGCCCGCACAATAAAGTACTTGAGGAATAAACGTCTGCAGTCAAGTTATTACTCATCATTTTTTTTTCATAATTCGTTTTGTCACCAGTCATTTTATCAGCAATAACTTTACGATTTTCGCAGTGTTCGAGCACGTAATGCTCGGCGTAGACTGTCGGGGACGAACATGATATCCCACACAAAGGACACGTTAACATCAATGCTGATACTGATGTGTCATTATTATTATTGATAGCAACTTTATCATTATTACTGCGATGTACTTTAGTATGATCATCTTTCGATTTAAAGTCTTCTTTTTTTTTACGACGCTTGTAATTATTGTCTACTATTTTATTTGACGTTGACGTTGCCGTTGCTGTTGATGGCGATGATGATGGACTGCTTAGATTATTTAGCGGATTGTTGTTTATGTTGAGCTCGTGGACAGCTTGAACGTGTAGTTGAAGCTGCTCCATGCTGGTAAACGTATCTTTGGCACAGTACATGCAGGCGAGTGTTAATGACGACCGTAAGAAGGATACTGCGGGTGATGACTCGTTGGCTGAAGAGTCTGGTGAATAGGATGTTAATTTATGCATAGACATTGAGGATGACAAAGGCAACGGTGAACTAACACTAGGCGAAGATCCACGACTTGCCCAAAGTGAATTGCGCTCAGTCTCGCCAGTTTTAGGGGATGAGTAGAGATGATTATTTAATTGTAATTGTAATGAGTGAGGGCGCTTGTGAGACTGCATGTGCGACGTTAATGCTGCTGCTGTATTGTAACCCCGCGAACATTCGCTGCAGTGATATGGCTTCTGATTATCGTGAGTTTTCATGTGAATTTTTAAATGGTCGCTGCAAAAATTTATTTTAAATTAATTATTTTTTTTTTTTGTTTATTAGATTTTTGGAAAATTAAATTTGCTGGGGTACCTGCGAGAAAACGCAGCTTCACATCGAGTACATCGATATCTTCTGTCGCCGGTATGCAATTTTACGTGACGGTCTCTACTGCGTTTATGTTTAAATAATCGCGCGCACCAGCTGCAACGATACGGCATTTGATCACCATGAGTCTGTTAATTAAAAATTAGTAATTAATTCTTTTTTTAAAAGTAATTGGGAGTTCATTAATATTAATTAGGCAAATGGACTAATTATTGGGATGCCCTAATTTCTGACCATTTCGATTATTTATACGGGAATAAAAACTCAATTTTCTGATAATTATTTGTGGAAAATAAAAATAACAATAATTTTAAGTAATGAAAATTGGAAATTAAATTTTTTTGGAGTAAAAATCTTGGAGAAATTTCAGCAGAACTTAAATTTGCGATACTGAAATATTGTCATAATTATTAAGCTCATTAACGAATCTAATCATGACATTCATATAATTATGTATGAATATTTAATTTTACAATTTATTGGTAAAATATAAACAACAATTAATTAAAGCATTTAAAATTTTTATGTATTTATGAATAATCAATTAAAATAATCTCAAGTCCGATAGAATATATTTTATGAATTATTAAATTAAGTAATTCCACATTACGCTACTAAATGCAGCAGCGTGTTTACAATACTGATAATTGATAAAACCAATTTGAATTTAAAATATTTAAAGCCCCACCTGTTCATGTTTTTTCAGCTGACTCAAACTGGGAAAAGATTTATCACAAAATTGGCACGGGTATGGACCAGAAGTGATGCTGCTGTCAATACTATTTAATTTAACGTCAACATCAGTCTCAGTTTCCGAGGGGAAACTCAGCGACGTCGAAGTTGTGCAAGAAGATGGTGTGCCACCACCTCTCTGTCCATTAAGACTGTCGTCTTCGCTACGCCATGAGTAAATTCCACTCAACAGACCTTCTATAAGAATTAAATTAATGTAATCCATCATCAATCATCATCAATAATCAATCATTTATTCATTCATTACATAAAAACAATTAAAAGGGCAAAAAATATAATTATACACAGAAAAAATGGATTTCTTGGCGCAAAAAATTTTTTCTTGTCCTAAGAAAATTTTTACTTGACCCAAGAAATTTTTTGTGTTATGAAGTGAAAACAAAAATTTTATTGGGGTGAGAAAAAATTTTCTTGGAACAAAAAAAAAATTTTAAGGCGAGAAAAAAATTCTTGAGCCAAGAAAAATTTTCGTCTTCAATTCATAATACAAAATATTTCTTGCGCCAAGAAATTCTTTTTTTCTGTGTACAATTCAAAAAATACTCGGAGAAAAATGGAGCAAAAATGAACGAATTTTCATTATCCTGTCGACGAAACTTGAAACGAGAAGTTGTCGTCGAAAAATTATTAAGCTGCACTATAATTATTATTTTCTTGGCTCAATAATTTTTTTCTCGCCTAAAAATTTTTTTTTTCATTTTATAATACAAAAAATTTCTTGAGCCAAGTGAAAATTTTCTTATAACAAGAAAAAATTTTTTGCTTCAAGAAATCCTTTTTTTTCTGTGTTTCAGGGACTCAACTTCCTGTTTAAAGTTTGGCCGACAGCATAATAAAAATTCGTAAATTTCCTATGCCCATTTATCTCCGTATACAATTAAAGTTTAAATAAACCATTAATATAAAATAGTGATTATTAAAAACGGAAATAAAGTTGTTAGACAATTTCCTCATTTATTAACACGAATGTGTAGATATAATATAATTACAAGTTTAAGTTAAGAAATATATACAGCAGTGACACCCACGATATAATTTCAAAGATTTTACAAAATTTTATGTAATTTACTACAATCGCGTGGTCACTTGAATTTTAATCAACAACCGCCCAACGCAATCGTGCAAACCCAGTTTAATAGTACATATATATATGAGTGTAATAGTAAAGTCAGAGAGTAAAGAGAACCTCGTGTCTCATATCTCGTACAAATCGGTTGCATCCTACACCCACTCATTCTATATACTTTACTTTTTCCGTTATGTTACATACATTTTACATTTTAAATTCATTCTCATTCCCTCATCACGTCCACTTATTAACTAACGTTATACATTAATGTTATATAAACTAGGCGCCACTAAATTCACGGCCGGAAATTAAAGACTACCGGTTTAAATTAAATATCATTTACTGTTTAATTAATTGAGTAGTAAATATTATTTATCATAAATATTTTGAGGGTTGATTTTTTACGCTTATAATTTTAAATTTATATTTATATATAATATAGGTATAGGATTTCAGAAAAACTGAAAATGTGCAGAGCTCAGCAGTAGCTGTGAAGGAATAACCGCGGTCCTCATCTGGGTGTACGGTGTACTGTGTGCTACAACGTAACGGCGCGAACTCGTAATCTCCCAGGGGAGTCTGACGAGGGACTCGAGCGTCCCGGAGTCCCAACGGGAGACACATAGGAGACGTTTGGGAGCAATGAGTCACCGAGTCTCCGTGTAATCTCGAAGGGAGACCACCAGGAGACTCGAGGAATATTTCAATCGACCGGGACCAACCACTGCCAGTACAATATTCTAGGTCATTGTAAATTTATAAATAAATAAAAATAATACAAAACTTGCATTATAAATTACAACTGATTTTTCTTTTAAATCACTAAATTATTTATGTTTTTTTTTTTTTTTTTTTTTTTACGGTAAATAAATATATTTAATTAAAAGAGTTGAATAAAAAAAATTAATGACTATTTCTTATAAATAAAAACAATACGATACGAGTTAGGAAGTAGTAAATATCGACGTATTGTTTGACGGTATTTACGCGCGCACGCGATCACTGTTCGAAAGTTTGTGTGCTGTTGTAAACAGTTTAAGTATTTTAATAAATTTTTACTTTACTTATAAATAATTTTTTATTTTTCATAATTTAAAAGTTTTACCTCTTGATCTTAAAGTACACTTTTCATCTGGAAGCGGTGACGGCGATAATTCTTTATGCGCTTGAATTTTTTCAATTAAAAATTCTAATCTTGAACTATTTCCCTTAAATAACATTTTAATTAAATTTTTATTTTTTTTTAAATTATAAAATTTTCGTTCATTCACCTCACATACACTATAAAAAATATATATTTTGATAATTATTTATAAAAAATATTATTTTATTTAAAAAGGCACCCACGATAACTTTCTCATTTGTTATTAATTAATAATTTATAAAAAATTAAATTTATAATTGTAAATAATTTAAACAACTTGTAAAAATATATATAATAATAATAAATAAATAAAAAAAAATCGCGTGTTGATATGAACCTCGTGGTTAGTAAATCCAAACTGATTGATTTTTCTTGACACCGCGGTGGGTAAACGGATATTGAGGAGAGTACTTGTTGTCTGGAGACGATAGCAAGTACTGAAGAGTCTTTCCGTTTATTATCAACCCCGTGCAGAGAAGAACCTCAACTCGAGGAGAAGCAGTTTACTACGGAGTTTGCGGACTCATGGTAGTAGAAGGGACCCACACACCAAGAGGAGTGAAGGTGAGGAGGCTAGGGAGCCCCCTTGGGATACCAGCAACCGCATTGGACGGTAGGCGGGTTCGTGAACACACACCACCCCCCCCACGTGCACCCCACTCTCTATCGGTCGTTTATCTGTCATGTCTTCAGCTCGAAAACTTCATCAATATAATTATTCTGATGACTTCTCATCACACTCTGCACTCGAAACTCCCCCAACACTTTCACAATACACCTGGTCTCTGGCTTTTATCCAGAACCTTTTTCCAACCCCTGCTTCTTTTCAAACAAAATAAAAATAAATTCAACTTAAAAAACTATCACGTCTTGAAACAAATAAATTAAGTTTATTACTTAACAATAATAATTCTTGGATAGTTTAGTTAAAACAAAAAATAATAAAATTTAATTATTTATTTAATTAAACTGTTGAAAGAGCAAAATTTTAAATGGATAAATTTAATGATAATTATGATGAATCATGAGGAAGAATGAGATAATTATGAAACTGTTTGTTAAAGTATCAACTCGTGAGATGAAGAAAGAAAACAAGTTGATGAGGAGGAGGAAGAAGGAGTGGATGGTAAGATAAAGAAAAAGGTGAACGAGAATGAAAGCCCGAGGTGAAACGTATAAAATGGAAAAGAGTAAGAGATAGAGAGTATATTATGGGGATGCTAGGGTATTCCCATGGGAGATAAGGTAGTCGAGAGCACATGCGCCAAGCTGATTAGTTCTTCCGTCTCACTCGTCCCGAGCAGTGCCAGAGGAGACCAACTGACTCCTTTGGGACATGATCCCACTCTCTTTCCTCCCGCTCCGGGATCACGGCTCTCTAGTCCTCCGGCTGCCCCGCTGCCACCTTCACCTCCTACACTTCATCCACGTCGTCCTAGACTCCTCTTTGCACCATCCACTCACTTCTGCCATCCCAGGTTCCGTTACCCTCCACGCGCAGCCCTCCCCTGCTTAAAGTATTCCCAGTACAATACCAACTAGTGGAGACTTTCGCGAGCACATTCGTGAAATAAAAAAATATCAAATAATATAAAACACTAAAAATAAAATAAAGAAACCTACGATGAGAAAGATTAAACTAAAAGATCTTCCCGTTTTAATCATATCTCAAATATTCATATACTATTTCTTCATCCCGCGTTTTTTCAAATTTTTAATTTAATAATATTTACAAATCAGCCATTCGTAATATAAATTAACAAAATCAATTATTATTTATAAAAATAATTACTTACAACAATATTATTATTATCAAAATAATTTATTGTACGAAATACAATCACGTAAAATGAATTCCTACTTTATTAAATGCATATAAAAGTCTGAAACAAAAATAATGATATAAATTAAATATTTTATTTAATTACAATAATTATTAATATTAATTAATAATAAATATCAAATATCAATTACTCAATAAAGTCATCGGTGTCCAATTCGCGTGCCCGTTTTTTGCCCATCCCTTCAAGTCTGTCTTCTCTGTCACCTTTTCTCGTTATTGAAGTCAACACTTCGGTAACCAGCTTCTTCATCTCAAAATCTTGAGGTATTGGCTGTAATTTAGAAAAATTGTAATTCTTAAGAATGATTAATTTTTATTTATAATTATCTTTGTTTTATTAAATAATTACCTTATTTTTAATACTACAATGAGTATTATAATTCTTCGTGAGCAAAGTTATCACCGAAGTTTGGTTGAATGATGACAGTAGTGTTTTATTTTTCCTACCAAATGCTATTCGCGTTAAGCCGTCCCATTCTTTGAAATTAATTGCTGGAGGTGGGTTGCGTGGTTCGATTCTGACGACGCTCGACTCAACTTTAGGAGGTGGGCGGAAATTATTTTTGCCAACTTTTAACAATAAATCGACGCGTGCTAATAACTGAGTATTGACACTAAGGCGGCAGTATAAACTGTCACCAGGTTTTGCTACTAGTCTATCAGCGAACTCTTTTTGGAACATCAGTACTGCGCATCTAATTAAGTAAATAATAGTTAGAATTACTATTGTAAGATAAAATAATAAGTCAGACAATAATTATGAGATACAGGCAGAAGAAAGAATCTCGAGAATACTGAGGGGAGAGACGAGTACTAAAATGTGTGCGGTCTTCAAAAAGTTTGGAGAGACCTTGTAAGACGCAGGGTTAAAGGAAAGACAACTTGGGGCAAGAGGGCAGCCAAGTTGACGCAAGAAAAAAATAAAAAGAATTTGGAGGTGAAGTAAAAATAAGAAAAAAAAAAGTGTGTAATAAATATATTAAAAATACATTTAAATATAAATTGTAAGGAATTTTGTATGAGATCTAAGTCATGAATTATCTTAATTATGAAATAATTACCTAAATATTGGTCTGTGAAGTAATAATTTACTTATTAATGGCGATGATATTTGATAAGGTACATTAGCAATGCACAGATCAAAAAAATGTAATTTGTCAGCTTTCAGTACATCACCAATTTCAATTTCTAACTTTGATTTGAAAGGCGTACCTTGAACACGCTTCTGTAATTCAGCAACCATGCGTGGATCGACTTCATAAGCAATTACTTTCTTACATCTTTCAAGTAATTTCATTGTCATGTTACCAGTACCTGGTCCTATTTCAATTACAACATCCGTTGGTCTCACGGCTGCCTTGTCTACCATACTCTGGATTATCATTGGGTTTTTCAAAATATGCTGACCAAGATTTGTATTAAATAAAATACCTATAATTTTTTTTTTAAATTAGATTCAATAAAATAACTATTTATTGAAGAAATTACAATTAATTATAATCCAAACTTAATTTTTTCTTCTTGACATAAAATTATCAATACTATTTCTTCAACAAATCAATTAGAAAAAAAAAAAATTAAAAATATGCACATGTAGAAAATTCAAAAAGCTATAGGTGCAATTTTTTACATGTTTTTTTTTTCATAATTTATTGCTTTTAAAAATATTCAAAAATTATTAGACGTCAGCTAACTTCAGTATTATTACAAAATAAAAAAATGAGTTTTTTTTAAATCAGTGGGAATGTAGCAGACATCAGACAAATTCAAAATTGTAAATAAATAGAGAAAATAATTTTAAAAAATGCACTTATTAATGTCAAAATTTCTTAAATGCGCATTTTTAAAAAATTTTAATTTTTGAATTATTTACTCCATTTATTAATAATTTTAAATTTGTCTGATGTCTGCTACATTTACACTCATTTGAAAAAAACTATAAGTGAAATTTTTTTTTTATAATTTATCATTTTTTAAAAATTCCAAAAATCATAAGACAGCTAATTTCAGTATCAAAAATAATTACAAACTTATAAATAATAAATAAATAAATAACTAACCTTGTCTAGCAACTTTTTCATGAATCCGACTCTTCTTTTCCGTTTTAACTTTCGGCATTTTTGTTTTTTATTTAATTCAATTTAAACTAATTACCAAAATAACAATTTAAATTTAAAATTTAAAAAAACTTAAGCACGTGTACATAACCTTATTCTCCCACTAAAGAAACTAAACTCCAATTTAAAAAAAAAAAATTACACTGCCATCTACTTTAAAAGTATTTAAAAAAATATAAAAATACGCGCGTCAAGTATCTGTCAGTCACACATTTAAATATTTACACATTTTTCATCTTCGTCGCACTCATATAAAGTATTTATAAAACACGTGATATTTATTCACCTAAATTTATATAAAAAAGTAACATCACTCATACATCTATATATATATGCATACACATATAAATATATCGAGCCAGTTTACTACTTAGTCAAGTCTAGACGAAACTCCATTTAAAATTCACCAGTTGGCGCCACAATCGTGTGTTACCAATAAGACGATTTCTCTCTGTCAGAACAACAAAACAAAGGTAAGTTTGTCTTTGTTTAGTGAAAGCTGACGTCTCTTATTATGAGTTTCAACCAATAGGAAACAAGTACGAAATTTACGCAGGAGAAAGAATATTACTGACGTGTCCCCAAATCTGATATCAAGCACTTTGGCAATTCATGATCATTCTCGAACTCAAAGCGCAATAAATCATATCGTGGATAAGTGAACCAGTGTTTTATTTAAAATACAATTCAAAAATAATTCAAAACTCATAAATAATCCAACTGATAAACAAAAATTATTTAAATAATAAATAAATATCTACAAGATCATAATAATGGCACCAACGTTAACTTCTTTTATGAATTCCTTCTCCAACAGACTGTAAGTTATTATTTTTAATCATTATTACTTTTGTTTGTTATCTTTATCGCAGTTAAGTTAATAATTATCTATACAAATATAAAACCAATTATTTACCAACATATTTATCAAGTGACGTTAATTTATTTTTTAATAAAATTATGATGTAATACGAAGGACATTTATGAAATTTTTTAAACGTTTTAATATAAACTCATAATTAATCAGTCGCATGTTTTTTTTTTAAAGTTGAGGTCGACAAAAAAATATTAGTGATAATTATTTCTGATAAACTGTCAAGGTTAATCAGTTACTGATTAAATTTATTTATTTATGTAGGGAAGCTCCACTACGTCAACATCTAAAAAATGTGTACGGTTGCTTGGCATTGTCGACTGTTACCGCAGCGACTGGTTCCTACGTACATATTTACACTGACATACTCCAGGCTGGTTTGCTGAGTACATTTGGTGCACTTGGACTTTTAATTGCACTGGGTACGACACCGGACAATGGAAAAAATCAAAAATTACGACTTGGTTATCTACTGGGATTCGCATTTTTATCGGGTCTTGGTTTGGGGCCGCTGCTTGAAGTCGTTATCAGCATTGATCCAAGCATTATTGTCACAGCACTTGTAGGCAAGTATCCTACTTATGTTTTTAAAACCACTCGTAATAATTCAATACAAAGATAAACAATAAAATAACGCACTGTCACTGTGACGTATGTACATAAATAATTTATGACTTAATGTTTGGTCGTAAACTTATTGACTTGTTAAAAAAAATTTTTTCTGTACACAAACTTGCCGACAATTTTGTAAAAATTTATGACTGATATTTGATTGCTTGTCATAGAAATAAGTTGACATTTTCTTGGATAGCAGGTGTCATAGTTGACGTTTATTTAAAATTTTTTTACGTTTCATCGGTTGCCCGACTTTTCCAAGAACTGGAAAGACAAGAATTAATAATTAACATGTATAATTGTTATCATATATAACATAGGGTAGAGGTACCGTTCTTGGGCACTAGGGCCAGTTTTGGACACTAAAAATTCAAATAAAATAATTTGTAAAAGACCCAATAAAATAATAAATTTTTAAAATATGTTTAAAGATACTTCTATCCCACTATCAAAATAAAAATTTTATTTGACAGTTTCATTTATTAAAATAAAGAATTAAATGTCCAAAAATGGAATAGTGGCCACAAATGGTACCTCTACCCTATATAATAGTAAATTAAAGTAACTAGGAAAAATGTCAGTTAAATGGAAATCATACTAGTTCAAAGACGAAAATTAACCACAGCTTGGAATAATTACCTCAATTATCGAACATTAATTGTCAAGATAATGAAAAATAATTAAAATAGTCTGGTATACTAATCTCTCCTCCAACACACTAGTACTCATATTATTAATAATGGTTAAAAAAGAATTTAAAATCAAGAAAAAATTTTTACAAAGTTAATATTAAATATGACATGTAAATATCAAGATAAAAATATACATGATAATATAGAAATAGACTATGCGAAGTGTTAATTATCAATTCTTGTCTTTCCAGTACTTGAAAATTAAAACTCCTACTATCCTAACTGTCAACTTATTTCTATTGTATATAAAAAATGAATATGAATCTTAATAATTGATTGCTTATATTATCAATTACAGGAACGACTGTTGTGTTTACTTCCTTCAGTATCTCGTCATTGTTCGCACCACGTGGCCAATGGCTCTATCTAGGCGGTGCCCTGATTAGTTTGTCCAACATCACAATTATGCTGTTGCTTTCAAACATCTTTTTGCGATCGGTATTTATTTACCAGGCCCAATTATACCTTGGACTGGCCCTGATGTGCGGATTTATTATTTTTGACACTCAATTGATCGTTGAAAAATTCCACATGGGTAACAAGGACTTTATTGGACACTCTCTTGAATTGTTCGTTGATTTCTTCAGGGTATTCCGGTACCTGGTTGAGATCCTGACCATAAAAGTAAATACACAGAATCAATTTATTAATTAATTAAATATTCATAGAGTGAAGTAATTGATTGATTGTTTTTTTTGTTTTTTTTTTTCAGGAGCAAAATAACCGTAAGCGTAAGGAGTAATTTAAAGAAGTGAAGGAGTTACCGCATTTCAATACATAAATCCATGAGCTAGAAGTCTTCATTATTTTTTTTTCATCCTTCATGAGTATATGTATATATTTATATACTCATGCACACATATATCTACTTTAAAATCATAAATAATTGAAAAAATAAAATTATATTTACTACGAAAAAAAAGTAACAAATCAATAAGTAATATTTGTTTATAAATATAGTTAGCTATATATGAGTAATTGAAAAATTCTTAATTAATTAATTGAAAAAAAAAAAAAAAATGATGTCAATTAAGTGGAGTAAAGTCCACAGCATCGCGTATTTATTTTTTAAAACTTTCTTAAATCTCGTAAACTTTCCTCTTCTATCTCTGTTTATTAAATTACACGTTATTATTTTTATTAATAATATTATTACTTACTATTATTTTTAAATTAAAAATAAAATCAACTGTATTATATTTTCCCTTCTTATATTATATTTTAGTTATTATATTTTTCCTCTCTGGTTTCCCCTCAATAAACGCATACTCATTATATTTTCCACAATTAAATAAATTTATCATTATAAATACACATGTTTTTATTTATTTTTTTCATTTTTTTTTATCAGCTACATTTTGTTTTGATTATTAAAATCTAAACTCTTTCATTTTTCTTTACATAAACAATACATTCACTTGGTATTAAAATAATAAAAAAAAAAAAAAAATACAAAAAAAAAATCCATCTCACACATGAACTCTGAATTAAACGAATATTATATAATATTAAGATACAAAATCAAATTTTAATATTTAAAATTATAAAAAATTTTTTTTAGTGAAAGTTGCACACCAATTTTACAATTGCGAGTTTAATAAATACTCAGGATTATTATTAATTATTATTATTATTCGTCATTGGTATATTAGTCCAATGAAATAAGTAATTTTATGTTTTATTAGTAAGGTCTCTGACGATCTCGGTCTCTGTCACCGCGTCTGAAACAAAAATATTATTTATTTATTAGTTAATTAATTATTTAAATATATTTATTAATTATAATAAAAATAAAACTGTATTTTTTAATTAATAAAAAATATAAATAAATATAATAAAATATTTCTTACCCTCCACCTCCACGCATTGGACCTCCACGTCCACGACCGCCACTTCTGTCACCACCACGGAAGCCGCCACCTCCACGTCCTCCTCTGTCGCCACCTCGACCGCCTCTGTCTCCACCTCTGCAATTAAAATAACGTCAAAAAAATATTCAATTACAATAATTTCACTTAACAACAAACGACAATTACCTGAAGCCACCTCCGCGGCCACCGCGATCTCCACCACGGCCACCACGTCCACCGCCGCCGCCACCGCCACCACCACCAGCGCCCTCAGGTTTCGAACTCTTGCAGAGATTGCACTCGTCACGCCAAGCGAAATTGGTGTTGCCACAGTCAGGATTTGGACATCTCCAGTCGCCACCACGTCCACCACCACCACCATCGCGGCCGCCACGATCATCTCCACGGCTGTCGTCGCGATCGCGTCCACCACCGAATCCACCGCGTCCTCGTCCTCCGCCGCCACCGCCACCGCCTCCACCGGATCTGCCTCCGCCGCCGCCGCCACCGCTGCCACGGCTTCCCTGCCAGCTACTCTTGTGCTGTGCTATCTGGACTTTGATCGTGCTACCCTTGAATTGCTTGCCATTGAACCACTCAATAGCTGAGTGTGCTGCTGCTTGATCATCATAAGTCACCGTAGCTTCACCTTTTGATTTTCCAGTACTTTTATCTTTGTACATCCATATTTTTGGTTTTCCTGTACGTTTGTCATTCTGAAAATTATCATAAGCAAACAATCAACAATTAAAATATATATAGAAACCTGTAGTCCCTACATGACTGCCCAAGTGTTACTAATTAGGGGTGTGCGATTTGTATTTGAATCGAATTTTCGAACAAACAAACAGATGAATGGGCATGAATTTCAGCGCGGAATTTAAAATCATTCAAATAATTTTAAATATCTAATTAATAAACCGCGAAATGGTGAAAATTTAAATCGAGATCCTCTCTTGATAACATAAATAAATAAACAAACCTTGATAAGTCCAATTGCACCAAAATGTTGGCAAATTTCATCTTCAGTAATGTCAGTATTCATCCCGGAAACAAAGACTGTGTCCTCTTGAACGACCATCCTGTCACTGCCACCGCCACCGCCATTGGAATCACCGAATCCTCCTGTAACACAATTTATCTTAAATTCTGTCTTAATTAAAATTTAAAATCCTAACAACAATTGATAATCCGTTAAAATCTATCACTGTCACTCTACTTTGTACGAATTATTATTTATTATTTCATAAAATTATAAAACTCCGCAAAGGCCGAAATCCATTTGAATATGATGACCGTTTTTAAAATACGCTTCCATGTTCATTGTAAGTAAATAAATGTCGACTTATTTTTTTAAAATTATAAAATAAAAATAAACGTCATTACTGAAGTTATCCCTTAGTTATTATATTTTATATATTTTTCTTTTATTTTATTAAATAAATATAATAATCACTTTGACCATCTGAAAATATTCGAATGATGATTATGATAATAATTAATAATTATCATCATGTATAATTACTCTTAACTATTTATAAGCCACATTAGTGTGGGCTGATTACTTTTGAATTATTAACCATACGATGTACGTAAAACCTCGCCAATAACATTTTTATTGACCACATATTATTATTATTTCATTATACTCAAACATCGCCTACCTAATACGTTACTACACACTCAGGATTATCTTAATTTAATTTTAAAAAAATATATATTTTTAATTAGACTTAATTATTTTTAGCGCGCAATTGTCAACGTAATTTTGAAATTTATAAAAAATATATACGGGAAACACCAATTTTTCTAAATTATTTTAAAACATCCGGAAGCCAAACTCATTTAAATCAATTACTCATACATTTATTTATAATTATAAACTCGTTTTTCAGTTTCCATTTGTTTAATAAAAAAAAAAACCAACACTAGGTTGCAGCTTAACATATAAAAGGGCTGCGAACAAAATACTAAAACCTTTTGTTTCAACTCATGGGTTTTTAATAAATCCTTTAATTTTTTGTCATACGTTTTTTTCATCAGCTGCTTCTTCACTTCTTTAATTAATTAATTTTAATATTACAAAATTTCCTATCAATATTTTTTACTTTGCGTAGAAAAAAAAAAAAAAATACTAAACTTCCCAATGAAACTCATAAAAAAAATTTACAAAATTAAAATTTAAAAAAAAAATTGAGTCGAAGCATCTTAACAAATATTTAAGAATAAATTTCAAAGTTAAAATATTCTTAATTTCCTTTATATATTTAAGGTAAAGGGCCCATTACCCGCTCACTTTTAATTGAAGTAAAATTAAACCACTCAATATAAATTTTTAAATGACATGAAAAACCTTTTTTTTTATAGTTATTTTTTGTTGTTTTAAATTCTAGAATAAAATCTTTATTTCAATAATAATCTTAATAATTAATTATTATTAATTTTTTAAATAAGGCCCTTGAGTGTTCCCATAGTCATTCATTAAAAGTTGTGTCTCATTACTCGATCAACACACGACCCTATACTCGCTCAAAGACATCAATTGAACTATGATAAGTTTATTGATTTGGAAAATAATTTATCAAATATATGACTTTATTCTGAGCGCGATTTTGAAAACAGTCACTTAATTTAATTTAATAATAAATTATAAAAAACTTTGATACGTCATATTCTAATATATATAGATTCACAATCAATTATTTATCAATGCCCATTTTTTTACTTGAAATTTATTTCAATAAAAATTGCAAAAACGCATTAATCACTTAAAGTAAGCGACTTGTGGTACTGATCGGGTTTAGGGTCTTTTACCTTATACTTTAAATTGAATAAATCCCAATAGTAAAAAAAAAAAACTAAAAACTAAAGCTGTGATGACCTGAATCAAGAATAAAATAATAATAAAGCAGCCCTTTCATATAATAAAGTATAGTAACCGAGTATTTATTTAAAATTTTAAATATTAGAGTGAATGCGTGAATAGCACCAGACTAGTACAGGCAGTCTGGTGCATTTACCTTTGTTATAACCACCACGGCCACCGCCACTGCTAAAACACAGAAGCAGATTAACCAATGAGACGACTCATGGGGAACAGATTGATCGATTGTTTGATGCGTGGCGATTCATATGCTGGATGCCACCCCCTTCTGTCTTCTTGATGTACCACCTACTACTGTCTAAATGTCATCTGACTTTCACATTATAAAACAAATTCTATTCATGATTCAAAGTGTCCATCAACATCGTCTGTCCGTCCAGTCATCAGTCATCTCCATTCAAATTACATGCATCACTCTATTTATTGCCAACTAAAAATTTTAAACCCGTCTGTTAAAAAAATCTAAATACTGAATTACTCATGACTCAAATGACAAACTACTGATATATAATCTCGTTATCGTTATCGTTATCAATATCAATGTCAACAAAATTTGAATTAAAAATAATGAATGTCAAGTTAATTGAAAAGTCGTCATACGATTCAATTGAATAACATCGATGTGTTGTACGTCAGCACTTGCTTTCTTTTTAATTAAACAAAACGTTGATAGATCCCATTTTATAAAAACGTTACTTGTTTTATATATTTTATTTGACATTAACGCATTTAGCATAAACAGTAACAATAATTGTATATAATAAATATGTAAGTGTTTTATTTATAAAATTTTAATTATGATTTAAAGTAAAAAATAGAAAGCGTTGAAGCACTAAAATGTATAGGGAGTGTAGGATTAATTATTTATCGCATTCCATTTATCGAGTCAGGTAATCGTTATTGCAATTAACGTTAATCTAGTTTTATAGTTTATTAATTATTTTAATAATTATGTCAACTATCAACCTGATGATGTGTAAAGCTCAGGTTTGCTTATAAACAAGACAACTTTACACGATTATTGTGAATAAAATATGGGAGATTAAAATACCTTGTGTATGGAAGAAAAATAATAATAGATGTACAAGTATATATTTAAATAGTAGGAGTAGTAGTAGTAGTATAGTATAAAGTATATGAAAACAATATACTTATTCGTTGAACCAACCACTAGCATCATCGATTTACGTCAATTTGTCGTATACAACCTTGTAATTATTACCTTTTATATATTAAAATACCATCAATACTTGTGCGATAAAAACCTGTAGGCACACTTACAAACACATTAACGCCCAGAAGGCAGATCAACCATTTTTTTTTATTTTTGCAGATCAATTATTTTGAAGATTGTTTTTATTATTATTAATATTTAATACTCTGACAGAATACCTGTGACCAGCCGTCGTGTCATTTAGACAGAGATAATTAGCTTACGGATAAACTCAATCCGTTTTTATTTATTATTACTTTTGACGCGACGCAAGAGTTATGATATTGAAAAATAATAACTTACTTGTAACCACCGCCACCACCTCCACCGCTTGACCGATCGCCGTAGCTACCGCGGTCACTTCCGTATCTTCCACCGCCACCACCTCCTTGGCCTTTAAATTATTTTTTTTTTTTTGTTTAGAAATATATTTTATCGTACTCCCTTAAAATTAATCAGTGAAAAGTCCTGCTAATTAGTGAAGAAGCTGAAGGTAGCGGCCAGCAATTTTTTGCGTGGCTGCTACTTATTACGGCCGCTACCTTCAGCTTCTTCACTAATTAGTGAGTATTCACTTATTTGAAGGACTTTTCACTGATTCATTTTAAAAGAGTAAGTAAATGGCACAGTTTCTTAACGAGGGCAAATAACTTTCATCGTAGGGTAGAAGTACCATTTTTGGTCTCTTAAAAAATTTAAATAAATTAATTCGTAAGGCATAATAACAATTAATTTTTTAAACATGTCTAAAGATACTTTTGTCCCACTATTTATAGAGAAATGTTACTTTACTCTTTTTCATTAATTAAAATAAAGTATTAAATGTCCAAAAATAGAGTAGTAGCCACAAAATGGTACCTCTAGCGCCGAAAGTTTAAATTCCTGCCCTGTTTAGAGGAAAGTCGTTTATTTATTTTTTGAGAAAACGAATCAAAAATTAGCGCATGCGCTACTTTCTTATAAGCAGAGGCAAAAATTTAAACTTTCAGATGGATCTGGTGAAAAATCGTATTCACTACGGAGGAAGGCAGGACATCCTAATCCACGTGTTTGTCATCCTCACCGGCTCTAGACAATTACACACAGAATGTCCTACTTTCCTCCCTAGGTGTGTAATATACTATTATTCAGGTACCACATTGCTAACCCTTACTAGTACTTACCCCTCTTCTACTCCTATATATTTTTCTGACAAAAGAATTTTACAACAGCTGCTTATTTGTTTTCTCATTCAGGAAATAGATTTTAAAAATAGTTTTTGTAATTCCATTGTATTGATTTTTTATCGATTTATAGGGCAAGTTTTCAACGGGGGTGGAGACCGGATGTTTATCCTACTCTACATCACTACTTTAATCCTTAACATAATTTATTAGCATCATATACGTATATATTTAATCATAATTTCACTGTGATAAAAATATCAGCATTAGAAATCTAAGTTCAGTAAAATCTTCAAGACTCCGATTAAAAAAAATTAAATCCCTACTCTCTATTAATTAACTATTAATAATTATCAGAAAATGACTTTTTTGTTCCAGTAAAAATTACTGAGTAATAAAAGCACATTTACTTTTAAACCCAGGTGTAAAAATTAAAAACTGGTCCATTTACTTAAATGTATTTAAAAATAAACATAAACAATAAATATACCTCCGTATCCACTGCTTCCGGAATTACCCCGATAGTTTCCGCCTCCACCACCGCCGCCTCCTCCACTTCCTCCGTAACTGCTGCCGTAGTTGTTACCACCAGGACTAGGGTTATTCCCAGCACCAGCACTACCTCCGTAGTTGCTTGAGTAATTTCCTTGGCCCTGACCGGAAGAATTGTAGTCCTGTCCAGTGCTACCGTAGCCACCAGTATTGTAACTGCCGTAATTACCACCACTGGTTGGTGGAGGTTGGCTATACTGGTTGTAATTTGATGAGCTCCCTGTGGATGGTGGTGGATACGATGTATCCTGATCACTGCTCGGCGGCGGCTGGCTATACTGGTTATAGTTCTGCTGCTGATAGTTTGAGTATTCTATTTATAGAGAAAAATAAATAAATAAATAAATCAGTAAGTCAATGAGAAGCAAATCTTAAGTTATGAGTAATGAATTAAATCAATTGCTGATTGCCAATAATTTTTCAATTGAATTAATAAAAATAAAAATGGAGATTCTTATTTGTAGCCATTTTGTGTAGATGATACACATCCATAAGCACAAACATGGTGGATAATTATCAACTGACAAATACAAATATCAAAGTGCAATTCAATATTTAGGTAAATAATCATATATTTTAGTATGAATAAATTTTTTTAAACACTTTTGTGATAAATCGATAACCGACTGATGCGGCGTATTTTTTTTTTTTTTTGGACGTTAGCTTACAGAAATTAGTAATTGTAAAGTAGGTAAATTGCGAAATTGTGGGATTTAGGGTAAAAAGTGAGAATTATTTTTTTACTTACGATTGTCCGTCATGATGTATGAGTTTGGATTGATGGTGATTTATATTTATTTATTAATATGAAGATACCGCGTAATGGCGGGAATTGATTTACTGATGAGATGGCATCGACACCATACTCAAGAAGAGGGTGAGAGTGTTGTGTGAAGCAACGATTCTTATGCGCAGTCTCCATTTAACTTATCTGCGCAATATTGTTTTACTTTGAATCCCGTAGTTTGAACATGGCGGGTTCCGCTTAAATTAACCGGGAAATTTAAATTATGAAATTTAGTTATTGATAATTTAGACGGGATATTTTATCAGATAACTTTTAAAAATCTCCAAAATGATGAAGGTCAAACGGCATTAGATGTAACACCTGAAGAAACATCGAGAGTTAAGCGCATATTAAAAAGGCATATCGTGAAACTTTGTACAGCTAATTTTATGTGAGTCAATATTATAAATCATAATAATATTTCAGACGTTAAAAAGTTTTTGAATATAATTTTAATTTTAATAATTTGAAACGTTTTTAAATTATTTCAATTTAATTAAGACAAAAAATTTTGTACTTTTACTCGTTATATATAAAAATATAATTAGTTATCAGATAATTTGAATGATTGTATGGCTCCTGGAAATAGAAAGAATTTAATAAAAAATTTTATGTATTCGCAAAATTTTTAACATGGTTTTCTTTAGACTAATTTATTATCAATTACTTATTAATATTTAAGACTTTCACACTCATCAGTTACTTCGGTTGGTTCTTCAATATTTAAAAAAAAAAGTTATTAATTTCATACGAATAAAAACACAAACAAATAATTAATTAAATGCATTACCAACATAAAATTTATATTACTAATCTGTTTTATCGTAAGTACATTAAATTAAACTTTTTAATTGAAAATGTTGGTAGCAGCGTTTAAAAATAGAGGGAAAACAGCACAGCGTTGTAACGGACATTGTCAACAGTCGCAGTTGAAAAACGCTAACAACATTTTCTCTAAAGTTACTAAGATTTATCTCATAAAACAATACCTAATTAATTACCTAAAGTTACTTGAATAAATAGTTACAGTAAAGAAAATATTTATTTTGGTGTAGACCAATAAAAAGTGGTAAGTTTATATATTTAATTACATATTATATCATTTGTGGTTAGGTCATTGTGCCGCGAAATTTTTTCTATCATTTTTTATTTACAAATTTATTTTTATAATTTGAATTTTCAATTTAAAATTTAAAAGAAAAAAATCAAAATATTGGCGTTTATTTATTAATTATTAATTATCAATTATTAATGAGGTAAACAATTAATTAATTGAATTTTTTTAACACTAGATCGTGATCGATCACTGAAAAAATAACAATGCTGTCATCAAGTGATAGTGGGCAAGGCGATTCGCTGAGTACTCCAAAGAGGCTTCAAAAAAAACTATTTAACACCCAGAGTGTAAGTTCAACCAAAAGAAATTTATTTCAAACCGAAGTACGGGGTAAGAATACCGCCAATGGGTCGGAAGATGAATCTGATCTAGGCCCAATGTCACCGCTAGCTGTCACTGATAGCAGCTGCGAAAGTTCACCAGGACGCCAGTACGATTCCCCGTTCACGACACCGGAGAAGTCTCCACGTCTGATGAGTCTTACGTGGGACCGACTGCGCCCGGCATCGTGTACTCGTGATAATCATGGCCTGTCACCCTTCAGTTCACTCAAAAGACTGACCCGGAACGCACGTTCAACACCACGACGTCGTTTCAGTTTAAACTCACCAACTAAATCTTCATCGAGCTCAAGTACACCAAAACGCCGGCCTTTATTCGACAACATTATTCCCGAGACACCCAGAGACGCCAGCACAACTGTCGTCGATGGTTATCTGGATGATGAAATAGTTCCGGAGACTCCCCAAAAAGACGGTTGTGATGAGACACCTCAGAAGGAAAATTACCATGAGCGTAAACTCATCACACCGCTTGGTTCTGTGTTCAAAGAAGCATCAGTACCGCGTTTGCACAGACGCAAGTCTATTTGTACTCAAGAGTCTACTGATGGATCATCACCAGAACCACTAAAAGCTGCTAAAATAGCAGCTACCAAAAGACATCTCAATGAGTCGTCATCATCATTTATGCACAGTGGCGTTAAATTATTGAAGACTGATGAAAATTATTCGATACCTAAAGCAAGAGCTTCGCTGTTCCCTGAGGAAAAAAGCCCGCCCCCGCAATTCGCGCCACTTAGCACGAAATCATTTTACAACAATTGTGTTAGCGATGACAAGAAACGTCACTCATTTGGCTTTGGCTGGAGACCTATTGAAAAAGAGACCAAAAAACGTCATAGTTTGCCGTCACAGAGAAAATCCGGGTCTCGTAGGTCACGTTTTGGTCAAATAAATGCTGGTGTCAGACATGGTATCAAAAAACCTAAAGTTAAACGTCGCGTTGACGCTAACGATTCGCTTAATAAAAAGTCACCTGGGACAAGTAAATCAGCTGGTGCTGATGAACGTCAACATCAGCAGCAAGAGATTGTGCCTGCGGCTGTTAATGGTGACGTTAACGACAATATTTATTTAGCGGCTGGTGAAGTAGAAAAAGAAAATGAACCGATGGAGATGAGCGGATTTATAATTCCAGTAAAGGAAAAAGAAATTCCAATGTCGCCAGTGCGCGAAGATCCTAGCAAACGATTTTTCAAAACTAACAGAACAATAAAACCCCGTCACGTTGCTACTGTTACAGTGAACGACAACATTAAATTGAAGGTTTCAGATGGCAAATTTGCTCTGCAACAGAAGAAAGGCAAACATGTCAGTAAGAAACCGAGACTGGAGACGACGGTGACGATGGATGCGTCTGATTTGACGGTTGACGAGCCAGCTATTGATGAAAATATCATTGATAAAGATGTCGCTGACTTGCTGAAAGTTTTGGAAGACGATTGGGCCGATGACGATTACGACAACATGGAGTCTTTGGCAAAAGCTAACGTCAACAATCGCTCGCCGCTTAAACTTCAACGCAGTGTTCGCGGAGACGGACTTCTTATGTCCCCGGCCAGCGTTCTCAGTTCCATGACTTCAGAAATGAACATTGAAGACCAGGCTGCTAAGAAAGATCAAGATCCTGGCTCGAGCAAAGAAGCTAATCAAAAATTATTCCCATTATTTACTAAAGGGTTCTCTAGTAATATTGAGCTATTTGAGTAAGTATTTAATATTCAATTAATATTTATTTATTTATTTAGCGCTTTCCGCAATTTACAAAATTTTACAACGTGCATTCGTGTTATCACAGTGCGGGTAACATAAAACAACAAAAACAAAACAAAAAAAAAATAACATGTACCTGAAGATGGGAATGATATTGAAGTTAGCCAACGTCTAATAATTTTTTGAATTTTTTAAAAATAATAAATTATAAAAAAAAAATATTTGAAAAAATTGCACTTAAAGTTTTTTTAATTTTCTACATGTGCATATTTTTAGTTTTTTTCTTTGTAATTTATTTGTTGAAAAAAAAAAATCCGAAAATTTTTGTATAAATGACTTATTGGATTTTTATTCGGGACATTGAACTTGACATCTGAAAAAATTTCTGTAGAATATTTATTTATTTTACAATTTCTTTTTGATTTTAGAGAGACTAAAAAAACTGGCCGTGGTATTAAACGTCCACATGGATGGCAATTATCGACGAAACTTAATGGCGGCAGTGATCAGTACCAATTGGATGCTGGACAAAAACGTTTTGGTTCAACGCAGTGTAATGAATGCGGTGTTGTCTATCAGATCGGAGAACCAGAAGATGAAAACGCTCACTTGATTTTCCACAACAGTATTCGTAAATTACGATTTAATGTAATTACTATTTTTATTTACTTACTACATCATTTATAATTAATTGCTACAATTTTCTAATTTATTTTTCTTACAGGGATGGAAAAATGAACACGTGGTCTACCAAGATCCATTTTCCGACAGCCGAATCATTACACTAGAGCCAAATGATCCCAAGTACTGTTGGAAGAAAGTTGAAGAGATAATTGAGTTGATAAATCAAGATCTAGGTTTACATGACATTGATATATCTAACTGTCAAAATAGAAAGGTAATTAATTATTTTGTCATATTTTTAAATTAACTGATAAATAGATGAATTAATAAATTTTTTACTGTCACAGATTTACTTCTATGTGCGAAACAAATGTATCATCGGTGTACTAGTTGCTGAAAGTATTAAAGAGGCTTACAGAATGATACCTGAGCTCATTGATTTAGACTGCTGTGAAGAGACACCCTCATCTGCTAAATGTGGTGTCAATGTTATCTGGACTGCTTTGAGTCATCGTAGACAAGGAGTGGCTAGAAAATTATTAAATATCCTCAGGTAATTTTCAAATAACATTTTCATACTTACCATCTACATGGAAAAAACAGAATCGTACTGGATACTATCCTGGATTATACTCACGGTAGCCAAGCTGACAGCAAGCCAGCGACAATCTACTGCAGCTTGTTGCCAAGTTGACCGCAAAAATTGGCATTTCCATAAGTTGATGGCAACTAGTCACCAACTTTCTGAGAAAGTTGACTTCAATTTTGTCAGAAAGCTGGAGACAGGTTGCAGTAGTAGATGGTCACTAACTTTCGGGGAAAGTTGGTCACAACTTGTAGTCAAGTTAAAAAAGTTGAAAGTTGTCGTCAACTTGATAGCATCTAATTGACGCCAACTTTTTGACCATAAAGTCTTGCTATTAGGGCAGTTACATCTGAAGTAAAAAAAAATTTCAGATACTACCCAGTGTAATTTGAGATGGAACTGATTTACATCTGGGATATAACTTTTTTATTACATCAAATGTAACTGAGTATTATCTGGGATAGTAACCAGTACTGTCTAGTTCTTTCCGTGTATTTATAAATGTAATTTATCATGATCTATATCATTTTCTTTTTTATAGATCCCACTACTATTACGGCTACATCATGTCCGTAGATGATCTTGCATTTTCTACACCCTCACAAGGTGGAAAACTATTCGCCGAAAAATATACCGGAGCGCGTAATTTCAAAGTTTACCACTAAACATTTTTTAAAAATAAATTTTACTCAGCTGAGTATTTAATCAAAAATAAAAAAATAAAATTTAGTGGAATTTTTAATTGAATTTTATTTTTTAAATGGATTTTTCATACGAATGCAAGTATTTGTTTTATTATACCGTTTTTATATTTTTTCTAAACTTACGATTATTCTTTTACCTTGAATTAAAACTTTACTATTAATTTATAATATTTATTTTAAAATTAACTGTCATAATTTTAAATTTACGACTTAAAATTTTAATTATACTTAATTTTAAAATCAAAATCCTACTGTCACAAAATGTTATTTTATCATAAATTAGTTGACCTTATATATAATTAATAATTTAAAAAAGACGAGATTATTTTTTAAATAATCAATTAAAATCTCTTATACTGTACAACTCACTTTTGTATTTCTGTAAACACAAAATTAATTGTAACGATAAATATAAATAAAATGTTGTAATTGTTTTATAAATAAATGATTTAAAATAAAACGATACGAGTATTACCAATATAAAAATATAATTAATATATTTTTATTTATTAAACAATACACAGCTTTGCACTCAGTCAAATAGAAAAGAAAATTAAACATTAAATATAATTTAAATATCATAATAATAATAATAATAACTCTTAATTATTGAGTCTCAGGTAATTAAGTAGGAAAAGTAATTAGTGACTTTAAATCAACATCTTAACGATGCACATAAATATAAGTGAAAAAAATAATAATAATTTTTCAACATTCGTTAAATTCTGCTAAATATCGTACGAAACTAATTAGAATCTAAATATAAATAAATCTAAGTTGATCAACATAAAATAAATTAATGCGAATGACCGGAAGACTTAGATGGTTAATCTAATATAATCTAAACAATCATAAACATTTAACAACATATTAATATATTATTATAAATATTTAATAATCATAATATACTAATACTGAAAAATAATAATTTTAAGTAAGGTAAGACCTAGTACCCAATCAGGGAACTAGAACCCGATCAGGAAACAAGTATCCAATCAGATAACTAGTATCCGATTAGATAACTAGTACTAGATCAGGTGAATAGTATCAGATCAGGGAACTAGTCTCCAATCGGGGAACTAGTACTAGATCAGGTAACTAGTATCAGATCAGGTAACTAGTACCAGATCAGGGAACTAGTACTAGATTAGGTAACTAGTACCAGATCAGGGAACTAGTACTAGATCAGGTAACTAGTATCAGATCAGGTAACTAGTACCAGATCAGGTAACTAGTCTCCAATCGGGGAACTAGTACTAGATCAGGTAACTAGTCTCTGATTAGGTACTTAGTACCAGATCAGGGAACTAGTACTAGATCAGGTAACTAGTATCAGATCAGGTAACTAGTACCAGATCAGGGAACTAGTACTAGATCAGGTAACTAGTATCAGATCAGGTAACTAGTACCAGATCAGGTAACTAGTCTCCAATCGGGGAACTAGTACTAGATCAGGTAACTAGTCTCTGATTAGGTACTTAGTACCAGATCAGGGAACTAGTACTAGATCAGGTAACTAGTATCAGATCAGGGAACTAGTACTAGATCAGGTAACTAGTCTCTGATTAGGAAACTAGTTACCTGATCGAATACTAGATTTCTGATCAGGTACTAGTTCTCTGATTGGGTACTGGATCTTTTACCTTCATGTGTTGTTACACATTTATTTGTACTTTGACATTAAGCAGTCTTTAAATAGTAATTGACGAATGTTTTTATGTTTTATCTGTTTAAAAATCGACATGACTTTTAATACAGAAGTTAAGCTACTAATAATTTGTGGTAATCAGTAAAATGAACTAGAATAATCATTACGGCCTCGACCGCCACCGCGTCTACCTCCCCCGCCACCTCCACCCCACCCACCGCCTCGTCCACCACCGCCACTTCGTCCGCCACCGCCACCAAAACGCCCACCTCCTCCATGAGCATCGATACGAGCATTATCTTTCTCTTGTGCTTTACGATCTTTCCATGCGTCGTAGCGTTCGGTCATTTTGTATAATTCTTCAGGTACTTCCTATTAAATAAATTATTATTATTATTATCATCAATAAATCAATTGATTGGTTGGTTGATTGAGTTGTGAGTTTGTTTAAGAGGTTTTATGATATTACCTGACTAGCTTCTTCTAAAATAGAAATAAGGTTTTTAGTAACAGCCCAATCTCCCCGCGTAACGAGACTTATACTTTCACCGGATCGACCAGCGCGTCCCGTACGACCCACACGATGAACGTACTCTTCAATATCACGTGGAAAGTCATAATTAAATACATACCTAAATAATAAATTAATAATTTTACTGTACAATAAAAATTTACGTATTTTAACTCTGAATGTCTACTGATACTTACGTGATATCTTCAATATCAATACCACGACTAGCAACATCTGTAGCGAGAAGTATTTTAACTTCACCGGATTTCAAGTCCGCCAGAGCTTGCTCTCGATCCAATTGATCACGTCCACCGTGAATACTTTGGGCTGTAACTCCAGCCAATGCAAGTTCACTTGCTAAGTCATCAACTCGCGCTTTCTTCCCGAAGAAGACCATCGCTTTGTCTTTCTCTCCCATACTTTGAAAAAATTCATGGAGCTAAAAATATTAACATTTATTATTATCGATATTATCAAGAGCTTTAAATTTTTAATTAATGACATTTGACTGCAGGTTGCTTGTTATTAATTAATTAATTAATGATAATTTGAGAGCTTAATTAAACTTACATGTTGAGTTTTCTCAGATTCATCAACAATTAAAATAGTCTGTCGCACTGAATGTGTAGCAGCTAAGTCTAGAGATCCAACGTATACTTGAACTGGATCATTCATGTACGAATTTACTAGACGCCTAACTCCATCTGGCCATGTTGCACTGAAATAAATAAATAAATTTATTATTTAACAGAATATTCAAGCCACAATCAATAATAATAAAAATAATAATTGAAAAAATATAAATACCTAGTCATGACAGTCTGACGATCAGGACGGACATCGATCAAAGCTTTACGAATCTGCGGCTCGAACCCCATGTCCAGCATTCTGTCGGCTTCGTCGAGAACAATATAACTTATTTCGCTGACATTCAAAGTACCAGCCATCACCAGATCATTTAATCTACCGGGAGTGGCAATTACAATATTTACTCCCTTCTCGATACTGCTGACTTGCTCTTTGCGACTCCCACCGCCGTAAAGACATGTAGCTTTGATGCCACGGTAACTGTACTTCTTGACTTCGCTGAAAATCTGTAGCGCCAACTCTCTTGTCGGCGCTATTATCATGACATTGGGACCGACACGTTTCTCACGCGGAGTCTCTTGACCGTCGATGTGAATCAGAGCCGGCAGTAAGAATGCAAGAGTTTTACCGGTACCGGTTTGGGCGATGCCAATCAAATCCTTACCGCTCAATAAGACAGGCCATGCTTGACACTGAATTGGACTGGGCTCTTTAAATCCTTGCTTACGAATTTCTTCAAGGATTTCTGGGTAATCATGAAATGCATGCTCGAATTTCGTCACGGGATTTGGAACCTTGTAGTTCGAGGGGTCGGCCTCATCCTCAATCATACGGTGACAGTCAATATTATTTTTAGAGAGACGAATTTTTGCAACTTCTTCAGGAGACATGTTAGCGACCTCTGGATCTTCGTTGTAGAAATTTTTCTTGAGTGGTTTCAAGTCCTTCCAGCGTTTCTGTTCAAATTCTTTCTGTTCCTCGTTTACAGAAGTCCAGTCAAAGTCACCAAAATCTAGAACATCGCGTTCTTCTTTTTGGGGTTGAGATGAAAAGTTTGATTGCTGCTGTGCTGGCGCTGGCTGCTGCCAATTATCATACTGAGCTGATGAAGAATCTTGGCGACTGTAATCTTGATTTTGCTGATTATCATACGATGATTCATATGTCTGTCCATCATTATATCTCGATCCATAAGATTGTCCGTCATTTTGTCTCGACCCATACGACTGTCTCTCATTTTGTCTTGATCCATAAGACTGTCCATCATTTTGTCTCGATCCATATGATGAACTCTCATTAATCAGATCATTTATCATCTGTTGAGCTTTTTCTCTTGACTCATCACTTCCTGTTATTTTAACCGACGTATTCTCCCCATCTTGAGCCTTATCAATCTGTACAAAAACATAAAATTTTAAATATTATTCTCACTGAATTAGCAGGTCAATTGACAACCCAGTACTTACATTAACATGAGCACCGGACTGAGCTTGAAGATCTTTTATAGTTGACCCTCCACGTCCAATTATTTTACCAACGTGTCTTTGCTGGATTTGAATCGTTACCGACTCCTGAGCTCCCTGGCCACCGTAACTGGAAGTACTATTTCGTGACTCTCGTCCTTGATTATTATCGCGATCGCGATTTGAATTTGTCCATTCGCGTCGTTGATAACCGTCATTATTTCCTCTGTTCCCACCTCTGCCACTTCCTCTAGGTCTATTCCCACCATAATCTCCCATCCTAATAAATAATTTAATTTAATTTAAATTTGTAATTATAAATAAATTATTCAAAAAGTTTATCAATTAATTATATATTTTAAAAAACTTTTCAAGGTTAGAATTTATTCTAGAGTTTTTCTACGAATTTGTAATATGACCCCTTCTTGGTACTTAAAATATCTAGACTATTAAATTTAATACGTAAAAAAAATACAATGTATGATAACAATTATTTGTTTTGAGTTTTTGTAGATATAAAATAAAATAAAATAAAATAATACTCACGTTGCAAATTATTTATTACAAGATAGAAAAAATAAAATTAAACGCCTGTTAATTTTTTTATTCTTTAATAAATTTCAAGTTGTTTTGCTCACGTGCGGTAGCAAATGGTGGTGGTGATGTAAAATACCAGTTACCAATCAAAATTGAAATTAAAACGCCGGTACTCGGATGGATATACAAGTAAACGAGGAACAAAGATCTCTGATGATGTTGCACGTGGGCATGCGTCGAGGCTAAGGTAGGAAAGAAAGAAAGCAGGAAGGAAGCTGATGTTTGCTAAATGGGAGGGGGAATATTGTATTTTTTTTATCGACTGAGCAACGTTTGAATTTGGAGGACGCTGACTAAACGCTAACAAAGCAGTTGCATCTTATTCTTGTGCTCGTTCTTTTGAACATGAGTGTGACTGTTACTGACAATTGAAATTTTTTATTATTTGAATAAATAAATAAATAAATAAATAAAATGTGAGTAGAATAAAAATTTAAAAATGCGTATTTAAATAATTGAAAAATCAGCGCGCATTTTTTAAATTTAATTATTTATTTAGAATTTATAAATTGTCTCATGTCTGCTACATTTACATGAGGGTGAATGTAGCAGACATAAGACATTTTATGAATTTTAAATAAATAAATAAATCAATTAAAGTAATGAAATTTAAAAAAATTCGCGTATGGATTTTTTAATGATCTAAATACGCATTTTTTAATTTTTATTACACTCACATTTTATTTATTTATTCAAAAATTTCAAAATTTCCACTTGTCAGTTACATTCACATAGGTGCGAATGTAGCAATCAGACAAATTTAAAACTATAAATAAATAGAGTTAATAATTTAAAAAATGCACTTATCAATTTCAAAATTTTTTAAATGCGCATTTTTTAAAAATTTAACTTTATTAATTATTTACTGTATTTATTAATAATTTTAAATGTCTGATGCCTGCTACATTCATATCCATTTTTAAATAATTAATGTCGTGTAGTAAAAAGTGTAAATTATATTTAATTATTGAGTTAATTAATTATTAATTGTTATAAGAAAGTTTTAGTGGTGACAAGTGTCAAGTGTCAAGTGTTTGAATATTTTTAAAAAGTGTTGGCATGAAAATTAATTTAAAATTTGACATCAGTTTTGCAAGTGACTAAATTGTGTTTAATTTTAATAAATTTGATTTTTTAAAAGTTTTTTAAAATGAACCTGACAGTGAAAATAGAAGACAGTTGCTGCAGAAAATTAGATAATTATCCAGATACTTCTAGAATTTTCCAGACGTGGTAAGTAAATAAATGCATACTCAATATTTTATTTTATTTATTTAAAATTGAATTTTTACACTGGAAATTGATAGGTTGATTTATTTTTAATCAAGTGTTTAAATATCAATTGTATCATAAGTTGAATTTTAAATTTAAAAAAAGTTGGTGGTCATTAAGACAAACATCTAAATACTTTTAATTATTAAAAAGTAAATCAGTTTTTTTAAAAGCTTCAATAAAATCAGCTCTCAGCGCTCTGGTCGTCGCTCATTCCGACAGTAATTTTTTGTGGTAATTAATTTTTTCATGCCAAAAGGCCTCAGGGCAATTTGAATTAAATGTTGCCACGTGTTTATACTCAAAATTTATTTTTTAAATGGAAGATAAAAGAACTAAATCCCCAGACAATAAAATGAGTTGAAGAACAATACGAATATTGTAATTCGAGATTCAAGTTATTTATTTGGATAACTGGTAGATGACCTAAAAGATATTTTTTATCGTAGCCGTTGATTAAAAAAAAATATATAAATATGTATTTAACGTATTACTGATAACTACTTGAGTTTAAAAAAAAATTATAGTCTAATTATTAAAAGTTTCTTATAATTTATGATTTATAATTGAATAGTCAAGTAGATATAATATTAATTTATAATCGATATACATATATTTCTAAATTTATTGAATTGAGAAAAAAAATATAATTATTACAACATATTTGACATACAGTATCATTGTTTTGAAAAACAAAATAGGAAATTACACACGTGTAGTTATCATAAATTATTATTTTTCTATCCACGGAGTTTAAATGATCATTAACAAAACGTTACCACTATTTTAAAAATACTTATTTCAATTGGATTGTATTATGAGTTTAATTATTTTTTTTCTGTACTTATTTTTTCTTGATATTAATAATAAAAATTATAATGTTAGCTTATCATCATTATTGTAAAAGATTCACGCAAATAATTGATGAGGAATTTATCTTAAAATTTTCCTCGTGGTTTTTTTTTCACACAATTATCTTTAAATCTTTTTTTTTAATAATGAAAATGACGGGGACTAATAAGGCCCTCGATCACTTCGACGTGAACTGTAAGATGATCCGCGATCATTTTGTCCAGAGCCGTATGATGATGATCTATCGTTAATGACATCTTCAATAAGATGTTTAGCTTTTTGCCGAGCCTCTGGTGATCCTGTTATTGTTACGGGGATACCGTCTCTGTACCCAGATTTATCGATCTAAAAATATTAGTAAATTAATAAATTTATATTAATTATTTACTTATTTATTTATTACTAGACTGTAAAAAATCGAGTGATTTCGGATTTTATTTAAATCCGCATTCACTCTGGATTTAATCCGCGTTCACTCCGCAAATTTTAGTAAGACTGAAATCAGCCGACTTCTAATAATTTTTGAATTTTGTTAAAAACGATAAATTAAGAAAAAAAAAAAATATTTCAAAAAATCGCACTGATAGTTTTTTAAATTTTCTACATGTGCATATTTTTTATTTTTTTTTTTTTTATTTTTATTTTTATTTTTTTAATTAAGTTGTTGAAAAAAAAAAAATCTAAAGTTGTCAATTGTCTGCTGACTTCTGGATCAAATTTTTTACAGTGTAAGTTAAAAATAATGTAGATTAAAAAAAAATGTATTTACATTAATACGAGCATTACTCTGAGCTTGAAGATCTTTAATATTAGATCCCCCACGTCCAATAATCTTACCAACATGTTGTTGCTGAATATGCATGACAGTTGTGCTAAAAGATAAATAAAAAAAAAGAAGTCAATTAATTAATAATAATGAAGTTTAAAAAAAAGAATTCCATGAAAGCTATTATAGATCCATGCCGTGTATTACCCATGAATAATATAGCTCTCAAAAAAGATACCTTTTTATTCTTTGACAATAATTTGTATGAATGTATCAATATAAATATTTATCGAACGAAAAGGTGGCATTATACGACATTATTTGACAAAATGAACAATTGGACAAGACAAGCATTAACTATTGTACATATTTTTGGACATTATTTTAAACATTTTGAATTTTCTTCACCTCTGTCTGTCATGACTCCCATAATAAGAACCATTACTACGTGAACCATCTCTTCCGCGACTATCGCGATATGAGTTACTCCATTCTTTACGCTGATATCCACCACCATTACGTCTATCTCTACTGTCACTTCCATATTTGCGATTTCCATATCCTCTGTATCCTCCGCCACCGCCACCACCACCTCCACCCCCTCCCCCTCCGCCACCGCCAAATCCACGGCGGCTTCCGCCACCCCCGCTGGTGCTTCCAGCACCACCTCTGGTGCTTCCTCCACCACCTCCACTGGTACTGCCACCTCCGCCACCACTTCCACTGTCGCTACGCCTCCTTCTGTTATTATAATCGCGATTATAACTGTCACTCATCCTGAAACAAACAAACTTTTATTATTTTACCCTAAAAATTCTCCCCTCGTATTTCATCAGAAAATTAATTTTTTTTCCCATATTAATATTTCATTAATAAATAAATATTTAATAGTAATATTGATCTCTCATCTATCGATTTTGTAAATTTATTGATGTTTGTGGTTATTTGTAGCAACATAACCCGGTATAGCCATCACGGCTACTCGTGATCGCACGAAATCATTGATAAAAATTTCAACGGGAAAAAAAAAAAAATTCAACGCAACGCGACTATTGAAATAATAAGTGAATATATGATAAATAATATATGTGAGCTTATAAATGCATACTTACTTGATTTATTGAATCAATTGCAGTCGTGGGATAAAATATATATCAGTTTTGGTGATGGTGATGATAATGGTGGTGATAGACGTTAAAATTTTTTCGCAGCTTTGTATTAATATAAATGGAGACTCGCGATGGTGGATGGTTAGTAATGGTTGGTCGTTGGTAGTTTGTAGTTGTCGTGGTTGCCGTCGAACTTGACGCCGTTGTCGTTGTTGAGAAGCTTCGGGTCGGAGAGACTTAAAGCCGCTTTTTTTTTACGTCTCAATTTTCTAGCCGGCCACTAACTGCCGCTCGCCACTTACTGTACACATTTATTACTATAGTTTCATATTTATGTGCCCGTTGTGTATATCTGTATATATATTTGCTTATAAATGCTTATATACAATGAAATATTTAAAAAAAAAATTAAAATTAAATAATTCCCGCCTTTTTCGGGTAAAATACCGGGAGCGGTAATTAAGACGCGTTTTCAATTGTTTATGTCGTTAAAGTCATTGATATATATTTTTTTTCATATTGATAAATAATTATGTTATTAATTAACAATAGTATGTATTTATTTTTTTTTGCTGTAAAAATTTTTTTTACTCAAAATTTTAAAAAGATGGTCCTGAAGTTGACAGACAATTAAAAATTTCCGGGTTTTTTTTTTCAATAAAAAAAAAAAAAAAAAAAACTAAAAAATGCACATGTAGAAAATTAAAAAATCTGTAGGTGCAATTTTTTTAAATATTTTTTTTTTTATAATTTACGGTTTTGAAAAAAATCCAAGACGTCGGCTAACTGCAGAATCATTTAAAAAGTTTTATTTTTTAAAAATCTATGAGTGTAAAATGTTAAAGAAGAAAAAACAAATTGAAGCTTGGGCTGAAAATGGATTGGAAGATTGGGTAATTACTAAATAAATAAATTACTGAATATATATTTATAAATTTAATAATAAATATTTAAAATAATTAATTTAGGGCTCGTATATGGCAGCAAAAAAAGCTAAACTCGAGGAACAATTCGATGAGGCAGCTGTCAGTGAATTTACCAGCGCCACAAAATTGTTCAAAGGGATTTCAATATTCGTAAATGGTTATACACATCCGTGTGCTGACGAATTGAAGCGGCTGATGATGGAACACGGGGGTATTTATCATCATTACCTACGCCCCCATGGCACGACACATTTAATTGCATCCAATTTGCCGTACTCTAAAATAATACAGTATCGTAAGAGTAAAAACCCGCTGCCTCTGTGCAAACCCGAGTGGATTACAGACAGCATCAGCGCCAATAAGTTGCTTGATTGGAGGCCTTACTTGCTGTACTCAACGACTTCGGTGACACAGCCGCAGTTGCAGTTTAAAAATGATAACCAGAATCATGGACCAGTTGACACTAGTTCTGTAAACGGAGACTCTTCACTTAAAACTGCAGACAAAGTCCTTGGTACTGACCCTAGTGACTCCGTTTTAAAAAAACAGGAATCAGTTGCTTGTATCCCAGGTCCTTCACATGAAAAATCTTCAATGATACCGCCAGTAATAAATTCCAATGACAAATTTATCGATGCTGATGCTTGCAGTTCAGTTGTAAATAAGGAATCACTCGATGGTATTCCAGGTCCTTCAAATTTTAAACAAAATATTCCAACTACATCTAGTGCAATTAATGTAAATGACAGCGAAATCACGCATGCTAGTAAAAACATTAATAGCAATAAATTAGCACGTAATGGAGCCGCATTGTGCTCTAAAAATGATGAATTTATAACTGAATTCTATAACAACTCGCGCTTGCATCATATATCAACAATGGGTGCAACCTTCAAAGAATACGTCAATGAATTGCGAGCTAAAAATACCGGCTCTTATCCTGGATTAGAACGACTGAAAAAACTGAAGCCCAGTGATGAATCAGTGAAAGATAAATTAAATGATTCAGATTCTGATGAGTCGATATTCAACAGCGATCGTATTTCAGCAGCTGAACCTCAAGACAAAGCAAAGTCTGATGACTTTATTGATGAGAGTGATTCAGATGAAGATTTGTTTGATTTAAAAGAGCGAGCGCCTAGAAAAAATTTTAAAAAACCTAAAGATGAAAAAGATAAAGTCGTGATAATGCATATTGATATGGACTGTTTTTTTGTGTCCGTTGGGTTGAGAAATAAACCTGAGTTGAAAGGTCAACCTGTTGCGGTGACACATGCACGTGGAAATCGGCCAACGTCTGTTGATAATAATAAAGATGAAGAATTTTTGTCGATGGCTGAAATAGCGTCATGTTCATATGAAGCAAGAAAATTAGGAATTAAAAATGGAATGTTTTTAGGACAAGCATTAAAATTATGTCCTAATTTAAAAACAATAAAATATGACTTTGAAGGATATAAAGAAGTATCATACATTCTTTACAATACTGTTGCCTCATATACTTTAGACATTGAAGCTGTCAGTTGTGACGAAATGTACGCGGATGTTACTAGAATAATTAGCGAATGTAATTTAACAGCTTTGGAATTTGCTGATATTATAAGAAGGGAAATAAAAGAGAAAACTGGATGCCCGGTTTCAACTGGATTCGGTGGTAATAAATTGCAAGCGCGTTTAGCGACCAAGAAAGCTAAGCCTGATGGACAATTTTATTTAATTAGCAGTCAAGTAAAAGATTATATTGGCGGTATTGGTGTCAGAGAATTGCCGGGTGTCGGTTACTCGACGATGCACTCGTTGAAGAAAATGAACATTAAAATTTGTTCGGATTTACAAGAAATACCGCTGATTGTTTTGCAAAAAGAGTTTGGTAAAAAAACAGGCGAATTGCTGTACAGTATGTGCAGAGGTATTGACACCACGAAATTAAATATCGAGCATGTCAGGAAGTCTGTGTCCGCGGAAGTTAATTACGGGATACGTTTTGATGACGATAATGACGCGAGACAGTTTTTAAAAAAATTGGCTAGGGAAGTTTCCGGTCGGCTGACTAAAGTAAATGCCAAAGGTCGATGTATTACTTTGAAATTAATGGTGAGAGCTAAGAATGCTCCCAAAGAGACAGCCAAGTTTATGGGACATGGAGTTTGCGATAATTATACCAAGTCGAAGAATTTTATCACTGCTATTGATGATGATGTTGTTGTTACTAGAGAGGTATTGAGTCTATGGGAAGCTATGGGACAACCGGCAGACGATATCAGGGGCATTGGGATTCAGATTTCGAGATTGGAAATGCAAAAAAAAAGTACTGATACCTATATGATGAAATTTGTTGCCAGAGCTAAGCAACCTAACAATAATATTATTGATAAAGTGTCTGATAAAAATGATGATGCTGATGCTGTTAAAGAGACTGATAATCAATGCCAGGGTGTGGAAAATAAAGGCCATGATTTATTGTCTAAAAATAGCAATGATAATAAAAGTGATAAAATTAAAGTCAAAGATAAGAATAGAGATAAAAAAACTAAAGTTAAACCACAAGGTTTGAAAGCGTTTTTTACCTCAACTAAACCTACGATCAAAAATTCAAAAGCTTCGAATTTTTTTCCCAGTTCTACGGAAATAGACAGCGCGGTATTGGATGAATTGCCGGATGACATCAAAATGGAGATACTGAACTATCATAAAAATCAAGCAGGTCCTTCGAAAGCTGTTGCGAATAACGAGCAAGACAATTTGATATTAAAAAAGTCTGGTGGTAATTTAAAAATAGATGACAAGTCTGGAGATGAAGTTGCCAGCGGAAGTGCTGGTGGGTTTGATAAGAAACTAATCCAAGGATCACAAGGAATTGATGAGTCAGTACTAACGGAGTTGCCGGAAGACATAAGAAATGAAATATTAGCGACGAAGCCGATAGTTAAAAAAAAATCCTCTCAAGTAATAGATAATAATTATTTTAAGCAAACAAAACCTGGCAAGTTTAGCAAAACAAAATTACCAGAGGTTCAAGAACTCGACATGCAAGTGCTGATTGAACTACCGGATGACATAAGAAATGAAATAATGAATCACTACAAGTCAAATGCTAATGGAGATGATGGAGCTGATGGAAGAAGTGGGAATCCCGTTGATGAAAAAAATCCAGATGTTAATCAACGGAAATTAATTGATGAAACTAGTCTTACTTTTTCTCAAGTTGATCCAGATTTTCTCGCGGCGCTGTCGGATGACATGAAACAAGACGTCAAAATTTATTGCATGTCTAAGAAGAAAGAGAAGGAGAGACTGAAAAATAACGAGCCAATTAATTTACCCATTCGCGCGGGAAATGAAATGAAATCTAAACGTGGACGTAAACCTAAAAAATTTATAATAAATAATAATAATGGGCAGAGCAATGGCAGAGTTTTAGCTAAAGCCAAAGAAGTTAAAATTAATGAGCGCAATAATAATGATGATGATAGAAATTTAATGATAACAAAACGTAGAAGTTTTTTAGAAAATGAAATAAATATATCATCTAATGATAATAAACTAGGAGTTGATGACAGACGCGAAGCTATCAAGTCGCATCAGTCTTTATTCCGTGGTCGTGGTCGGGTTAAATCTGATGAACATCAAGAGATGTTGAATAATTTAGTTAATTATTTATTTAGTCTTCCATTGCATCAGGTATTTTTTAATGATCTGTTTAGAAAAAAAAAAATAATGATAATTCAATACTTAGTTTTATTTTATAATTTAATTAATAAATTTGTTAATTAATTTTTAAGGTAAAAAATCATTTACAAGCATGGATTTTAAATTCCCCATATGCTAATGAAATAGATATATTATCGATTGCTACATTTCTTAGTATGCTTCCAAATGAAAAACGTATTGAAGATTTGCATATATTAATGAAAACAATGTACAGGTAATTATTATATATATATCTAAAAAAAAGAAATAAAAAATGTATAAATATCTATTTTTATCTAATTATATTAGATAATTAAATAAGTTAATTACTTATTTTATAAAATAACACTCGAAAATATAAGATAAGTTTTTTTTTCTCATTTACTTGTTCGTTTTTTTGTAATAAAACAAAAATGGTAATATGATAATAAAAATTACATTAATAATTAGTTAATTAATTAATTAATAATAATAATAATAATAATAACTACATGTTTGTTTGTTTTAGATGTATGACGAAAAGTGGAAGTTGCGTTTGGCATGAAACATACAGGAAAACTGTTGAGCATGTTCAACATTATATGCAAATTGAGTACAACAGTAATTTAATGTTACCATTGATAAGATGTAACCGCCGCGAATGCAAAATGTGATTTATTTATTTATTTATTTATTTAGGATGTGTTCAGAAATTCACTCTGGAAGAGAAAGATGCGACTTCTGCGTTCATAAATACCTGGTTGAACCAGAGGAACAATTCGACTACCATAATAGTCGCGTTGAAACTCTGAAATAGGAGAGATTCTCAAAAGGGTGCAAATTTGGTTGAAGGTCTAGATGTCAATTACCAACATCCCTTAGAATAACAAAGTCAAACCAGGGATTGGTGAGAAAAAAAATAAAAACACTCGAAAAACAGTTTTTTTGAAAATATTTCATAAAAGGGAATCGCACTTTTCTCTCTTGTGCAGTAAGTGGAAACTTTGGCCAAGTTTTTCTCTTAAACGAACGAATATTATCAAATAATTAAATCGAACGTCGCTAGATTAGACAGTAGTGCATCAATGTGATGTCTGTATTTTGTATTTAGAGATTCTGATTCCGAAAAAATCTGATAATTCCTGATAAACAAAAAAAATGTAAAAAAGTTTCAAACAAAATTTGTAGAGAAAAAATTAACATCAAAAAGTATAAGAAATTTTTTTATGAATTTTTATAGGGATGCGCTACTGAAGTAGAAAAAATTCAGTAAATTTAAGCTTCGAAATTTCAAAAATTTATTACGTGTCATTTTTTAGACACAAAAAAAATTTCTTATACTTTTTTATGAGAATTTTTTTCTCTGCAAATTTTGTACATTTTTTCTGTTTATGAAATATTTTCAAAAAATCTGTTTTCGGGTGTTTTTATGTCTTTTCTCATCAACCTCTGAGATGAGTTTTTTATTCTGGGGGATGTTCGTAGTTGACATCTAGACTTTCAACTAAATTTGCACCGATTTTCTAGAACATCTCCCATTTCAAAGTCGACTCGACTAAATCTCCAGTGTTTTTCTGAACACGCCCTTATTTAACGATCATGCTACTGTTATATTTATTGTATATGATCTGTAAGTGTATATATATGTGTGAGTGTGTGTATGACGTAAATTTGTTAATAGCTTTTATTTTTACTATTTAAATATTTTTAACTCTTGTTTTGAATAAATTATTATTTTATACAATTGACCTAATAGAAACATATTTACAAGCAAACATGATACTTACCTTCAACCTTAATGTACACAATACCACCATTTTTTTTTTTAGCGTAATGACAAATCATTATTAATTTTTTGTTATTTTTCTTTTATGTATATAATTAAACGTAGCAAAAGGAGCAGTGCGTAATTTTAGTCATAAGTTATAATTATAACTATAGGCCCCTTTAGCTCATAATATCTCCATATATAAATCAGTAATAATTTCATAAACTTATCGATTCGTAAAACTTTTTTTTTTTTTAATAGATATAATTTTTGTTTTGTTTTTTAAATATAGTTTTTTTTATTATTGTTATTTCTGGAGTCGTTACGCGCAAACGGGTGGTGAAAAAATATAAAGGAGTGAGTAAAATAAGTGTCCATTACTCCCATTCAGTGGTACCAGGTGGTTTTGATGATAAATCATATAATACGCGTGATATTCCTGGTACAGTTGATATTTCAGCAATCATTTTTTTAATAACCTGTTCAATTTAAATTATTTAATTAGTAATCAAACGTTAATAATTTAATTATAAATAGTGTTAATTTAAAAAAATGAGTACTTACATGTATTGGTAATTGATTGCCAGGAATAGCTGGTGTACCAGTCATAAAATCACTTGAACAAAAAGGCCTGAGTACAACAGAACGTTGACATGAAGGCACCCGAGATGCAGCGTCGCGATCAAAATGCACGGGGATCAATACAACTGGCATCTGACTGATTGCATTTACACAGTTATTTGAGGCGAGAACTTGATTGGCCAAGTGATCGGCTTGTCTGAGTGTCGAGATGACATTTGACGTGAGGTGCGTTGGTGTTATGTCAGTTATTGGATGCTGGACTATCGGTCCGAATATATAGCAGACGCGATTTACGTTGTGACAGACACGGGGAATCAGTCTTGCGAGGAATAATAAATCTTCCCAGACTACGCTCTCTAGTGGCAGTTCCTCCTCCGGTTTAAGTCCTTGACACGATAACCCTACGACGTAACTATAACTCCTTCGATCGCCCTTAAAAATTTTTAATTCATTTTTTAATTTCAATTCGAGTTAAGGTCAACGACCCAGTACCCGATCACTCATCGAGTACTAGTTTCCTGATCGAATACTAGTTCCCTGATCAGGTACTTGCTCCTCGTCCAGGTACTAGTTACCTGATCGGATATTAGTTTCCTGATTGGAGACTAGTTCCCTGATTGGAGACTAATTACCTGATCTGGTATTAGGTCTTTTACCTTATTGTTATATATTTATAACAGTAATTTTATCATAAATAAAAATAATAAATATTTACTTGTACTCCAACACTGCGAATTGGTAATAATGTAGCCGCAATATGATTTTCACTTGAAACTCTGCGTAAATGTTGACGTTCTGATTCACTTGTTGCACTTTCGACACGATTTAATAGTGCGTGTTTTTTCTGTAGCATTTGTTCATACTCGGCCATTATTTTTACAATTACCTAAAAAAAAAAAAAAAAAAAAAAAACAAATAAAAAAAATTATAAGAATACATTTTTAGTTAAAAATGTATCTTGATTTTAAAAAAAAGTAGAACAAGTCTATAAAAAAATATACTATCATTTTAAACTTTGAACTTTTGATAGTGATGATGAAATTCGACAATATACTTTATTACCATGATATATATTTATGTGGTGGTATATATATATATATATATATATATATATATATATATATATTTTTAAATATCAGTAAACTGATATATTGATAAAATAAATAGTAAAAAATAATAACCTGAGTTTCCGAAAAATCTTTGTCCATAAATGGTTCGTCAGCACACAAAATACGTATGGCTAAACCGGGACCAGGGAACGGATGTCGTTGAACAAGCGGCGCTGGTAGTCCTAAATCACATCCAATCTGTCGTACTTCATCTTTATGAAAATCTTTAAGTGGCTCAACAACACGTCCCTGTGATCTCAAGGCTCTTACAAGTTCGCTGTCATTGTGATGGGTTTTAATAGCATCTGCTTTACCTAATGCAGTTATAAATAAAAATCAATAAATAAAAAATGATTTAAATTTATCAGTACCGGTTCTAATTAGCAATACATACCACTGGCAAGTGCGCTGGCACTTTCAATAAGATCAGGCCTGAGCGTACCCTGCCCAAGAAAAACTTGTTCAGGTTTCAATCCCATTTCCGTCATAGCGTCATTAGCAACCCGGACAAACACATCACCAATTATTTTACGTTTTTCCTCAGGACTTGTTGTCTGACACAGCATTTTAGTTATTCTAGTTCTCGGACCAATGGCCGTAACACCAATACCCTTATTGTTAATAATATTTGCCGGTGACACATGATCGAGTGGTACAGACGTTGTTCCCTCCATAAAATTATGTGTTGCATTGACAACACGCAGCTTAACTCCTAGTTCAGCTAAACTCTGTTCAACAAACGGTGTTTCGCCTTTGCGCATAAATCCATTGTTGATATGCAATGGAATTACTTGTTCTTTATTCAATGCTTTATGTAATAATGCCGCACATACTGTTGAGTCAACTCCTCCACTAACTAACAACTGTCGAAAATTATTTTTATTTAAATTATTAATACACCGCGTTACTAATTACAACAGGACGTGTTTTTACGCTCTTTTGGCTTTAAGAAACTCCAGAACCAAAAGGCCGCATAATTTTTTTTATTTTTAGATTTATCAGGGTAATTAGCGTAAACTTACCAATACTTTATTGTTGCCAACGGTGTCTTTAATATATTGAATGCACTGGGCTTCTCTATCGTGCATTGTATAGTTACCAGTCAAACCAGCGATACCGAACAAAAAATTATGTAACATTTGTTTACCATTTGTCGTAAGATCAACTTCGGGATGAAATTGTACTCCATATAAATTCATTTTGTCACTTGATATTCCAACAATAAAATTTGATGATTTAGCTGTTGCACGAAAACAATCAGCAACCCTGTCTATACTATCTCCATGAGTGAGTAAAACTAATTGATCTTTCTCCAAGCCCCTGTTTTGGAAAATAATTTTATTTGTAGACAATATTAATTATTAATTGTAGTAATTAACTTTCAATGGTCATACGGGGTCCCGGCAATTTTAAACTTTAAATATTTTAATAATTTAAGCGCTAGAAAAAAATTTCTTGTAAATAGTTCGAAATTTCTTTGAATTTCAAATAACTGATAGAAAATTTTTCACTTGATTTACTAAAATTATCCAATAATTAATCACAAGATTTATGGAAAATTTTCATGAAAAAATTCACTTTTTGCATAATTCTTTTTCTTACTAAGGTAAGAGATCCACACACAGAAAAATTTTTAATAAAAATTACTTAAAAAATTTGATACTGAGAGGACATCGATAGCATGTAAATCAAGTGCAATCTCTACTAACAACAGTAAAAATTTAGTTACTGGTTAGATGTCCTTACAGTACCAAATTTTATGGGTAATTTTTACTTAAAAATTATCTGCGTGCAGTACCTGATCACTCATGTATTTGTATATCTATATTTACTAAATATATATACGTGGAGTGACCGGGAACTAGATCTTTTACCTTAAATATTAAAATTAATAAAAATATATACTAGTTTTTATAAACATATTTAAATAAAAGACTGTGGTTCTAAAGACCCCATGGGTCTGTTATTATTTTCTTCGGAAGAGCGACCGCTGAGGGTTAAGATAAAGAGCATAAAAAAAACTAATTACTTGAATAAAAGGCACTTGGTATCAACTTCTATTAAAAATTGTCCGTCTTCACGTCCTTCTTTTCTATTAACAGTACCACCAAACTCCTTATTCATCATTTGCATCCCATAACAAATACCCAGTACTGGAATACCTATTCGAAATATATCACCATCATATCTCGGCGCATCTTCTGCGTAAACAGAACTAGGTCCTCCAGAAATGATAATCGCCCTGTTAAAAAAAAAAACCAACAATTAAATAAATAATTCCAGCCATACATCCAATAAATAAAATCCATATTTATAAAATAATTACTTGTATCCTTTCTCTTTGAGAGTAAATGCTGGAGTGTCCAAAGGTAATATCTCACACTGTACATTCAATTCACGTACTTTACGATCAATTACTTTTCCATACTGAGCACCAGCGTCAAGAATAGCGACTCTCTCATCGCTGTTGACTAATGTCATAGTGACATCTTCAGCTCCATTGTTCCGGTCTTGATGGAACCCATCCGCTGTCTTCTCCATTTTATATTATTATTTTTATAAACTTTTTTTTTTCAACTGCCAATCCCAATAATCTCAGGAAAATCTGAGCTCTGAAAAACCACCTGAAATTTACACAGAAATATTTTAGTAAATATACAAGTAATTGAAGTTTTAATTGCAATTAATTATCCAAGTAATTGCTATCGATATTCACTTTTAATTATTAGCTAACATTGCAAAATTAAAAAATTATTGAAAACCGTGTAATTGATACGCTTGGGGTAACTCAAGAACTTTTTATAGTTATCACTCTATACATACATTTATATATATATATATAGATATATGTACATATTATACTTGGAGTTATAGATATATCTAAGTATATATTAATGATAATAGAAAACTTGGTTGCAAAATTACGATATTATATATATATTTATTATTAATTTATCTAAAGGTACTGAGTTCAATTTATGACCGCAGAAAATTTATTTTAGAGTAAAAAAAAATAGCCATTGTGAATTTTAAGCAATGCATGAATAATATCCATGACACGTCACGGCAAATGAGACTGTGAGTTAAATATTATTAAAACGCGGGTAATTATAAATATATATATTTATATGTATATCAATCTATATATATTATTTATAAAATTGTAAATGTGTGTACTTAATGAGGATCACGAATGACCGGGCGTGCAATGATAATAGAGCACGTTTTGGAATACGTGCTGAGCTGAAGCAGCAGCAGCAGTGTACGCTGATTTGTGTGAGTGATAGAGATGGTGTAGGTATGTATATATATGAGTATAAATGTATATATATATGAGTAGATGTAGGTGTGTATTGTGTGCATTAATTATTAATTTGTTTAGTTGATATTTATTGGAGCAGCTTGAGTGGGGTAATTTCTAAAAATGTAAGGATGTAATTTGTAATTACTTACCGAGTGTAATGAGATAATTAGATGTCTGGGGATGTGTATAATCAATTATAAAAAAAATGAATTGCAATAAAATGGAATTGTCGGACCACACTGAACGAGGCGGCCATTCATCGCCAGAGCTATTCCACTGACAATAAAATAGTATGAGGTGGGCACACAAGGATAATATATATATATATATATATATATATATATTACACATATGTGTGTATATATTTGTGTGGTGAGCTTGGCCTGTGGCTAGTGTATGTGTGTTGCTTGTCGCGATTTTAGCGCCACGCGAGTGTTTTTTATATTGTTGACATTTGGCGGGACTTTTTAAATTTTTAAAACACGAAAATCGATTGACAGAAATTATACTTTAATATACAGGATTTATTTAGGAATATATGATTGCAATTAGGTATATTTAGGTGTAATATTGTGAGCTAGGATGTTAATGCGAATAATTGAAAATAAGATTTTTTTTGAGTCAAAAGTTTGAATTGTTGACACTACAAGAGGCTTTTAGTACTTTAATTAATAGTTTTTTATATGATGGAAGTTAGTAGACAATTAAAAATTTTCAGTTTTTTTTTCGAGAAATTATTCACAAAAAAAACTAAAAATATGCACATGTAGAAAAATGAAAAAACTATAGGTGTAATTTTTTGAAATAATTTTTTTTTTTATAATTTATCGTTTTGAAAAAATCCAAAATTTATTAGACGTCAGCTCACTTCAGTATCATGTTTTTTATTTATAAATAAAATTTATTAAAAAATATAGAGTACTTTATATGAGAACTCTAATGTACTCTTATTATTGACTATATATATATATATATATATATATATATATATATATATATAGACAAAAATTTTTATCAAAATAGTTATAACATTGAAAAATGTTGAAGAATTTTAAGTAAATATTTAAATAAATTTTTATTTATTAAAATTACAATTTTGGCGGTTATTAATATCAATAATTATTGCTATCATATATTTAATATGTTGGACATGAAAAAAAAATTCAATATTAATGGATAAATTAATTAATACAGTAACAGTATTTTCTATGACTAAGATTTGGAAGGCAACTCGCACTGACGTCATAAGAATTAATTCTACTTATTTCATGAGGAGAAACTTCAAAGTTTTTATTTACATCAAAGTTCATTGTAATCTCATACATTCCATTACCCGGAGTTACTTCAATCTGATAAAAATATTTCTTAGTACTCGTATTGTTATTCTCCATACTAATAATCTCATCAAAACGGTGAATTTTCTCGATACTTAATTCTGCGCACAGCCGTTCGCCTTTTTCATTTCTGTAATTTTTTACCACACTCTCGATGTGTGATAAGAATTTTTGAGCTCCTTGTTGTGCGATTTCACTGGTGGGTGATTGTGGGTTCAATTCCGTGCATGTGCACCAGTGAGACGACACCCCAACATCTTCGCATCCGCGTTCATTGATTACAGGTTTCAAAATACTTTGGCACAATGAACAGCCAGAATTAGGACTCGCTTTGCCTCCCGCGCGTTCCAAAATATCTCGCAGTGTTTCGTACAAATCATAAGGTGACGTTAATCGACGCTCATTTACTTTTAGTGCCTGAATGATATCTAGGCTGCTGTCATCAATGTTTTGATTTTTCAATGCGTCTGGTATTCGCAGATACAAAAAGGGCAGTCTCTCTTCGTACCAGCCGATAACTGTATTTTTTATTTCATCCCACCGCGTTCCGTGATCGCTGAGAAATATCACCAGCGTGTTATCAAAAACACCACCTCGCTCAAAATTATTTAGCTGATCCAGCAAATGCGAGTCCATTGATGACAGTCCATTTATGTCATCATGAGGCATTGAATTAATCCAGAACCAACCAAAGTACGGTCTGTCCAAAAATGCCCGAGCGAAATCTGATGCGTAGTTTAAAATCCTATCAACAGTTAACTCTGGTCCTGTGCAATAACGTTGTCCAAATTTGTACTTTGGTCTCAACAAATTTTCCGTAGCCACAATGTAAGGCTTAAGATAGTAATCAGTTGGCGGGTCAATAAATCCTTTGTTACGGAAATTTAATGAATCCAAATAAGAAACATCTTCTCCATAAGCTGTCACATAACCAGCCTGTTTGAAATTTTTCCACAATAATGGGCAATCATTTAGGCCTTCAGATTCAGATTTATAATAAGCGTTACTTAGAGAAGCATTTTGCCCGGTTAAAATTGCCATGATATTCGAAAACTTGTCATCAGCCATTTTATTGTAGCTCACGAGGTTAATCCAGCCATTTTGTTGTAGAAATTCCGCTGTTTTAGGAAGACTGCGCATGAAATTCAAACGCGATATTCCATTTATACCCAACACAAAAATACTTATTTTTTTGTTTTCGGTATCTGGATTATTAAGGCTGACATTTTGGAATTGATCTTTGACTCTTTTTGGATTCACTATGGCATGAATATTTTCATACCTGACTTTTAATATTTTTTTGCTATATTTTTTATTAGATCGACAAACAACTTTTACTATTTCTGCGTCCTCTGGTAACTGTACTCGATCCTCAAAGTCTTGACAAGGTGACACGCTAGCAAAAAAAATTGGAAATTTAATTTAATTTAATAAATGTATAAATTGGACGTAATATATTTAAGGTAAAAGACCATAAATCCGATCAGTAGCATTAGTCGCTCACTTTAACTGATCAAAGTATTCTACAATTTATTATAAATTTAAATTAATTGACTATTTTCAAAATCGCACTCAGAAAAGTGAACGGGTATTGGGTCTTTTACTTAACAAAAAAATAATTACTTACATAAATTTAACATCCCAATCATTCACAGCCTCCTCAGATTTATTTTTCAAAATTGACGACCAGCCGCACCGCAATATTTTGTAACTTTCCGCAATTTCTTTATTTATAACTATGCTATAATTTCCACTCGCCTCTTCAACAACCGAACTAAGTAACGAATCCGTTAATGAACACGACTCAAAATATTCAGGCTGGATAAATTCTCTGATACTTTCATCCAGTGGATCTTTATCCAGTAGACGGCATTTTGAACTCCATACAAGATATTTATTTTCTTGTATAGAATTAAAATTTTCTCTTCTTACATTAATTTCCTCGATGTCACTTAATCCAGGCTCCAAATTGTTTATCACATAAAATTTTATGTAAATAAAAAATGCAGCGTAAGAAAATAAAACTAACAAATTGATAGTGTTAAAATTTCTTTTATAAAAATTGAACCCATATTGAAAAAAATAATTCATATTAATCCTCCGTTGGAATAATCCAATTAATGTGTCACGTATTAACAATTTAAATAATTATTTTAAACTGTATTTTGCTGAATAAATATTCTTATCAAAGTTTCTAAATTAAAACATTGTACTAAGCAGATAACAGACTTACCGGTGTATGAAATTATTCATCGCCAATTTTTATCGCTAATTTAAAAAGACCGTGACCGATTATTTCAAGTTTAGCAGAAAAAAAAACACGTATTACTTTATTTATAATAATACTAACTTTTAATTGTAAAAATAACATTTTCAATTAATAATACTGTAATTGAACTTAATTATTTTTATATTACATGAAAATCATTACATATATTAATATATATTTTTGCTTGAAAAAATTATATATTGTCATATCATTGCTCTCAAATATATATATAATTTTTTTCCTACAATTTATCGGCACTGAGAAGTATACATATATATTTATATAAAGTATTTTTATAAATATACTGACAATATCTATTTTTTGGAATTATAAATTATTAATTAATACAGTAACAATACTTTTTGAAACCATTATCTAAGCACTTTGAATCTTTGGCATATGAGTTTATACGACTGACTTCTTCTTCAGTCATTTTTGAACCGCCGTTTTTGTCAAATAGTACCGTTGTTTCAAACATACCGCCACCGGGACTCAATTCAATTAAATAAAAATATTTTTCTGTATCTGTTGTTTCCGGTATGCTGTTGGTTGAATTGTCTAAATTAATTATTTGATTGACACGATGAATTTTTTTGACCTTAAGTTTCGCGCAGAGACGTTTCCCTTTATGATTTTTGTAATCTTTGATAACACTCTCGACGTACGAAAGAAATGTTTTGGCTCCTTGTTGAGCGATTTTGCTAGTGGGTGATTGGGGATTGAATGCCGTGCAAGTGCACCAGTGAGGAGACACTCCAGCATCCTCGCAACTCCGTTCATACGGTACAGGTTTCAAAAGAGTTTGACAATTGGGACAACCGGAACTTGAATTTGCTTTGCCGCCCGCGCGTTCCAAAATGTCTCGCAGTGTCTCGTACAAATCATAGGGTGACGTTAATCGATGCTCGTTTATTTTTAATGCCTGAATAATATCCAGACTGTTGTCCCCATTGTTTTGGTTCTTCAATGAGTCTGGTACTCGCAGATATACAAAAGGCAGTCTCTCTTCGTACCAGCCGATAAACGTATTTCTAATATCACCCCATCGCATTCCATGGTCGCTGAGAAAAATCACCAGTGTGTTATTGAAGACACCTTGTCGCTCAAGATACTCCAGCTGATCCAGCAGATGTGAGTCCAATGACGACGCTCCATTCATATCATTATGAGTTACTGAGTTAGTCCAGAAAAAACCAAAATACGGTCTGTCTAAAAAAGTAACAGCGAAATCTAATGCGTAATTAAAAATACGATCAACAGCTAGTTCCGGTCCAGTGCAATACTCGGAACCATATTTGTGTTTTGCTTTCAAATATTTTTCGGCAGCGACAATGTAAGGCCGTAGATAGTAGTCCGTTGGTGGATCAACGAACCCTGTCTTCTGGTAATTAAATGTACTGAGAGTACTGTCGTCTTCTCCGTATGCTGTCACATATCCAGATCGCCGGAAATTGTACCACAGAAACGAACAGTTGTCTAAACCGTATGCTTCCCTTGGGCGACAATTTGCGTACGCCGCGGAACTGTTTTGTCCGGTCAGAATTGCCATCAAATTTGGAAATGTATTGTCTCCCATTTTGTTGTAACCCGCCAAATGAGTCCACCCCGTTTCGCGTAAATATTTACCCGTTTGCGGAAGACTACGTAGAAAATTTAATCGCGACACACTATCGATACCTAATACAAGAACACTTATTTTTTTATTATTTAATTCAGGCGCATTTGTATAATTTTTTAATTTCATAGGGTTTACTATTGCGTGGATATTTTCATAAAGTATATTGGATTTTTTGTTCTTTGGTTTATCTTTTGATCTACATGTTACCATAACTGTTTCTATGTCTGCTGGTAATCGAACTCTATCGTCGAAATCTTCGCAATGTGATTTACTGCAATTAAAATAATAATTTAATTAGATATATTGTCATTTTTTAATTCAATGATTTATATATTAGAGAGTTGAGTTAAATGGGGTATCAAAGTATTTAAATTGTAACTTAAATCACTTGGGTAAGTTAACCAGAGTAACGAGACCAATAGCGGGACAGAAATTATTTCTTTTGATAAATTTAAAAAAATAATTTTTTTTTTTTTGTTGTTGCTAATTTTTGTGTCGTTCCGACCCTTATTCAAATTTCTCATATATTTTAGAGCCTATAAAAAGTTTTTAAATTTACTATGCCACTATTTTATAATTAAATTCTTTACTGAAACTTCAAAATTCCCTTATCTGCCCCACTATTGGTCTCGTTACCGTATAGTCCGAAAAGTCCGACTGTAAAAAATTTTCGGAGTGAACGCGGATTAAATCCAAAGTGGGTGGCTGTTCATTTATTTAATCGCCTTGGAGTGAAATTCACTCCGAAGGGGAATTAATTTCAATTGAAACCCAAAATTGAACTGAACGCGGATTTAAATAAAATCCGTAATTACTCCGAATTAACTTCCGATTTTTTACAGTAGTATTAATAAAATTATTAGAAAAATTTACTTGATTTTCGAATCCCATAGATCTGTAAGTGGTTTAGTTGGCTCAACTCTAACAATAGATGACCAACAACAAATAAATTTACTATAACTTTTGGCTGCTTTTGAATTTATCACCATACTGTAATTACCATCAGCTTCTTTCACTATCAAAGTAAGCAAAGGCTTGGATGAACAGGGTTCAAACTTTTTCTTCTTTACATACTTTGATATACTATTGTCCATGGGGTTTTCTGACAGCATGTGGCACTTTGGACTCCATACCAAATAGCCATCCACAATCTCTGTAAATATATTTAATTAACTGTCTACATAAATCATTTCCTTAATTGCATATATACGGATATAAAGTTTACCATAGTCAGGATTGTAGAATTTTTCGGGAAAGTAATTTTCCAGTGTTGAATATTTGCCGGAAATATAATAAAGTGTCACGACAAGTAGACACGGAAGTAATAAAATAACAATTCCCGGCTTTTTTTTAAGGCACTCAATGACACGTAAAAATTTTGCTTTCCACATATTATTGTTAATATTATCAGTATTATTATTATATATTTAAGTATTCGTCATGTTGGCGTGTAAATGGAATTTTAAAATCTTTCAAACGTAATATTTTAATCACCGTAAGCCGTTAAATGTTATCGGTAATTGAAGTCCTGGAATTTTCTGCAGACTCGTTCATTCTTGACATCTTTGAGTACTTTTTTTTTTTCGATGACATAAGCGTTAACAAATGATTCCTTTGTAATTATTTCCTTTACTTGGATAAAAATCTAAATATATAGATACAATATTTAAAAAATATTTATGACAGTATTTAAAATTTTAAATTTATAAACAGGTGGATAAAATTGTAAAATATGTCGTGATCTGAAGGGAATGTTGGAAATTCTCTGACGACAAAATATTTAATATGATATATTTTCCACTGGTTAAAAAACAGTTACATTGAGTACGTTATGGTGAATATAAACAATTGATTAAAATAATTACACTGTAAATTCAAATTAAATTTTTAATCACCGTGAACACTTTTGTTGTCGATGAATAATTTTTTTTTATTTATCATAAATAATTTGAAATTTTTCATTTAATATTTTATTGTTTTGAGTAATAAAAAATAAATATCTCTAATGGACATTAACTTTTACTTTTTAATTTATCAACGTCATAAAATATATGATAATAATTATATAGAACAGATATATATATATATATATATATATATATATATATATATATATATATATATATATATTCATGTATATAGTCATTCATGTATCTCATCATGAATTAATTAATTAACACAATGAAAGTAAATGAATTTTATTTTAAATAAAGCAAAAATATTTTCCGTCAATCAAAATAATTAAACTCTGAGTAACGACCGGATAATCAAATGTTTTATCACTAACTCTGGTAATTGTTTCCATTGAAAAAAAAAATTGATATTTTTTTTTCATTTCCTGAAAATTATTTTATTTTGTTATGAAAAATAAATAATTTTATTTTTTCAACTTCGATTAATTTACTAATTTTAATAACCATGTCAGCTGAATTTTATTGTAATATTTTTAATTAAAAAAAATTATGAAATTAATAAATTGAGTAAACTGCGGATAGTAACATTATCTGAACTAATGCAAACTGGACCCAACTGGACATAGAAATCTTTTAGAATCACTATAAATTTCAATGTCACTACTCTATATCTATCTCATTTTTTTTTACATAAATTAAATTTTAATTAAAATATTTTCCCTCCATTAAAATTCACAATTCTCACAAAATATTTATTTATTATTCGCTCAAAAATAAATTACCAAAAAAGTTAATACTTTAATCCTTCAATAAATACTTATCTAAATATCTGTTTACTCAACATTGAATTTTTCCCAGTAAACTATTATTTATATAAATAACTAAAATACAAAATTTATAACTTTTCGTCAGTGATATTTTTAAAAAATTTCTTAACGCACCCACATATTTATAAATTACCAAACATCATGTTAATTATTTTTTTTTATTGGTCGTTTATCAGAGTGAACAAGACAATGATTAATAATAATAAATAAAAAATATGACATTAACTTACGTTGTAAAATTCAAGCATTTCACTAATAATTATTTAATATCTTAATTGCTGATATTTTTTTATAAACAACATGAGAAAGACTGAACAATATATATATACATAAATGTAAATGAAATGTCAGCACGTTTTCACGTTGACGTTACGTCGTTTCACTGAGTAAGAACAGAACGTTTATCCCTCAGCGTCGACGTACTGAGTATTGACGGCATTACCAGTACACGTCGGAACGCAGACGCAATGTTATGTCGCATGTATCATGTACTTTATACTTTACTCTATATATATATATATATATATGATTGAGCTTGTTAAATACTTTAAATATAATCACATATACAAACGTAATATCTCCTTGATTTTGTTATTATTAGCTCAAGCTACTTTATTCACTATAAATTCAAATGGGGTAGAAGTAGGATTTGTGGCCTACTCCATTTTTGACATTTAATCCTTTATTTTAATTAATGAAAAAGTGTAAAATATAATTTACATTTTAATAGTGTGATAAAAATATCTTTAAATTTTTTTTTTAAATTATGTTATTGCGTATTTTAAAAATTATTTTATTCAAATTTTTCAAGTGTCCAAAACTGGCACTAAAGCCGATATATAGAGTAGGAGTAGCATTTGAGGCCACTGCTCCAGTTTTGGACATTTAATACTTTATTTTAATTAGTGAAAACGTATTTAAAAAAATTTTTTTATTATAATAGTGTAATAAAATTAATTATGTCATTTTGAATTTTGTTTAAATTTTCTAAGTGGCCAAAAACGGTACTTCTACTCTATTACAATAAATAGTTATCCATACAATAAATTTTTTGTATTTGTGTAAAGAAAAAAGTCGGGGTTAAAAATTTATGTTAAATATTTAACACTTTTGTGTGTTAATTTAACATACTGATTTTGTGTTATTTGACCAGTTCATTTTTAACACAAAGAAATGTTAATTGAAACAAAAGTAATATTTACTCGGTGGTACTGTTCACACAAGTGTTAACACTTTTAAAATCTAACTTTAACACAGAGCGCGTGTTAATTTATTAAAGTAACACAAAGAATGTGTGGAATTTACTTTAGTCACTTATATATACTCATTTTAAAAAAACAATATATATATATATATATATATATATATATATATATATATATATATATATATACTTATTTTTATTCGTATGAAAGTAACACAAATAAAAGTGTTAAACCAGCACTTTACGAGTGTTGCAGATAACATTTGAATGTGTTAAAGTTTTAGAACCGATAACAGATAATTTTTTTTACACAAGTGAAAAATTTAAAAATAAAAAAACTTTGTGTAAAATGTTATTCTAACACATAGTTTTGTGTTAATTTAAAAAAACAATATTCTGTTATTGTGCAATTGCAATATTAAATATTATATATTTTATTTATAGATCTTAGTAATAAATAATCATTATTGATTATTTATTTCAATTCTTTACTTTCTTGGTGACCTTTAACTGACATTTTATGTTTGCGCTAAAGATTTATAATAATATAATATTTATTTGCTAAAATTAAATATATTTTTTTTATCCAAATTAAATTAAAAAAAAAAAATATCAATAAATTATCAGTAAACAAATAAATTTTAATTCTTATAAATATTATTTTTATTGATTTATTTAAATTATATAATCTTTACACTGCTTATATTTTTTATAAATAATTAATTATAAGTGTTATATATATTGCTTAACATTATTTATAAAATATAAATGTATAAAAATAGTTGTCAGTCAAAATAGATGACGTAGGTCGCAATAAACACTAAAATTAATTTTATGGATAGAAGTTGCCAATTATTTATTGGTACCGAGAGAAAAATTTTCAAAAACAGTTAAGTAAATAATCGATAAATTTATGCATGCAATTTATAGTAACTTTTAATCTTTTATGTCAGTCATGGGTTGAAATAAATTTCTTATATAAAAATTTATGATTTATAATGTATAAAAAATATAACTAATATATATCCTTAAATATACATTTTAAGTATAGTAAAAAATACGTTAAAACTAATTTGTATTTATTATTAATTTTTTATAAAATTACGTAAATTGGAGATTCTTTGTCTAGTTAATGAATCGATTTAATATCTTTGGTCATACGTGCTAATTGCACATATACATATTTACCAAATCATGGAGTAAAAAAATTATTACTTGTCTTCTTTATATGCGCGTTGGCATGTTAAATAAAAAATAAATAGTCCGTTTATTTGAAAGTTTATGCGACTGCTGGACATTCTGGAAAAATTTTTAATTGTCAATTAAAATATATTTTATCATTTTATTATATATTTCATTACAAGTCCTCTTTAATGTTCAGCTGATAGCAGCATCCGGTCTCTTTATCATTTTTAATACTGCTATCACAGTCAACTTCATTTAATCATTTGAAAATTTATGATAATAACTTTTTAAACTTCGTTAGTTTTTAAATATTTAATTTTTTAAAAATTATTTTATGATAAAAAAAAATTTAATTTACTACATTTTTTAACACTTTGATTCTTAATTATAGAAATTAACGATCTATTAAATTCTTAGTATTAATTAATTATTTCAATTCATTAAATTAAAGTAAAAAAACTTGTAATTTATTGTAACCAGTTATTTTCACTATGGAAAGACTACCGGTCTTTTTAAGGTAGTAGAGGAATTATAACTATATATATAAGGATGTGCGAATAGTTCGAAGTTACGAATTATTTGTATCGAATCGAATCGAACTATTAAATTCAAATTTTCGATTTATTCGAATTACCAAAAAATTTATAAATAATTTCAAAGTTTTCTTTTGAAAAACTAAAAATTGTAACATTTCTTCCCATAATTCAAATTTTAGTCAGATCTAAATAAAACCTAGACAGGAATCCTTGAAATAATTATTTTTAGTTACTTTAAAAACCAAGCTCTCCATTAAATAAAAATTGAATATTTGAAAGCTCATCAGAATTTTCTCGATTCGAATCGAGTAATTTCAAAAGTTACAAATTCGAAAATTTTTGGATAAATTGATTTCATCGAATCATTCGATTCGCACACTACTTATATATATAATATAAGATAATAATTATTAAATTAGACAGTCGACTAAAGTAAGTAAATAAATAATAATAGACTTACTACAAACAGAGCAATTAATTTCATCAGAATTATCACCGCATCCATCACGTCCACTGCAAGTAATGGCGTCTGATCTACACTGGCCATTAGCACACCTGAATGGACAATTTCTTGCTGAAAGACGTCCGCGATAACGAGTGCGACACGCACCACGTGGCTCATCGCTTCCATCGCGACACGACACTACGGCATTGCAAAATTCATATGCCGGTAAACATTGTCCACTGTTGCAACGGAAACTCCCTTCAGGGCATCCTGAATATCAATGAAAAAATGAATAAATAATCGAATAAATTTTCAAATTAATAAATTACATCAAAAATGATAACTAACGTCGTCGATTTTTGCAGCCCTCCTCGTCTTCTCCATTAGGACAGTCAATTCTCCCATCGCACTGGCCAGCCTTTGAAATACATACTTTGCTTTTTTTACAACTAAACGCTTGATTTGGACACTGGTCGGTAGCGCATTCCTCGTCAGAACCATCACCACAATCGGGTCTCCCATCGCAGACAAAGAACCAACTGATGCAAGTACCAGATCCGCGGCACTGAAATGTACCAACTGGACATCCTGTTCTTTTTGCACCACATGGTAAGCTTCCGTTTCCACGAATAGCACAGTCACACACTCCGTCTATGCAACGCGAATGTGCATCTGCCATACGACACTCAAGATCATTTTTACAAGCAAGTCCAAGACTTACTGCAGTCGACGCTGTTGTTTCATGACGGTCTGCTTTCGTTGGTACTGAAGAAAAAATTTTTTAGTTGCAGTATAAATCTAATTGAGTTTCATTTCATTCAATTAATATTTTTTTTCTTTTTTTAATGGATTACCCGCCGGTGTTGTTGTTTGAATTAATTCAGTTATCGTATCAGCGTCAATAATTACTGCGTCGTTATCTTCTGGTAACTCATTAGTGTCTTCATGATGAGGCCGCGGTGTGCGATACATTGGATGCGTCACTAAATTTATTGGCAATCGTGGCGTCACAGACGTTGATAATAAACGCGTTGCATTTTTCAGCCATGAAATCTGTACACCTATAGCATAATTTTGATTATTATTTTTTTTTTTATTGTACTTAAGTCAGAGATTAAAAAAAAACGTTTGTTGATTGATTTTACAAACGCAGAGAGATAAAAAAATTATTGGACTAGAGTAATTGTAATAATTATCGCTATTATTATTATTATTATTATTATTATTATTATTATTATTATTATTGGTGCTATTGGTATTGGAAATAAAAAATTGTGAAATATCCTCTTAGAAGTATTACCGGTATCGTTATTGCTTTCTGGTTGGTTTCCTTGACTGAAAGCACTGTCTGAGTCTATTTGCGTTGAATCGTCGAAGAAATTGTTTGGACTGCTCGTGGGATTATTTGACGAATTAACTGGAGGGATAACGAGATTGTTTGGGCGGCAAATTTCCCCGTCACGTTTCATTGGCGCGGTACACTGACAGCGCCCGAATAAATCGGGAATTAAAAAGTCACAGTGTGTGTCGCTGTCCCAAAGACGACAGTGATCGTGGCTGTAACAAACTTGCCCTGGTTTCGCGGCTGAAAATTTAATTTATTCATTTAATTTATTATTATTATTATTTTTACAGTGTTGATATCAAGGGGCAAATTAGACCAGTAATAATTTTTAAATTTGTAATCAACTCAATAATTTTTTTTGTCGTGATTTCATTTAAAAAATTTGTTTTATTTTTTAAAAGAGCCCATTATACCCCAGATTTTTTTTTTTTAATTACTGATAATATTGATATTAAATAATTAATCAGTGGCCTTGAAATTTCTCCTTTTTCTTCATCTTAATCCTAAAACTGTACATTAAATATAAATATTTATTTTTCATGATATAAATTTACTCATACGTACGTTTTTTTTTTTTTTTTAATGTAATTAATTGAAATTTAATTACTATTAATTATAAATCATTGTACTTATAGACAGGAAAATAATATACGTAATTTAAATTCCGTTAGGTATTTAATGGATCTAGGTTTTAAAAAGCCGCGTTGTTAGTTATCAGTATATAATTATTGTTAAAAAAGTATATTAATTATACATTACTTAATAATATAAACTTACGTGTCAAACAAGTATGCCTTCTAAATTGTAAATATCCGTCTTCACATCGACAAACTCCATCTAAACAAGTACTTTTTGCAACTTTCATTGAACATTGTTCCGAAACATAGCAATCATTTCCTAACAACGTTGCTGCAAATAATAAAAAATAATAATTATTATTTTTTTGAGTAAATTCAATATATAACAGAAAATGACCGCGAACAAATAATGGGGGTTTAGTCCAGGAAAAAATAATAATAATAAATATCTTACTTATCCTCAAGTTATTAAAAAAATAAAACCTTCAATTTAATACTACTTAGAGGTTTTAATTACATGAAATCTTACAATCTCGTTATTGACCTCAAAAATAAAACGGAACATATATTATCCGATCCAATTACTTGTCAACAATTACCGTATAATAAAAGAGCGTATATTTGAATTTTATCCTGTCATTAATTTTATTTAAATTTAGTATCACTATAAATATAATTTATTGTTAGTCTCATTAGTAGAGGATTCAAAAAAGTGATGGGTCTATGATGTCTGACGTCTGATGTTTGATCCCGTTATTATATATTTTTATTTCGAGTGTTGTTATAATAATGTCGGGCATTATATTATATTATATTATACTTGCATTCAACACATCGGGTTTCATTGTATGCAGCGTAAAAGGGTTGACAGCGACAGTATCCCAAATGACAACGGCTGTTCTCGATGTTCTCACAGTTTTTATCTCGCGAGCACTCGCCATTTAATTTCAATGATCCTATTGCTGGAGTTGTCACTGTCAAATCCTTTTAAAAAAAAAAAAATTAATAGTAAAATAATTAATTCACTAACCAACAAACTGCTGTAAAAATGAGTTATTCAAATTTAATTTATTTAATTACTCAATTAATTTAACAATGATATATATTTTTTAATAACAATGGAATAACTAATGGGAAAAAGCATCCATGAGCTATTATGCGAGGTACTAGAGTGATGAATCATTTACTGTAGAGTGCAATGAGCTTACTAATGTTAATTTTATGGATCTAATATATAATTATAAGTATAACCATCGGTTATTACTTTTGAATTCCGAGTTACTTGTTTACTACACAATAAAAAAATTTCCAGAGTGGATGATTTTTTTATTTATTTAATAATCTCGGAGTGGAATGCGGTTTTAAATGAAATCTAGATCACTCAGCTGAAAAAAACTCCATATTAACTCAGTATGTGGAGTAATTTTTTTTTAAATTTCAAAATTTCAAGTCACGGAGTTACAATGTCAAAAATCGGGAGTCAATTCAGAGTAATTATGAATCTTATTTAAATCTGAAATCACTCCGCATTCGGAGTAAATGGGGAGTTTGTTTTTTCAATGGAGTGATCTGGATTTTATTTAAATCCGCATTCAGTCCGGTTTTAATCCGCGTTGACTCCCAATTTTTTTACAGCGTAGAATAATAGTAATTATCAATGATAAAAGTTAAGTAAATAAAAATAAAAAATAATAATAATAAAAGTGTTGTATTTTTTTTTGTATGTCTAGTAACACGTGTTCGACATTTCCGCCACTTGATTACGCGTCTGAAAGTGCATTCTCATGCCAAGCAAGGTGATTGCCAGTACTTGCACTTGATGTAATGTACTTTAACATTGCATTCTTTCAACTCATGATATATATTTTAGTTAACTCATCCCTTGTTGTATATATTTGCGATCTTACGCTCTGTTAAAGTTAATCACTTCCCGGTTTCTCAGGATTTACAAACAATGTCATGATTATTTCTTAACTCACACTATATTTCTCATTAAAGAGTGTGACGAACTCTTATTTTATATAATACATATACATAGACATATATTATACTGTCATTTTGAAGTAACATTTTTTTTTATTCTCACTGTTCAAAATTGCTTTGTATCCATAAAAAAAATCCTCCTTTCAGTTCCAGACTACAATTTTCTTAATCGCTCGAAATTTTATAACAAAATATTCGAATGAAAATATCATTATTTTTATTGCTGATATTTTGACAAAAAAAAAAGTTTTTTTTTAGTACTTTTCTTATAAAATTCTAAGACATTTAAAAATTTTAAACAAGGACTGTAACGAGAGTTGAATTTTTCACGAATGGTTTTAAATATCTAGCACTGGCACCAATATATTATATACAGGGGAAGGAGGGGCAAAATGGGGACCCCCAAAATTTTATAAAAAAAGTTTGTTTTTTAAACATTCCAAAATTATTTTTGTAAATATAATTGAGCATTGTTTTGATTTTTTTTTGTTAAAACTTTTTCAAAAATCTAAAGTGTCAGTCGAAAAATTTCAATGACTTGTTATATCATAAAAACTATTAAAATTTTTTTTTCTTCCTTTACATCCAATAATTATTTGAAATGTAATTTTTCTTCATGTAAATTACTTATAAGAAAATTTAATTCAATCAAATTCATTAAATTTCCAAAAATGTTTTTTTTTTTTTACTTTTTTTAGGGGGAACGCCATTTTGCCCGCAAAGAATGGAAATTTTTTCTATTCACTTCGAACATCATTAAAAAAAAAAAAGATTTGACATTTTGAGTCTCTGAAAACTGAATATTTCTCCAAGTTCTCCGTTTTGCCCCTCCCGCTCTTATATTAAATGAATGAATGAATGAAATTAATATACCGGATTACTTTAATATTCCCTCTTATGTCAATAACTTAAACATACATATGAATAAAATATTATAATTATACTTTTATTTGTATTGTGTGTAATGATGTGAGGTAAGTTGCGCAACATATCGTGCGTGCACCGTTATCATGCGTCAGTCAGGATAGAGGTACACATTATGAACATATAGTACACAGTACTCACAGGACAGGTACATATATAAATATATATAATAGGGTTAAAGGAATTAAGTATGAGTCCGTTGATGTAATATATGTATACGTATAGAGAAAAATGTTGTGTGGAGGTAAACTGAGCATGAATAGAAGCTAAGAGATGAAAAGCTAAAGAAGAAATAGGAAGAGGAAGAGTTTAAGTTTTAAAGTGTATAAGTATATTAGAAAATAAATATAAAATGAAATAAAATGGAGAGACGAGAAGAATTTGAGAAAATAAACCTCCGGGATACTGAGGATTTCTATCCATACGATTTCCATGATTTTACAAGATCGTGCACCGTCTTATTCATTTGCATAAACTTCTTCCTCCCTCTCGTTCAACGCATGCTACACGTTCAGTTATTATATTATATACATATCTTCTGCTGTATATATTTATATATATATACTTGTTAGTTGATGTTTAACTTCCTGATTTATCGTCTGCTATTTTGAAACCCATCAGTTTGTAACGCCGTTCATTTGTATATTTAATATTAAATTTTATTTATTGCTTCTGTCTGATATTATTATTATTCAGTTGTTAATAAAATTTAATTAACTGAAAATTGAATTATTTTGTCTGAGATAAAAATACATTTTTTATTTTATTCGTTTAATTTTTTAACTTTTTACTTTCAATCATCAATATATATATGAATATCACATATTATTATTATAAATATTAAATGGCACCAGTGCCAAGAAGTTAAGGACCACCTCGATGACCACAAATTATTATCTCTATACCGGGACAAAATATCTTCCTCATTTAAAAGCAAATGATTAGAGGATCGGATGCAATTTATATAAAATAAATGAATACTTGATTTATAAAAATAAAATAAAATTAAAATTCTGCACACAGATGGCCGTAGATATGTAGCAAAGAGTAAAGCTAAAGACATTTTTGTATTGACTTCTAAGGAATTAAATGGATTCGTGGCATTGAACTTGTAAACAAGCCAGGAATGCCCTTTTTTAGATTTTCTCATATATAAATCGAAAAAAATATTATAAAATAAAATAAAAAATATTATAAAATGAGGAAGAGAGCGTAAGATAAAGAGTTTGAGTATCGACTTGTTACTGTTACTGATCTCTCTCTCTCTCTCTCTCTCTCTCGTTTTATTTTTCTTTCTCTTTGGCGATCTTCCCAGTGTCCTTGGATCATACAGATGGAATTGTAAAACCCGCGATTGCCCAGAGACTTGGCGTATACTTTTCTTTGGATAATCACCCGATGCATCTACGCGAGCCTTCGCCTGGGAGAACAATAACGCCGCTGGAATGACGGTAGTAACATCCGCCTCTTATATACTGTATATTTATATATATATGTGTATATAAAATACAGAAAAGTTCTATAATATTCCTTTTCAAGTCTATGAATTTTCTTTCCACGAGCCCGAACGCGTAATAATCACGACCCTTCGCTCTTGTTTTTTTTCATACACAAGTTTTACTTGTGTCTCAGAATTATTTAATAATACTACTATATATATTTATACTACACAAGCTTTACACCGCAGCGTACTTTAATTATACGACATAACTACCTACACATTTTGTGAACATAGTAATTTATAGAAATAAATAACACAGGGATTCCCATACATCATTTTTTTTTTTGGTAATATATTTATGAAAAGATATTTTTAAAATTTAATAATTATCGATCGTAATTGTAAAATAGCTCTACATACTCGTTGTCATAAAATTTAATAGTAAAAAAAATTTTTTTATCTTCAATTATCTCGTCTAATTATTTATGTTCATAGCGCGCGGATGCCGGTTCGAACCCCGAGCGGGTTTTTTTTTTTTATATTAATTAAAGAATTTTTTATATTATAAATTTTAAATGAATGTAATGATGGACATTAAAGTCAACGATGAAAATTATTTATTAATGAAAATAAAGTATAAAAGTTAAATTTAAAAAAGGAATTATAAATAATAAATTTGAATATTTATCGTGGTGATAATTTATTTAAGCGATTAATCCATTAATCAAAGTGTTTATTGATCAGCGGATAACCCTATGGCATATCCAACTAAACAGCTTTGGAGCCGACATATATATTTATGTAGAGAGAGACAGAGGTAACCCACAAATCTCAGCTGCATTGTTTGCGGTTAACACACGACAGTCACAAATATACGTTGGCATTGTGATTGTGATTCACTGCATTGTCCTGAATTTCTACCCTTATATAAATACAATACATTTGCGAATGTTTAATCGATCGTATAAATTTATAATTATTTTTAGAAGCTACAGATAAATTAAATAAATATAATTATGTTTAATAGAAAGGTAAAAGACCAGTTACCCGCTCACTTTTCATTAAACCACTCAATATAAATTCCTAAATGAAATGAAAATCCTTTTTTTTGTTTGTTATTTTTTTTAGTTTTGAATACTAGAATAAAATTTTTATTTTAAGAACAATGTTGGTAATTAATTATTAATAATTTTTTAAATAAGGCCCGTGAGTGTTCCCATAGTCGTTCACTAAAAGTTGCGTCCCATTACTCGACAACATACGGTCCTATACTCGCTCAGAGACATCAATTGAACTATGATAAGTTTATTGATTTGGATAATAATTTATAAAATATATGACTACTTAATTTTCACAAATTTAAAATATATATTGAATAACATACGCAGAAAAAAGAATTTCTTAGCGCAATAAAAATTTCGCATTATGAAATAAAACCCAAAACTTTCTTACGACTTAAAAAAATTTCTTGGCTCAAGAAAATTTTTTTTTGCTTCAAGAAAAGTTCCGTTTTCTATTCATAGTCCGGTCAATTTAGACCAAAAAATGAGAGTGAAGTTACATAAAGTCCCAACAAGCTGAATTTCAGTGAAATTGTTCAAAATATAATTATAAACAATGTCTAGAAGTTCCCCATCATTCCCCTGTAAGGAAAAAATTTAATTCAAGGTCAAAGGTCAAAAAAATGAGTTTTTCGCGATTTTCAGCAAAACGGTAAGTTTTATCATAAAAGTACCTCAGACAAAAATTGTAGATCATAAAATTATCTATAAAAAATTTATGTAACTTCGAATGTCTAAATTGACCGGACTATCATAATGCAAAAAATTTATTAGGGCAAGTAAAAATTTTCTTGGGTCGAGTAAAAATTTTTTGCGCGAAAAAATCTTTTTTTTTTCTGTGCATAATTATAACAATCATTTAAGAATTTAAACGTATCCTAAATTTTATCTAATGAACGAATGTTAAAGTAAAAAATGCCCAGTTGAGCGCGATTTTGAAAACAGTCAATTTAAATTTATAACAAATTATAAAATACCTTGATACATCATATTTTAATATATGTAGATTCACAAATAATTATTTATCAATGATCACTTTTTTACTTGAAATTTTTTTCCACAAAAATCTAAAAACACTAATCAGTTAAAGTGAGCGACTAATGGACTGATCGGGTTTAGTGTCTTTTACCTTACCGAGGATAATTTGTAATTAGTATCTATAATACGATGATTGGGTGGTTACTTACAAAATATCGCAGTGTAAATTATTAAAAATAATAATAATAGTACTATGGATTTTATTATTTTCCTACGGACGTTTTATCAAGCTAATTTAATAGTTCCATGTTAAGAAATTCTTCATAAGCGTGAATAACGAGCAAGTAATACCTTCCGGGCGTATGCCATTTCTCTATACCATCTCATAATATTTCTGATGAGAGTGGAGTAGTGGAGTAATAGCACTGCAGTGTAGAAAATAATCCAATGTTCTTGGCAGTATTTTTTCCAGCCATTACCTTGTACCTTTAACTTATTTCTTCCTCTTCGCCTTCGCCTCCATCATCATCCTTCTTACTTTCCTACAGCGCTACTTTATTCCTTCTATCTCCTCCTCCCTCTCATACTTTTCTTTACTTAAAAATAACCAAAGTACCAAGCAGAACGTTGTCAGAGAATGCGAAAATTATCCTTCCTCTAAATTGCCCATTCCCACTTACTTTTGTAAAAAATATAACAAAAACCACTTGGCAATTTCATTTTTTACATTTTAATAAAAACCCGACATAAAAATACTATTCATTTTAACAGACCTTGACTTAATAAAAAACTTTCATTGATATTAGAAAAAAAAAAAAAAAAAAGAAAATATTGTATACTCAGGAATTATTAAATCGTAGATTTACACTTACAACCGTTAGATAATAAAATTAAATAAAAAAATCAATTGAAAAAATTAAAAAAAAAAAAATTCAGCTAATAACGGTAGAGATCGCGAGTAGAAAAGTAGCAAAAGTGTATACATTTATTAATGATTGAACATGTTAAAAGAAGTAATATCACGGTACACACATATACATATACATATATACATATATATATAACTATTTGCTACCACGGAAGCTTCTTCATATACTTTTTACTTATGATTATCTATAGTTATTTATCATTTGAGTAAGAGAAAGAAATATAACTCAACATATGTATATATATGTATATATATAAGGACGATAAGACATAAGTAGCTGCAGATATGTATATGTATCAAAGTATATGAATGTATATATATATATGAGCATAATACATTGAGTAAGTTAACTTATAATGCACACCGACGTTATCTATAAGTATCTTCCTGTGGAGATCTAATAATCACATCTTTGCGGATGTGAATATTTTCAATACATATACATATTAACTAGTACTATGCTCGCATTCGTGCGAACCCCGTAAGTCAGAGATTAAGTAAGAAAAAAAAAAAAAAAAGATTAATATGAGCAGTTTAAAGTCTTGTTTGTTGTTTAATTATTTTATTTAAAAAAAAGTTTAACTGTCAATGGGTTATCGGTAAAAGCAAAAGTCTACGGTTGTTTTTTTGCTGCAATTATTATAACTGCTAGACTACATTATATTTTTAAAAAAAAGGCCGAGTGGAATGTGAAGATGATTAATAACGAGTTTGTAATGTGATTTAATAATATATTATATATTATGTATTATTAATATTAATATGTAATGTGTAATTAAATTTGTTGAACAGAAGCATGGGTGAAGTTCTGAAAGGCAACGTTTTAAATGCCGTTATTTATTTATTTATTAGATTATTTGCGTGCGCATTTACAGTAATTAGAGTTCTTAATTTAAAAGTCAGTTTGATAATTAATATTGCGATTAAGAGTAGCTGTTTGTTGGGCGAAAGGTAAACTAGTGGATATGGAAATCGATTGTGTGCTTGGCTGGTATTTATGAATATTAATTTTGACAGGAATGAGGATGAGGATTTTTTGATGTTTATTAAAAAATAATTTCTCCGATGAGGATTTCTGAGCTGAGCTTTTGTTGAGTGGGATATATTAACATGGAAACATCCCGACATTGAATACATAAATATGTATATGTACATGATAATATATTTAGATTTTTATTTGTTATAATGTTAAACGGAACCGACACTCGGCTTTTTTTTATTCCACTCGGTGCCGAATAGTTTTGTCTTTCATTACATATTATTTTGTTCTGTATGTATTTGTGACGGTCTCGTTGTTGATTCAAGTCATACAGACGTTTCAGCGTTACGTGGTAGGCTATACTTTTAGTACTTTTTTTTAAGGTATCATTTTGAAGAGTTATGACACATCTTCATTAATTCAAGTCAATGAACCCGTCATTACTTTTTTTTTTTTTTTTTTTTAACTAAATTTGTAGTAAAATTAAAAAAAATTAATCACTACTTGAAAATATCTCAGGTATATATGAAATATTAATGAATATCATCATAATTAAAATTTTTTAAAAAATTTTATATCCACTCCGAAAAAATTTATGAAGCTGACAAAATATTAATTAATTATTTTTTTAAAAATAATTCATAAATAAAATAAATAAATTTTTTTTGACTTACCAGAAATAAAAATAGACAAGTACTTAAAAATAATTTCTTCATTGTCAGTAAAAAAAAATAATTTCACAAAAAAAAAAAAAATAAATAACAAAATTAAAATTTCACAAAATAATAAAAAAAAAAACTTTGTAGATATTAATAATTAAAATATAAAAAATTACGCGGGAACGTATGAGAGTGTGAGGTGTACGCCTGCGTGATGATGACTGAAGACTAAAGAGAAACTGAACGGACCCCGTGGTAGCGGATAGGACAGGGCAGACAGGACTATCGACTAGATGTAGAGGCGGTTTTGTTAGAAGTGAAGAGTTCAAGAGCACTAGAGTATCTGTACATAATAGTATTGGAGTGGATGCTAGTGGATTGGAGTATTCTATAAAGAGCAAGAAGAAAGAAGAAATTTACTACTTCATACTACCAGATTTAATCCGATTCCCCTACCCCGATCTTGTCATCTCTTTCTATCTTTACTCTTCTTCAAATTGTTTATTCTTCTACGCGCAGGTTGCGGGGCATATCAATTACGATAGACGAAATATTGCTGGCACTGCATCCCCGATCTGCTGCTGCTGGCTGACACATTCAAAGCCTCCCTTCTACGAGTAGAGAGACCAGGATCGCTTGTAATGGCCACTGAAGAGCAAAACAAATTTAATGGAGTATGCGAAACCCATTTCGGGCAACTTTTTAAATTATTATGGTAATTTATCTAAATGCTTAACACACTCTTTGGTTATTCTTAATAATTTCAGGTTTACATTTCAAGTAAATATAGAACTTGAATAATAAACATCCGAGTTGTGATGCTGAAACTGATTAACTCGCACGTGATACCATCTTATTTTGCAAAAGGTCATGACTTGCTTTTATTTTATTTATTTTTTGTGTTAATACATTTTGTCGCACTTGACCTTCAGGAAATTAAATTTTAATTTATTTCTTTTTCTCATTACATCAGTAAACTAATTTATGATATTTAAAAAAAAGTACAGAAAATTCACTTCTAAAGGGAATTTATTTTAAAATCAAAACTCTGGAGCAGAGTAGATGCGGCTTAAAATTACATCCACATGACTCCAAAATCACTCTACTGAAAAAAAACTCTCTTTTCACTCCGTATGTGATTTTTTTAAAAACTCCGAGTGTCGGAGTAAATATGAATTGAAATAAAATCCGTACTCACTCCCAATTTTTTACAGAGTAACATTCTCATATATTTATATATATATATTATTTTTTTTAAGCAAAGTAATAAAGTTTGGTCATCGTTGGCATGCAGGAGTCATAAAGCATCGATTGTAAGTATCATAAACGTGCAACTCTAATTGACAGTCGACTTGTATATAAATATATTTCTGTTTTACTTTCATATATATATATATATATATATATATATATATATATATATATATATATATATATATGGGACATACGGATGTCCGTTATTTTCATACATGTACGTATTGTGTTATTTGAACTCAAATGACTTGCAGCAAAAGACACTTAATGCTGCACAAGAAATAATATTACAATATAATAATTTTTATTTCAATAAATAGATCAATTATTATTTTTGTTATTAATAAATACAAAGTATGTCAATTAATGGTAGAGATGAAAACGTATTTATTATAACAATAAATTGAAGTTAGAACCTGATAAAGAACAGACATATATCTAACTTCATTGATTCATCGTCTTCATTAATTTAAAGCTGTGTCAAAGACATAAAGGTACAATGTGAGCTTAATCAGTAGATAAAATATAACAGAGTATAATGGAATTGGATGGAAATAGAGTAGAATAAGAATCTGTAAGGTACAGTAACATTGACATTTACATTAAGGACCACTGAGAATATTTTCATCTGCATTCCATAAAATATCTTTTATGTTGTGCCCTTCCTATTTAGTTTCTCGTTAAGTCTTCATCAAAATGCATTGTATATATCACGTATATATGCTTAATAAGTATCACGAGAATCTACTATGAGTATTAATATGTGTGGTCTGTTGTAATGAACCGTTTGCTTCCATTATCGCTAAGTTAAGGCTCTACTTGTAATTTTCTCTGTCTGGAATAAATGATTTTTTTTTTTTTATTAATAAAAGTCATTTTTTTATACTTATTGTACGTTGGATGTTTTAAATTTTTGATGGAACCAAGGCCGTTTCAAAAATTTTATTTTTCTAAAATTTTACTGACCACTTTCCGGATCATTTTACTCCACTCTCTCAAACTCTGGTGTCTGAAAAAAAAAAATCAAATAAAATAAAGAAAAAAGGAAGAAAAAAAAAATTTCCTCTTGATGTTTTTTTATTCATATATTTATCAGAATTATTCTGGTTAATTTTTTTAATTACTGTATATATTTTACACATAAAATCAAAACGTTTTGTTTTATTTACAAATCAAAATAAATAAAAGCGCGGTAAATTTGAATTAAAATATGATAATTTTTAATTGAAAAATTTTTTTTTTTAAATATTTATTCTGCCTGTATAAATTTACGGATCTTTATAATTTTTATAAAAATTATTAATAAAGTAAAGTTCGAAATAATTAGAGTTGATAATAAAATAATAATAGTTATCTAAATAATTATGTATTGTAAAGATAGATGAGACGTGATATAAAAATATAATTAGTTGTGTACTCAGATCATTAAGGACACCATAAAATAATTTGTGAAAACAATGAAACAGACGCATTCGTGTCATTAAATGCGTAAACTTAATTCTAGGTCACGCAAAAATCTGGTTTATGAAAAATTAATAATAATTTTATGTTTATTAATAATTTGAATTTTAATAACTATATTAAAATATCTTAAAGTTGTCTCTGTGCTACTTGGGATAAAATAGAATATATATATTTTTTTTAAATTACTGTTTTTAAAAAATTAAATACTAATTTAGTGTCTAATCTATGAAGATAAAAAAAATACTTACTGGTCGGAAGGACTTGAAATTTTTCACTTTTCTTTTATTTTCTTAAGAATGAAGGCTCAAAAGCACGAAATCGAATAGAGTGGGCACGTAATCTGTCAAAGATCGGGAGTGATTACGGATTTTATTTAAATCCGCATTCACGTCGATTCAAAGTTTCAATATTAAAATAAACTCCCCTTCGGAGTAAATTTCACTTCAAGATCAAATAAATAGACATCCGCTTTGGATTTACTCTGGACTTAATCCGGGCTCACTCCGAAAATTTTTTCTGGTGTAGTTACACCTCGCGGGTCCAATACTTGTTCGTATCCATCTACTCCATCATATTTCTAAGATTCTATATATTTTTGAAAAATACTTGATATAATTACAAAGATTTGTGAGTGTGATTAATAAAGCTTTCTCAGTGATTAACCGAATTACACTATTGTGTTGTTTTTCATAATTGATATGACGCGAAGATAGATAATAATTGTGTGAAATAACGCGAGTTTATCAGTTAAATAATTTTAATCTAACGCTTTTTTAATGTTATTTGTTGAACTGTTATGAATTATTAATTATTGTTTGTTTAAATCCCAGTTATGTTTTATGTAAACTAGTAATTATGGTGATTATTAATTTAAATCTTCATCAAGCGAGTGCCCTAATTAAAACGACATGGAAAAAAAATGTTGCAGTTAATTTCCTGTTGATTGATAATAAATAGATTGGAGATCATTTTTAAGTATGAAAAATATTAATCGTTACTTTGCTGATCTTATAATTATGATATTAAAATTAAAAAAAAAAAAACGGTAATTGGTAAACTTAATCTCACGGTATTAAATTCTTAGCTCGATGATTAATCGTTGGATTTTATGTCTTAATTGGAAAAGTTACGACAGATTGTAATAAATATTTAAATTTTTAAATAATTTTTAGAAATTTATTTTTTTAAAATCGAATTTCCTGATGATACTGAAATTAACCGACGTCCAATGATTTTCTTAGGGCTCGATTTTTTTGAAACGAATAATTTTTCCCATCACTTCTATGTGCTAGTGTTTTTCCAGAAGACTTGCATGATACCCCCGAGGCCTTCAATCATTCATCGGACGCTTTAATGTTTGTCAGGATCGCCATTGATGAAATTCTATAGAAATCCTCTAGAAAATCTAGAGTATCATCTAACTTTAGTATCATATTTCCTGTGGAAAATTTTTTTAAATTACTTATAAGTTAATCTATCAAAAAAAATTATTTAAAAAAAAAAAAAAAAAAACTAAAAATTTGCACAGATAGAAAATTTGAAAAACTATAAATGCAATTTTCTGAAATATTTTTTTTCAAATTTATTATTTTTAAAAATCCAATTATTAGACATCGGCTAATTTCAGTATCTCGTAGATATTAATAATTAAAATAAAGAAATGAATAAAATTTATTTTAGATAGTCAATAATTACTTTTAAATAATAATTAAAATAATCATGTGTTTGTAATCATGTGTACTTGCGTAATAAAAGTGAAACGTAGCGCCCTCTGGTCTTCTATCGAGACCGCAACTTTTTTTGTTGGTTAAAAAAGAATCATGGCTTTGGTATCCGCAAGAGCTATTTTGAGTCCCGGTAAGTAATTTTTACAAATTATTCACACAAATAATTATTATTTACCCAAATTTAAACCCTGCGAAAATTAACTCGCACCCCAATCATCAGTTGTTTTTCCCCAATCAATTTTTTACTCGCCGCAACTTTCATGTGCCCAAGGTTAAGGTTCTCTATCACCATTTTCAACAATTGTTCACTAAATTATTTTTCTATCAATAAATAATACTTATTTGTTACAGTTCTTCGTAAAACGATCAAGCAAATTCTCATCAATCGACATTATTCAAAATGTGTAAGTTAATTATTAATTATTACATATATATATTATAGTACAGAGCTCATTACTATTATTATTGTATGCGCTAGTGTAAGAACGCAATAATTTACTACTATTTCATTATTAAATGCAACTTTTTAAATTCTTTTTCCATAGCAACGAAGAAATCAAATTTGCTCTCAACTATTTTTACCTCAAGTAACACCACAAAGACTTTACGCTGAGAAAAAAGTATTTAATCGAGATAAACCTCATTGTAATGTAGGTACTATTGGTCATGTCGATCATGGCAAAACGACGTTAACTGCTGCTATTACAAAAGGTCATTATTTAAAGCATATAGGGTAGAGGTACCGCTTTTGGACCCTTGAAAAATTTATTTATTTACTCCAATCGACTTTATACATCTTATTTAATCATTATAAGAGTACCCTAATAGCCACTTTAGCTTGAAATTGACGGTAATTTGATGTTGAAATTATCTGAAACTTGCTGACAATTTGACAGCAAAAGTTGAAAATAAAAATCTGCAGTTAATTTTTCTTCAATTTAAATGTAACTTTTTACGAAAAAAAAAGTCGGCAATGCTCATTCTCACCATTTTAGAAAGTAAGAAAATTTATACATAAAATTGTCTACAATTTGACGGTAAAAAAATACTTAACAATTTTTTTAGTCAAATTAACAATAAATTGACATGAAAATTGACGACAACTTTTTTCTAGTCAAGTTTTCAAGTTAATTTTCATCCTAATTCGGGCAGTAAATGTATGTCAAATTCAATAGCAAGTTGCATACAATTTGTCGTAGAAAATGGAAAATTCCGAAGTTGACGGAATAAATGTTCAAAAATAGAGTAGTAGCCACAAATGTTACCTCTACCCTAAATCTCATAACTAAATACTTAGATGATTGACTGACTATAAAAATATTTTTTTAAAAAATAGTTTTGTCAGAAAAACAACTAGCAAATGCTCTTGGTTACAATGAAATCGACAATGCGCCGGAAGAAAAAGCACGTGGAATAACAATAAACGTAGCACACGTTGAATACTCAACACCAAACCGTCACTATGGACACACAGATTGTCCAGGCCACGCTGATTATATTAAAAACATGATCACAGGAACAGCACAAATGGACGGCGCTATTCTAGTCGTTGCTGCAACTGATGGCACTATGCCACAGACACGAGAGCATTTAATTCTTGCTAAGCAAATAGGCATTGAACATATTGTTGTTTTTATTAATAAGGTACTTAAATTTTTTCATCTAGCTCTGGAGTTTTTTAGTTTTCAGTGCCAGAATTCAATGGAATGTTTTTTTTTTTAATTTAAGGTTGATGCAGCTGATGCTGAAATGGTTGAACTGGTGGAGATGGAAATTCGTGAACTATTGACAGAAATGGGTTACGATGGTGAGAAAATTCCAGTAATTAAAGGCAGTGCTCTGTGCGCACTCGAGGGAAAAAACCCAGAAATTGGAAGCGAATCTATTATGAAGTTGCTTGAAGCTGTTGATAATAGTGTACCGACTCCAGTTCGTGATCTAGACAAACCGTTTATGATGCCGGTGGAAAACGTCTACTCAATCGCTGGTCGTGGAACTGTCGCGACTGGGCGGCTCGAGCGTGGAATAATGAAGAAGGGAATGGAGGCTGAGTTTATTGGGTACAATAAATCATTAAAAACCACCATCACTGGTGTCGAAATGTTTCACCAGATCCTGACCGAGGCTCAAGCCGGTGACCAGCTTGGAGCTCTGGTGCGTGGGTTGAAGAGAGACGACATCAAGCGAGGAATGATTTTATGCAAACCCGGCACCATGAAAGCTTACGATCACCTGGAAACTCAGGCTTACATTCTAAGTACTGAAGAAGGCGGCAGAAAGAAGCCTATTCACAACTTTATGCAGATTCAGATGTTCAGCAAGACCTGGGACGTCTCTGCACAAATTATTATTTCAGATAAAAGTATGATAATGCCTGGTGAAGATTCAAAGTGAGTAATCATTTATATAAAATTTGAAAAATTTCAAAATTTCCTGCTGTTTTCGAGCTCAAAAAACTGTTGGACCAAAAGAACATGCATTTTGCTAAAAAAAAATGATTTTTTGACAAACGATATCGAGAGTACTCACCAAGACTTAAAACTGATTACATTTCGAGGTAATTTGGTCAAGTGATTTATGAGTTATATGAAAAAAAACCTTAAAATTTTTTTTTTTTTGTATAACTCGTAAACTACTCGACTAATCGACTTCAAAATCTAATCAGTTCTATGCCTGACTGACCAAAACCATTAACTTCCGTTTTTTTTTTTTCAATTTTCATAGCGGAAAGTTGAAAATATAAAAAATAAATACTAATTTTATTTATTTCAGGATCGAGATGAAATTATTCAGACCAATGGTACTAGAAAAAGGACAAAGATTCACTTTACGTGATGGATCCATCACTCTCGGCACCGGTGTAGTCACCAACATCATGAAATCACTTACAGAAAAAGAACGTTTGATGTTAACAGCTGGTAAAAAAGCCCGCGAAAGGGCTGCAGCTGCCGGTGGCTCATAAATATTTTAAATAATTAATTAATAAACACATATATTAATCATTAACATAAATCAAATATTATTGCGATTATTTTTACGTCAGTAGTGTCATTATTCCAATTTATCACATGTTTTAGCAGCCAATCGGTTATTTAATCCCGATCAGTCAACATTCCGGGTACTAAACAATATACTTATCTAATTTATATATAAGAATATAAATAATTCGCCACCTTTTATCCGATTGGCTGTCGAATGTTATTGTAAGCATTTGCATTTTACTATTAAACCTTTGTATTAATATTAATTAATTAATAAATTTATTAATTAAAAAGTAATGAATTTTTTTTTTTATTTTAATTGAGGCCTTCAAGTAAATAGAAGTTGATTTATAAATTCCATGTAATAATTAATTAATTAAATAAATAAAATAGACAATTATTGTGGTAATTCAGTTATTATTTATTGATAACCAGCAAAGTTTATTTAAAAACAGGCACATTAATCGCTCATTCAAAAAAAAAAAGTTAAACAATTACACATACTTGATATATTCATAATTTATATCACGCTCATTCAAAGTAATTAACTCCTAATAAATTTACACACCGCGCTTTAATATTTTTAATAAACTACTAAAAATTTTAAAAGTGTCCCACTTTTAATTTTTTCAAACTCGAAACAAATCGGATGCAGTAAATAAAAAAATAGATAAAGTGTTAAATAATACATCGGTTTCAATTAGAAAAATAGGAAACAGTCCTTGAAGTTTTTTATTCAACTATAAACTGCATTATATTTTAAAATTTAAAACTCTTGCTTCAATTCAACAGTTGCATGTGCGGTGTCCACTTGCTCAGTACCTGTAAATTATAATTCGATCGCTCGTAAATAAATTTCTTTAATAAAATACTAGTTCTTTTTTTTGTTTGTTTTATTAAAAAAAAAAAAAACAGATGTGGAAGCTATTTTAATTAAAATAATTTAATTTCGTTTTAATTAAACCAACAAGAGTGAATTTCATTATAAAATATGAGTACTTGTTAGACCTTATTTATTTAGTTTCTATTTAAATTTAAGTTTCAGTTTATTTTATTGTTTCCCCATACGCACAATTATTAACCTAGAGATCCTCGTCGTCTTCAGGCAATGCCGTTTCCTGGGCTTCTTTCAGATCCTTTTCGATTTGTTGTTGCCATTGTGGATCCATGGTCACCTCTGGTGGTAACAGAGCTGGCATAGCAACGAACTCCAAGTTGGGATCTCCAATTAATTTTCTTGCTAACCATAAGAAAGGTTTTTCAAAGTTGTAATTACTTTTAGCACTGATGTCATAGTACTGTAAATAAAAAAAAAAATTACAATCATTAATAAATTTTATTGAATACCAAAGACTCCAAGCATAAGCTTGGACTCCAACAAAGAGATTTGGATACTGGGTACTGGGGAGAGAATAATTACCTGAAGATTCTTCTTTCGGTGGAAAACAATACTCTTGGCTTTAACTTTTCTGTCTTTGATATCAACTTTGTTACCGCACAGAACAATTGGAATATTTTCACACACACGGACCAAATCTCTGTGCCAATTGGGTACATTTTTATACGTAACTCGTGATGTTACATCAAACATAATAACAGCACACTGTCCCTGGATGTAGTAACCGTCACGAAGACCACCGAACTTCTCTTGGCCAGCGGTGTCCCAGACATTGAACCTGATGGGGCCTCGGTTCGTGTGGAAGATCAGGGGATGGACCTCCACTCCCAAGGTTGCTACATACTTCTTTTCAAACTCTCCAGTCAAGTGACGCTTTACGAATGTCGTCTTTCCAGTACCTCCGTCACCCACAAGCACACACTTGAATGTTGGCATATCAGGTTCTTGCGCCATTTTATTGTTTTATTTACTTTTTTTACTCGTTAATTAAACCTGAAATTTTACAATCAACGAATTAGTACTGAGTTACTAATCAGTTTCTCATTAATTTTTTAATCAAGATTCTCAAGTTAGCCGACGTCTAATAAATTTTGGATTGTTTTTAAGCAATAAATTATGAAAAAAAAAATATTTTTAAAAATTGCACTTATAGTTTTTTAAATTTTCTACACATGCATATTTTTTTTTTTTTTTTTTTGGCTGCTATTGAAAAAAAAAACCAAAAATTATTAATTGTCTTACAAATTCAGGATCATAAAAAATTATGAGTAAATGTAGCAGACATCAGACAAATTTAAAATTATAAATAATTTTTTAAAAAATGCACTTATTAATTTTAAAATTTTTTAAATGCGCATTTTTTCTAAATTTTATTTTATTAATTATTTACCCTATTTATTAATAATTTAAAATTTTTCTGACGTCTGCTACATTCACACTCATAAAAAATTACATAATAGTGGCAATAATAACCATAAAAAATAAAATATATACATAAAAAAACAAATCAATAAATATTAATAAACTAACACGTGTCGCTTAAGTAATAATTACACGTATTTACTCATTACACATAACGCAAACTTCATATCTATAAATAACTTTATATAACAAAATCTACTATCAATTTTAACAAAACAATATAACGATTATAAAAATAAATATAGTTATACATGTATACATTTTGATATATATGTAAAAATATATGAGGACGCTGAGGTGTAACCGGCAGGTGTAAAAAAACGTTTAGAATATACTAGAAAAAAAAGAAAAAAATTAACTGACCTCGAACTAAAAAAATAATTAAATCCACGTCACTGCGGTAACAAATTTATTTATTTAAATAATAAAATATATGGAAATTTTTATTGATAATAATTATTGGTCTGATATAATACTAAAAGTAAAGTAAAGCCGGTGTAAAATAACCACGCTAAAATTTAACGTGACTTGTCCAAGTAAAGCGTTTGTGACGATGCAATTGATGAGTAAATTATTAAATTAAAATAAATAAATAATACGTACTTTTGAATAATTATTTATGATTTGCTATTGACTACTAATGTCGGCGAATGTATATCGATAAATAATATAAGTATTATTAATAAATAAATAATTTATTTCCCGGGTTATTGCGATGGATGTGAAAATGAACGATAAAACTCACCTTGCTGCACAGTCGTTATGGCTCACAATGGCGTTCCTCCGCACTGAGTAAACTACTAGCCGCGCACCGGTTACACGATTTTATTTACCCGATATATATTAGAGGTAAATATTATATTTTTGAATTTAAAAAAAAATTAATTAACTTATTTTCACGATTTTGTTACTAAATTATTCGAATTTATTTGTTTTATTGTTAAAATATTATTATTTTGTGACGGTCACCAGAGACATCTATAATAGTGATCAATTATCGGCGACATTTTGTTATTTGAAAACACGCCAATTTGTGCCTTATCTACAGAGAACTTAAGGTCATTGTTGTGTACATCGGAAGTTCCCGGGTAATAGTTTTATGTCTAACCGGATTTGTCGCGCGATCTTTGAGGTCAATGTTTTTGATAAAATTTTACCGCCAAAAATTCAAATTTCATATTTCAATCAAAACTGCTTTAAATAATTTTAAAAATAAATATTTAAGTGAGTGAACATAAATTTTAAATGCGCCATAAAAATAGTTTTTAAAAAATTTAAATTTCCCGCCGTAATTTAAATAAACTTCAGTAACATTTAATTAATTAAACAATTAAATATTTACTAATTCAAAATTAACCTGCGTAAATTAATAGTAAAAACGTGATTTTAAAAAAATGTTTGAATATCGCGCCAAAAATCAGCCAATTAAAAATTCCAAAATTGCTACGTCCCTTAGAATTCAAACTTTCGAATTTTAAATCGGGCGCGTCAGTGACATAAATGTATGAGTAAGTGAATATAATATGAGTTAAAGTGTTTGGTGATTATTTGAAATGATTATCCTGAGATATAATTAAAATATTATAAGTCGGGGCGCAGGTCGAGTGAGTACGCGAGTGACAAAAAGTTGACGTCATCGGCGCAAGCGCGTTAGTGAGAACGGCACTGCAGAAGCAGGCGAGTTTGCTTAGGTATCGATTTTACGATCGTGTCTCTGGCGGTTAGTGTGTCCGTTTCCTTAGTTTTTAGTGGCCGTGCTCGTCGTTGTTACATGAAGAATAAAATCGTGAATGGAATTATTAACTATAAATTGTTTTAAATTAACTCTCCGTTGACTTGTCGCGTAACTCGTCATTAAATCATGACTAAGGATAGATTAGCAGCCCTCGTAGCGGTGAGTTGACCAACAAACACTTGTACAATGTGCACCTACTAAAGTAGTTTAGTTCTCAATATCACATCATTATACTACTCATATCATCATCATATATATATATATACATATATGTACCTATATATTTAATCAACCTTCATATTGTATGTGTCTATATCTTCAGTTCTGTCAGTTTATCAGAACCGATGGATTATTTTCCCAAACTGTTGAGCCGATTTTTAAAAACTGGCTCCAAGTGCTGGTTAATTTGAATAATTAACAAATCAGATCGGTAGTTATTAATTAAGCTTTTAATTGTTAAAGTTTTTAGTGATCTAGTGTAAATGTCCATGACATGAAGGCGTTTCCATTCTTGAGTCATCCACGGGACTTAACTGTGACTGTCAACTGATTATCAGCACCGACAACCGGCACTGATGACAGGTGTTCAGGGTCACAGTGCAACTTTTTTAAATTTTTTTATTTTGCACAAACTTTCAATGCAACTCGTACTCGCTGATGGTTTTTAATGTTATGCTTCCAGGAGATTGTTTTCGTAATGAAAAAAAAAATACGCCCCACCCCCGATAAGTTACTCGATAGCTGTCATCCTAACTGACATTTATGTCCATAAAGACTCTGGGTCATGAGTTCACGAGTATCAGTTTTGAATGAAAAAAGGAAGAAATTAAAATTAAATAATTGCTCTAACTGGGTGTAAATTAAAGCGGGTTTTATTTTATTGTCAGTCATGGTCAGCGGGGGATTAAATTCAAAGAGAAGTACGAAATGCCGGTCGTCATTATTAAACTTGTTTAAAGTGCTAAAACATTGAGCCTGTAATTTTGAAGCACGTTTATCTTTGACGCTCGTTTACCCTGAAGTTGTAAAGTTTCTGCCGCCGGGGATGCTGTCGTCCTTCACTTACCTCTCGCCGGATGTTCCTTTTTGTTATAAAGTTATTTTATTTTTTTTGTTTTTCGTACTTGAACATCTTCAACATTTCCGTCGATGTCTTCAACTTATAGTTTTATTGGTTCTTGCTCATTGTTCACTTATTTTCTCATCTGATTTTAATTTATTATTACTCCTTACTGCTGATAAATAATTTTTCATTGACATTTAAAATTTTGAATTTTAAATTTCCCGGGATATTCAAAAATAATAATAAGAAAATTTAAATAATAAATTTACTGTAAAATTTATTGTCATCAGGTTTAAAAATAGCAATGAAATAATTAAATTATATGGTGATTTAATAATTTATATAATTATTGAGCTATTTCATACAATAGTATATTATTAACTGAGTAATTATTGTGACGTAATAATTTATTGTTTTTTTATTATTTCATTATTTAATTAAATATTTGAATTATATTATCATCAATTCCCTTTCTCTTGTATATTATATTTATTATTAATTTTGAATATTTATTCCGTTGCATAATAATTTAAATAAAATGAATGAAATTCTGTCAGACGTAAGGTAATGTCGGTGTGGAGTAATTGCTGTTCTTTCTCATTGTCAATGACCGGATGCTTTAAAACTTTTTTTTATAATGACTGCCAGAAGTTTCTTCATATTTTCCACCGGCAAGTTTAATAAAAAATAGTAGTAAAAAAATGATACTGTGCTGCTGATTACTAAAGTTACGCGCGTACTTCTTACGCGCAAGTAACAACCGAAACTTTTCAATACCCTTTTTATATATTGGTTTTTTTTGTTTGTACAAATTTCAGTTTAAATATTTTTCCGTACACGGTTTTTATTTATCGGAGTTTCGTTTAAAATATAAATATTTTTCATTGTTGCTTTTGATTTATCACCGAGTGATTAATCAAGCTCTACTTAATCATTTTTTAAATATATTTGTTATATTTATTATTTATAAATATTTTTTTCAATTACCAAAAATTCAAGGCTACACAGAAAAAAATAATTTACTGGCTCGAGAAAATTTTTGTTTTTAATTCAGTGTAAAAAATTTTCGCGCCAAGAAATCTTTTTTTTTCTGTGTAAAATTATAACTTGTATTTTGTTACCGTAAATTAAGGGCATTCTCAGCCAGTGCCCCCTACTTTTTAAAAATATTCAATGATTGAACTGTTATCAGTATTCAAATTTTATTAATTAATTTTAAAAAAAGTCAAAGCATTAATTTAAAAAAAGAAAACGCAGTTACAATTTCGCCGAGTATAGATTTAAAAAAAGTTACTCACAGTTGTTATCAATTAGGAATTAAACGAAATTTGATAAGTAAATTTTAGCTTAAAAAATTTGACATTCAAAATTATGAAGATTTTACTGAATTTTATTTTCCAAATTTCGTTTATCTCCTAATTGATGTCAACTGTAAATAATTTTTTTTTCAAATAATCTCGCGGCAAAATTGTAACTGCGTAGCCCTTTCAATTAATGCTTTAACTTTTTCTAATGAATTCTCAAAATTTTTAACGGACATTAAAATTAATTCATTGAATATTTTTAAAAAGTGGAGGGCACTGTCTAAGAACGGCCTTAAGTACATTTTACTCATAATTTACGTTATTTTTTCCTTAAAAATCACACCAGTTGTTTATATTTAAAAGAAACAATATTTAAAAAATAATTTTTCGTCGACGGTCTTTGGTGATTTATGCTCTTGCCTTTGTGATCAACCTGATGTGCTAACGAGGATGATTCTCATTGTTGGGGAGAAAATCAGAGGCGTCAAGTTTGCTTCTCTGGGATTGCCTTGAGCCCATTCACGATACCCGAAGTAGGTTAACTATTGTCTGTGACAAAAAAATAATATAAAAAAAAAAACGATCATTACGCGAAAATAATATGACGTCATAGTTCCTCGGTGTTTCTCTCATCATCAACTTTATATTATAACTATAAAAAAAAATAAATCCTTATCAACATCCGCTAACAAATTTAAAGAAAATATTTTAACGCCAACAGCTTCATTTATATTTTATTTGCTCACTGACCTATTCACTTAAATTCAACAAAATTAAACTATATTCACCATTTATTTTATTTTATACCTTTAATAAAAATTTCAAACTCGAAAACTCGCGGTAATTTTTAAAAACTTTGGTTATTTTAAAGTAAACGGAAGAGATTATTTAGCGAAAAAAATTTTGTAGCATATAGAGTACAGACATGAATGTGAATATATATATATATATATATATATATATATATATATATATATATATATATGAGTTTCAATATTCCGTTCATTCAAAACATTCAAAGTACACGTATCATATATGAGATCTACTTATCATTCAAAAGAAGTTTTGAATATTTTCTCAGCATTTTCGCGCTGAAAAAGAAGTAAATCTTTACCGCTTTTTTTTTTAAATATAAAAATATAAAAAATGAAGAAATAGGTATCAGAGTATAAAAGTAGGATTCAAATATCGTCTGTATATATATTTGAAGGTATAAATTTACATGTATTTATGTATATATATGTATATATGAGGTGGGATGAAAAACAAAGGCTTTAGTGTTGGGATGGATAAAATGAATTTGTTGTTTTAGTTGGAATTTAGGTTGTGTGCTCTAGTAATATGTAGTACCAGCATAAAATGTAACATTGTGAAGATGACATTGGAGAGACAGCAGCGTCGATGAAATGCTCATTTGAATATCCCGGGCGTAGCCTCGGTTCGCAGCGTATCCTTGACCCAACGTCCCAATGTGGGGCCACATCACATCACATACACGAATTTGCACATATAATACGACACTACACGAGACCTGCATCGTTTCACTAATTTTCCTAAACCACAGGCCACGTTTTCCCAACTTCATTGCCCACGTTCGCATAACTTGCTAATTGTTTACTCTTGACATCTTCTTCATGTACTTTTATGCTCAATTAATGATGCAATCTGTAGTGGACTCATTTTTTATTCACCTCATTTGGTTTCCTAAATAATTACCGCTCTAATTGTAAAATCAATTTTGCTGTTTCAATTTGATATCGAAATTTTTCTATGGCTATAAATTTTTATTTTATCGGTTTTAATTTTAAACCGCATCTACTCCAATCTGAATTCAAACACTTGAAATTTAATCCGCGTTAACTCCGAAAATTTTTCAGTCTACATATTTATTAAAAAATTTTACGATTTAATTTTCGATTAAAAGTTTTGAATCAAGTTTTCATATTTATACTGCTGTATAAATTTATGATTTATATTTGTGTGAATAAAAAAACAATTACTATTTTCAGTCTTATTCAATTATGTTTTATTCTCACGTGGAATTGAATACTTTATTTAAGTTTTACGTAAAACATACGATATTTTTTATTCTATACTCTTATTTTTTTGTCGGATAACTTATTCGAAGTTTGTCGTACATTATCGATCACAAAAGAGTCTTCTTTATTGGTTGTTTTAATAATTCATTTGAAATGTCTGTAATTTATCGATGTCATCTTGTCGAAGGAGAGAGAAAAAATTTCGTTGTTATCATTATTGTTATTTTATTGCTGTATAATGCTATCGTATTTCAAGTTTATGCAATTCATTGTAACATCTTTCCGTCTGTTTTACTTTTTGTTTTTAAATATAGTTTTTTTATCAAGATGAAACAGATAGGGCAATTTCGCAATGTCTCGTTGTTGCACTCGCTCATTCAGTTTCGTTATCACTCGGGATTATAAGTGACTTTGTGAGCTGATAAAAATCACTAAAATGTGACACGTTGTTTAGACACTAAGTGAAGAGCTCATAATGTTCAGATTGTTGGATATGTGTCAAACTTTTTTTGTTCATTTCTTTAAAGTTTAAAGTTTTAATATTTGAAAGAATCATAGAAACATGGTTTAAATATTAATCTTTTTTTAACTGGCTATTAGTAAAAGTCACATTGTCACATTGGACTCTAGTGAGCACTGCGATTTTTAATTTTAATGATCAATGGGAATTCCTATTCCCTCTTACGTTTTATCGCTTTTTTTTTCTTTATCAGAAAAAATAACGAGTGTCAATTTTTTAAAGAAAAAATTTATCTATTTTTTAATTTATTAATTTTTTTTCATTCATTTTCTTGATATATTTATCCATATATATTTATAATTAATTTTGACGTCTATTAATTTTTTAAACTGAAAAAAAATCAGTTCAAAATAAAATTTTTGTGTAATCCAATCTAAATAATCTGATAACAGAAAAATTTATCAACTTTGCAGTAATTTTAGACTTTCTTATCTTCTTCATGATCATAAATTAGGCAAAAAATTTCTTCCATAATTTTAATAATCAATTCTATGATAAAAAATTAATTTAAAAGTTTTAATTATTCTAAATTATATTACACCAGTTAATAATTACACCGGAAATGAATGTGTATGACGTAAATTACGTTGAATTCATAACTGAGTATATCCGCACCCAGAAGCAGTAAACAGGTAGGCAGGTAATGAAAATATGTGGTGGCAGTTTAATGTTATATACATTAATTTTCATAAATATATATTGCTCGCGTAATATCAAGATGCATTCTCGACTTGCTTGTAAATCTGTATCTCAAGCGTAGGTGGTGTAGGTGGTGCAGTTAGTGGTAGAGTCGCAGGTGATTTTGTTAGTGAAAGCTCGATTCCCAAGAGAAGAGAAATGGTAATATAGTTGGCAGTGAGAGAATGAGTGGTTGTAGATGACGAGTGAGTGTGGGTGGTTTGAACGAGAAGCTGGGTCAAAGCTTGCTTCAAAGATGACAATGAGCAGTATTGAATGCGTTGGTTGCCCGTACCAACGGTAAATGTTCTACTATACTATTACTCTTCTTTGATATATCTATATATATGTATATATATGTGCTTGCTTTGCTTTGGCTTTAATCGAGCATACTCCAGCAATTTAAAGCTACGACCGATAAATGGCAATTATAATGTCCCATTTCTCTCAAACACCCGACAAACTTATCATTAATTTTCATTTTATTTTTATCATTATATATAATAATTTAATATCCTTGTAATCCTTTAATAATAGCGGCTTGATAAATATTTTCTTGTTAATTTATTTTATCTTGAAGTTTAATTAAAATTTATTTTTTATTTTTTAATTTACAGGCTCAGTCGGATGACGATGAAGCGCCCGACGAGGTGTCCGTTAACGTGGGCGGGCAAGAAGATTTCATGACAGAATTTTTTGCGGAAGTAAGTTTTTTTTTAAAATAAAAATATAAAGAACAAAACCGATATTTTATATGAAAATTTCTTATTAATTTTTTGTTACTTGTAACAGTAGTTCGGTTTTATTTTTTACTGTTGGACAAAAAGTTGAGGTTTTCATAGTTTTGCTTGAGAATATAGAGTTGAAATGATATTTAAAACGATGTGTGTAAAGGTACACAGTAAAACGATATTACTGCAATGTAATTTAATTTGCAAATTGATGTAGTTGTCAGTGGTCTGTTGTTTTCGTTAAATGGACAGTTTTAAGTGGAAATTGATTCGATTACCATCAAATGTCTCATTGATTTTACATCAATATTTTTTTTTTAAATCAGCCTTATGATATTTATTTTCATTTACTGTTGTCAACTTCATCGTTTTATCAATGTCGTTTTTAACTTTCAAATCAGACTTGAATCAATTTAAACCACTTCATATTAATATGTACAGTATAAAAAATCGCAGGTGAATTCGGAGTGATTACGGATTTTATTTCAATCCGAATTTACTCCGTCAAAGTTCCGGAGTTTAAAAAAAAATCATTGCAAAGTAAATAGGGGATTTGTTTTTTGAACGAAGTGATCTAGATTTCATTTCAATCCGCATATATACCGGAAATAAATAAAATTTATGTATAATTTGACATCTTAAAGGTGACTTGAAGGGTAGTTCCGGAGGTTGAAGTGGCCTACAATTTTCAGCTGACATACTAGCACCTGCGAAAAATTTCAGAAATCTAGATCCACTAGATTTTTTACTTTTCATTTTGTTTTTTTCCGCATTCACTCCACTTCGGAGTTTTGATATTAAAATAAACTCCCCTTGGAGTAAATTTAACTCCGAAATTAAATAAATAAAGTCCTTCATTCCGGATTTAATCCACGTTCACTCTGCAAATTTTTCACATGGAATATTATTTATAAATAGAAGTTAATGCATTAAAAAATGATTAATAATTTCTTCTTAATTAATAATTAAAACTGGATAATTAACAGAACAACTTTGTACAAGGTTTTATTTTCATTACTGAAACGTTAAGCGAAATTCTTCAACCTGACATTTCTATTCATCCACAGAGCTAAATTTAGCTTAATCTCCAATACGTATATGTATATAAATTAGTAAATGCCATTGCTCGTGTTAGGTTCTCAATTCCACAAATTGTTACATCAGAATGTGTAGGTGGACTATGCAATAAAATTATCCATTCCTGACATTACACAAAATTGATAATACTTTTATACATTTTTTTTGCTTTTTCATCTTTTTTCTTCAATACTTGTCTAACTTTATTTCTTTTTTTTGCTTTCGTCAACTTTTTCCAACAGCCCTCGTGTCTCTTCCTCTTGTCCTCGAAATTTTATCCACGTTGTAAGAAAAATTTTCTATCTCCATCAGTGGATATGTATCAACTTCTTTTCCGGGTAGATCAAGACACGAATAAATTATCGTCCTAGTTTATTTCTGTTTCGTAGTCTCACGAGGATTACATATTTAATCAAAATAATTCAATTCAATTTCATTCAATTTAATTTTATTTTATTACCATCACTCTTTATAATTTAAACAAAATTTCTGACTTTGATTTATTACCATCAGAAAATTATACATTTTATTTATATACATACATACATACATTTTTAACAAACTTTTATTATTTCACTGTATGATTTATTATAATAAAAGGTCATTTGTAAACTAAATTTAATTTTACAAATTTATCATAAATTTACATTGCAATTATTTTTCATAGGCATTTTATTAATTAAAGTAATGTGATGCCGAGTAATTTCACATAAAGTTAATTATCCCAGAGGCAATAATTTATTATAAAGTGATGTCAGGTTATTTTAAAAATTTTTTTTATATTGAGCTCGACATGTAGATTTCCAAAGTGACCTGGCGCCCATTTGAATTAAATAAGGTGGTGTGCAAGTATATTTATGTGTAAGTGACCTTAGAAATGTATATGAATGTAGGTGTGTGTGTGATTGAGTGTGTTGTAGCCCCGCCTAAATAATTTCCAGTTTAATTGGCCGAATTTGCGGGTCGACCTGAAAACCTGACACAAGTTAAGAGAACGCGATGGAGCTTACGTTCTAGGATATGACTGTTGAGAGGATTCCGATGTACATTCCATTTATGGTATAGATATATATGTATATGTGCATGTATATACATAAAGGATTGATGTAACTAGTACTTTGGCAGGCAGCCATATTACAACCAATCTCATCAAGAGCATTCGCCTTTTGGCATCTTCACTTTATTTCCATGTACTTTTAACTCTCAGTTTGGTTATAAGATAACGTTGGATGTCGGACAAAATTTGTTCTTCAGTCAGGTGCACAACTTAACCGTCGTTTTTCTTTTTTTAAAGTTTTATTATCATTCTTATCGCTCGTACTAACAAAGTGCGCTACATCGATCTAAAACTCCTGCGAGAAAATTTATCCTTAGAGAGCAATAAAATTTCGATGAGTACTTTCTTATGCAGCGAAAATTATTCTACACTAAATGGCTATTATTGCTAACATATTATAGACCTATTGAGGATTAATATCAAAATTTATGGTTTTCATTAAATTTTTATATTTTAAATTCAAATCGATATTTTAAAAGTTACATCTATAAGTTTGTTAAAAATAAACTTTCCAATTAAAACTTTATCTGAAAACTTAAATTAGAAAATCAATATTCATTTGATATTTTGATCATTTTTATTTAATTATTTAAATAATAATTTAGTTATTAGAGAATTTGAATCAAAAGACGTTTTTTTGATTTATTATTTTTCTTCATACTTGGAAAAAAAATCGTTAAACTTTAAAAAAACATCAAGACCGGAGACTGAAGCCAATTGGGTCAGAGATAAAATTTTTTTTCATCATTTAAACATAATTTTTTAACGAAATTTAAAAAGAAATTAGTTCTTTAGTTTAGAAGTTAAAAAAATATAAATTTTTTTTTATTTAATAAAATATTGAGCTACGGTATTTATTTAAAGACTAAACACTTGAATAATGCAAAAAAATAATTTGAATTTATTTCGGTCTAATCAATACTTTCTCGACAAATTTTACATGCCATTATTTTATTTTTGTTGATTGATAAATAGTAGAATGTTGTGTATTTATTTAATTAAAATTTTTAACACGCGCTTCTGCTGATGTTGATTTTTCTCTAAATTACTGTTAGTATTTAATATTTATAACCAGGCGTGAATTTACAGTACTAATTCATATCTTAAACTACCGTGAAAGCTCTCTTCAGATAAACGCATTTCCGGAGCTTGTCTCGGATTCAACGTACACGGAAATCTCTTTCCATTGCCGTCATCTATTTCTCTAATTAATCTTCCCTCGCATGCTTTACTTACAATAACACACACTCGCACATGAAACAAAAATAAAGTAAGCAGTAACAATACTCACGAGAGCTCTAAGTAGCTCCTCTTATCTCTCACTGTACTCTGCCATTTGTATCTTCATTAGCAATTAATTCCTATAATTCATTTCTTAGACTTTTATTTTATTAACGAAAAGTTATTTGCGATACATAAAGAAAAACTCTAAATTTTTTATGCTCTATGAATAGCAAACTTTTTATATAAATAATTTTTCTTCGCTTATTTACTTTACATACATAGAATTATTTATCAGTGTGGAAAAATAAATGCATTATTGTCAATATAAAAAAGTTTTATTTGAATATTTTCTTCAGCGCGCTTTTATGAATTCTATACTTCATTATTATCATTATTATTATTATTATTACTATTTTAACTGCATAAAAACTTTTACAATTGTGCATTGAGATGTACTTAAACTTTACCAAATGAACTTAAATTGGTCCTCACACTTTAAACTTATTTTTCATAAACTTTAATAATAACTTTTATGTTGTATACTCCTTTTTTACGACTTCGTTTATCACACATTTTATATTTTATTTTCTGTTTAGTATTCATTATTCAAAAAATATATTTTACTGTCTTATTAATAATAAAATACGTTTTTTTCCAATTTAATGCCTTCAATAATTAAAGTAAATTAATCAGTTTTTAGCCTTTTCAAAAAATTGCCCTTTGAAAAATTATTTGAGTGAAACCATCGGTTTTTTATACTAGACCATTTTGGCTGCTCCATTTCAAAACATGCACAGAAATTATTTTTTTAAGGTATATATATATTATTAGGTCTTGAGCAATTCCATATCCGGCCATTAGTCGAATTCAAATTCAAATTCAATTTTTAAATTTTTGAACCAGATCAAATTCTTAAGGTCGGCGACAGGACGAATCTCAGAACCGAAAGACCTCATACTTGGTCATAGTAATTTTCTCATGTGTTTATTTCAATTTCTGCAGGTGGCTAACATGGTCCGGTTTTACTATGACACTAGCATTTTAAAAGAGAATAATTTCTCCGTCCACAGTATGAGTCAATTACATGCGCGTGTCTTTTTTTTTTATATATTATTACACTGTTTGTATAACGGCTCTCTCCCTTAATTCATATATATATATTTCAAATATAAAAACAACCCTCGAAGCCCTTTTCATTCTTTATATTTCTCAGCTTCCGGCTATCGTCCCCTGAGAGGCGATCGACACGATCACCCATAACTTAACTTACTTCAGGCACAACCTAGTACATAGATTTATATAGGTCGTGTTACACCCGTACTACTGTACCCCTACGGATAAAAATCGATACATTTTACTGTCCGTAGTCGGTCCAAAAATTTTAGTTTCTAAGTTTTTTAATAAAAAACAAAATTATGACGAAAAATTTTCTCAATAATTTTTTTTTTACATACTCGTAAATTATACGGTACAAATTTATATTTAGCGAAAGTTTTCAGTTAAACCCACAGTATTCTCATCCACATGTAAGATACATTTACAATATTCATGCGATTATGGAAAGTATCTTAAATGGAAGTACTAAGGATGAAGTAAAGATTTGCTCTCGGCTAGAATATTCTAAATAAATCCTGCCATTTAATATATATCTATATATATGGATATTTTAATTTTAAATGTAACATCTCACGTTAATACATCGTAAAGAAACTTTTTTTTTTTAACATTTTAGTTGTTTACTACTAAAATATCTCATTGATTTCTTGGTCATGTCCCGAAAACGCTTACTTTTATCATTATTTATATGATATAATGTCATATAAATTTGGGGCTTAATTGGTAATAAAATTTCCAAAATATTAGATCATTTACCAATTATTTTATTTATTAGCTTTATTATTTTGTTGTTCTCTCAATTATTACCAATATTTTGTCTCTTTATTATTATATCTTTATTTTCGAATATTGACTCACTTGGCGGATCGAAAATAAGAAGATAAAATAATAGAGTGACGTATGACATATGACGCAGGTAATGAGACATTACTTGAAGTTTATGTTGAAGCTGAGACTACTACTCGCATTGCTGCTGCAATCTTATGAAATTTCATTCCTTTGATTGCTTCTCACTCTCATCTTTCACCAAAACACTTCTGCTCTTTTTTATTATTTTATACGACCAAGAAAATTGGAAATAAAGTTATAAAATATGTTAAGGGTCACAATTTAACTTTCCCCGTAATTATAAAATTTATTAATTTTTTTAAAAACCAAAATTAACTACTCAATTTTTTGTTACCGAAATAATTGCCCGTGTAATTAATAATTAAAATATAATAAATCAAAAATTGTTTCATTTTTTCTGCGTCTAAGTTCAATTTTTATTCTAAATTCGATATCAAATTCAGTAAAAAATCAAAATTTGAAATTTATGACACATCGGAGTTATGAAAAAATGTATTTTAATAAAAATATTCCACACTAATTGATTTTTATGACAAATTTAGACTACTGCTCATTATTTTTGAATTTTTTAGTCCAGTTTTCAAGATTAGAGATCTACTTTGACACTTTTATTTGATTTTTAAACCAATCAAATCATTAAAAACCCATAAGAAAAAAAATTATATCAAAATCTCTTACATCTACACAGAAAAAAAATTTTTCTTGGCTCAAGAATTTTTTTCTCGCCTAAAAAATTTTTTTCTTGTTCCAAGAAAATTTTTTTTCACCCCAAGAAAATTTTTGTTTTCACTTTATAATACAAAAAATTTCTTGGGTCAAGTAAAAATTTTTTGCGCCGAGAAATCCTTTTTTTCTGTGTAATTTAAAAAAAAAAATTTTTTCACGATGATTGAGATTCGGACTCTAGAAAAATGAATTTTATTTAACTTTTAATTAAAAAATGATATAAAATTCTTTAAAATTTATTTATCTCCAGAATCGGGGTCAAGGAATTTTATATATCCTTTCTAGACACTGGTCTAGTCGTCTCGACATGATATTCCAAATACTTTTGTCCAACATATCTCTCTCTGGCCAACCATCCACAATGTACAGACATAATATGAAAAAATAAATAGATATCAGACGTTATTTTAAGAGGATTGTAAATATAAACTGTCCAGACGGCGCCAATTATATGAAAAGTCACTAATAATCATATTTTCGTTATTTATATATTTAATTCCCTTGATGGAGTGAAATTCACTCCGAAGAGAGTTTACTTTAATATTAAAGCTCTGAATCGGCGTGAATGCGGATTTAAATAAAATCCAGATCACTCCTAATTCACTCTCGAGTTTTACACTAATAATTTACAAAATGATATTTTGAAAATCCATACTATTGCATCTCACATCTTTTTAAAATCTTTTAAGAAAAAAATTAATTATACATACTAACATGTGTTTACAAAAATAATATAACCGCATCCGTTTTATGCATATATGGACCCACAATTTAACAGACTATGTACTACACGTTTTAAACGGCTTGGAGCAAAATTTTTTATTTTTTTTTAAATAAAAAAAAAAGTAGGTTAAGTATTCTGTACAAAAATATATGGCCCTTGGGATAAATTAATTCTGTGCTGTATATAAATAAGTACATTTACTCCGTTGCTATTATTTTCGTTGACTTCAAACTTCAAAACATTTATATTTAAATATATATATATATACATATATTATAGCAAACTGAAATGTTTTATCTATCCAGCTTGGTAGAAACAACGATAGTCGAGAGAAGTATCGAGTCGAGTCGAGTTGAGTTGAGGATCCCCCTTATATGTTGCAGTAACATTCATATGTGTGGACTATACGGGCAGGATCGATATTTTCCGAGTTACTCTTGAGTAAAACTCCGCTGAGAAATTACTGACATGTCTATAGGGAAACACGTGGCATACAATATACTATTTAAAAAAAAAAAAAAAAAACTTTATTTTTATTCTTTATATTCATTTCAATTCAAATGCATGATGTGTACGCACAAGAGTACAATTTCGTGACGTCGGATGAAAAGAGTACTTGTACTACTTGCACTGAAAACGTCACAGCTCTCGGGTAATTCAGTAGTTGATATTTAAACCACATGAGATCTTAATTAAAAATTACTGACCTGTTTAAGTTTCAGGTCTCTATTTATTATTTGATAATTACTTAAATTTTTTATCTTTATTTATATTTTTATATCAAATATTTAATTATTCATTTGAATCTCGAGTTGATTCAATTTAATTAAAATTCAAGCAAAATATTTTATTTTCGAGGCGGGTAATTTGAAAAGTTTATCTAAACTTACACTATACTCGAATTAATATATAATATTTATATTGGTAATGGGGTCGGTGGAGGGGGGGGGGGGGTAAAAAGTAATATTTTTCATTAAATTTTAGGCCCCCCTAAATTTCTCTTTAATTTTAAAGTTTACATTTTTTAAATTTTAAATATTTTTTTTTTAAATTAATGATAAAGATTTTATTTACATATAAATTTAAATAGTTTTAACATTTATCCGATCCGATGCAAATAAAGTTTATTAATGATTCGGTTGTAAGAAGAGTAAGCCGTTAAAATTTTTTGAAAATGAATGAACGGCTGGATGTTTCATAAGCTAGATGATAAGAAATAAATGTAAAACTAATGGTGACAAATGTTATTTTTATTTTAATAAAGGTGGAGGAGATCCGCGAAATGATTGACAATATCCAGACGAATGTCGAGGAAGTGAAGAAGAAGCACAGCGCCATCCTGTCGGCGCCCCAGACCGACGAGAGTGAGTCATAGATATAAATTACTTTTTTATTAATTTATGTTTTTTAATTACAAACTACCCGGTACTGACACTAAACTTATTGCGATAATTTTTTTTTTTAAATATTTCTGCATTTTCTATCCAGTTAATTTTTATAAAAATTTTTTTATTGTCATAGTTGAATTTTTAAATAACTGACAGTGTCATTTATTATCGAGTAAAAAAATTAATAGAACAAGGCCACCGAATGTAAAAGCGCAGACGTCGATAATTGAGTTTGAATACATTCTTGAGTGTTGAAACTCAATTCGAGTCTTGGGAGCTTTTGAAAATGCAAACCCGAGCGGAATGAGGGGTTCGGAAATGGAGGAATAAAAATAAAAAATGGAATAAATGTTGATAATCGTCCTTGCTCCGATTACCATTGTATGCATCGGTTTTCTTCGTACATCAACAAATATATATCTGTGTGCATGAAATGTATGAACTTAAATTTCGTTTTTTTTCATTTCACCTTTACGTGACTTTTGGCTTTTCTCTCTTTTCTGTCATTACTTTCTTACTTTCATTGTAATTTTCTGATACCGCCGTCTTATTCGCCTTTACGTCCAAAGTAATCGAATTTTCTCTCATTCTTTTTTTTATTTAATGTTCCGAGCGTTGAAACTAGACTATATATATATATATATATAGTAATTAATTTCATAGCTTTTTTATTGTTTTCAATCGTTATAACTTCGGTCAACTTTATTTTTACGGTTCGTTTGTTTTTTCGTTTTCTTTTATTATTACACTTCTTTAGTAATCACTTATTTTTTCTTTTTTTTTAATATCACAAATTTATCATCGTACGAGAAAAATGGCCGATAATAAATATAAAAAAATAGTTGTCGACAGTTAACATAAATCGATTCATCTTTTGTCCCATTTTTTATTTATTATGACTCCGTTTTTATTATTTATTATTATGTATATTAGTTTTTATTTTGTGATAAAAAAAGAGGGAAAATTTATTCATATTTATATTTCGAAGGCAATTTAAAAGTAAATAGGCAATCGAAAAAAAATAAAAATAACTGCCCGAGGATTCGGAAACCGGTGGTTCAATTGCTGGAGAGCAACGTGAGGTCTTAATGTTAATGCATGAACCTCGATTCATGTATATAATGTTTATATGTATATACTGGTGAAATAGATGAGAGAAGGTACATAGAATATATATATATATATATATATATAAGCAAAGAGAAGCTGTAGTATTTCTTGCAACAGGTTGACACTGATAGATGGCAAGTTCCGACAATGTCCAGTTTATTTTGGTATAACAATTTTCCTTAAATTGTTTTTCATACTCCCTTGTCAGTCTGTATTGAGTTATTTATATAATAAAATAACTTTTAAAACATTTTAATTGTATAAAATATTATCTTTTTGGTAACTCGGGCTCGAGTTGTAAAGTTTAATTACTAAGTTTTAGCATATCTCGGTTGTTTAATTAATAATATTTATCTTTCAAATAAATTTACATTCTACTTGAATTTAAGTTGATTACATCGTCATATTGTTTTATCTATCGGCTGGCACCTTAGTATGAAAAGTACTTGGAGTATTGTTGGAAAAGCCAACACAACAATCTAGGAAAATGACGAGATGCAATACAGGAAATGTCTCGACGATATGAATTAAATGCGTCACGTCAAACCTTACATTTGTTGAACTTCCAGAGCACTTGTTTCCTTGCTCGCTCGTACTTCATCTTGTCTTACATATATCGTATAACTTTAATACTTTCGTGTTCCCATAATTCAAATTATTGAAGATTCAGTGTCTTCATTTTTTATTAGCTCGTGAAAATTATAACTTTACTCTTAAACCAGCAAAAAAAAAAAAGTATATATTCGTGTACTAAACTAAATTATTAAACTAATTTTTAGCTTTATCTTAATACTTTTGCTTACAAACTTTAATTTTTACCTGAAATTTACTTCAATATTCAGTTTTTCTAAGCCAATAGTAAAAAATAAATACACAGAGTTCATTATCGTACCTGGGGTTTTATTTTCCAATGCGACTTACAAATTCGTGCTTTAATTTTTCCTGAAAACGGTTGTGCGATACCAAAAAAAAATAAAACTTCAAATTATCTTTTAGTTTCTGTTTTTTGACATGATTTTGTAGGATAACCACTAAAATAATTTAAAAATACAAATTTTACGTTTGACAATAAACTTTTTTTTAAATTTCGATACAATAATTCTGGTCAGAATCGTAGCTCAGTTATTTTTTCAGTATAGAAAATAATCTTTAATTTTTTTCTAATAATTTTTCAAGCGAAATCTTTCGACGCTTTAGAATTCAGAAATTTTTTATGCCTTTTTTCGTTTCACGTCAACTTTTTATATTTTTATCTGTGTTTGATTTAAAAACTATATAAATCTACTGGTTTTACAGTTTACAGTAAGTGCAATTTAACGACTTGCCAAGAAGTAATCCGAATAGTATTACAGATAAACTGTTTTCAGTGAATGTTTCTGAGATAACGCGTTTTGAACAACTGCTCTCTTGGCAACTGTTTACTTCTCTATACCTGCATCTTTTTTATCACTATTATTTCGCTCTACGTTTTCTTCTCATCTCTTCTCTATTCTCTGTATTTTCGATCATACTTTACTCCAAGAGAGTGTTACCTCTAAAGCTTGCTCACACAATTACTTATATTTTTTTAACACCTCACTTGTTCGCGTCTGTCAGATAAAAAAATGCCTTTTTCTAAAATAAAATTGTTATTTTATTTATTTATTTTTTTTTTTCTATATTTTTCTATTTTTATCCCGAGGTTATGTGTCGTGTACTTGTAAAAATTGCACCTGATGTTATGAGTCAAGGCCGGATTTGCTTAACACTTTAAAAAGCTTTTTTCATGAAATTTTATAGAAAAAACTCTCTTAATATATATCTTTTACGCGCGTCTCAATCAAGTACACCGTAAAAGCAGAATCCTCTTCATAAAAAAAAAAATTACTTTTATTTATAATTTTTTTCTCGACCCAACATTTTTTTCTTCGCCTTAATTTTTTTTCCTACTTATAATTTTCTAAGCATTTAATTTAAAAATGCCCGAGGTACGATGAAAAAAAAAAAATTACAAGTTTATTACTTTACTTTGATAATTTTAAAGCTCATTAATGTCTCTTCTTATAATTCTATTATAATAATATTATTAAAGCTTCTATTTTTAAATAAAAATTTAATTTTAATTTTTTTTTTTTTACATTACTGTTAATTTTGTCGTCTAGTTTTATTTTAATTTAACATACGTGAGAAAATTTTCTATAGCCTTATCGTCAGTTCTACATTGTTTTTCCTACATATATGTATACATATATACGTATATGTAGATGTATACAAAGCCTCGTTCATATATAAATGCGTGACTTAAGTGTAAAAGCAACCACTATCACGCCAACAACAATAATAACTTTATATTACTGATACTGTAGTTCATATGAGAATATAATGAATTATTGATCGACAATTTTTTTTATATTAAAATAATTTATTGTACATATCATAGCTTTTATATCCTCTTTGTTATGGAGATTTTTTTTAGCTCAGTATAATTTTTATATTTTTTTGTATACTGCAATATAACTTTGTAACAAATTTAATTAAAGTTAACTTAATATAACACATTTAATATAATCTGACCATCGATTATCGGAATTTACTATAAAAAATATTAAATTATAGGTTATTTTGTGATCGAACTTTATCTTGCGGTTTTTGTGCCAAATATTAAATTTTCGCCTGGGGTTTATTTTCGTGATTGAGGGCTGGAAAATTTTTCTGATAAGTCAACTCGATAATTTCATAATCGTATTTATTATACCATCCGAAACCTTGTTATCAGCTTTTATGTTATAATCGAAAATATTACAGAAAAAAATGTCTGAGGCTTAGAGAAATGTTAAAAAAAAAAATAACGTGAACATAAATGGTCAATCAGTTTCTCAAATAATCCGATTAAACCTTTTCTAAGGGCCTGAAAGAAATTAATCTCTGATAATGAATCGTTTATTATATATAGTATGTATAGTCGCAATTATTTTTGAGCTTATAATAAATTTCATTAACTTGTAAACTTTTCAATGAATCCCAAAGTTATATTAGTATATAATTCTATGATCGATAGTGTGGGTAGTAAAGCCAAGTACATACCTGAAGTAGCGAAATAAGCAAGCGTGTTTAAAGTTTATTGCGTTGATGAGTTTGCAAGCATTCGATAGTTTCTAAGTAGCGGATATGATGAAACATTAGAGCAAATCGTTTTTTTTTAAATTCTAACCACTTTCTAAAGATTATTTTCTGTTCATCTTTTTCCTCTTTTAAGGGGGTCTGCACTTTTCTTCTCTATCACAGTCAAGTTGACCGATAATATCCTTGTTGCACTTGCGCAGTAAATGGATACTTTATAATAATAATAATAATTATTATTATTATTATTAATTAACTTATTACTTGGACAGGATTCGATCCGTGTTCTGATGGGGTTTGAAGCGCGACCGCTTCGCGATATTTACCACTAAGTTAAATGATATTTTTATGTTTAAATATTAATAATAAAATAAAACACGCCATATTGCGATAATTTCAGTAGCTCATTAAATTATTTGAATTTTTTTTTGGGTTAAAGAAATAAAAAATATGAAATGTATTCAAATTATATCAATCAATTAATCATAATTAGTTTTTGTGAGCACAGTATAAAGTTGATGCTTTTGCATTAGCGTTTTTCCGACAATCTCATCAAGGTTGACGACCACACTTTGTTATACTTTTCCCCTCGATTGATAAATATATACCTGTATTGTCGCGCACGCACTTCCGTATTATGTCGTGCACGAAAATACTGGGTTGTTATATAATATACACTACATGTTATGTGACAACGCATAGGCTTGACAAGTTGGCCTTTAATTTCATTTTTTTTTTTATACTTTCTCATTATTATTGTTTTTTTTATTTTTACTTTCCTTTAACTTTTATTTATTTATTTTTTTAATACTTTTGCTCTTTTTCTTTGATTAGTTTACCTTAAAATGTTAAGTCGCTCTATCTCAGAGGATCAAATTATCATTCTCGAAAATTGAACAACGTAATGGCGATTTTCCTTTGCCCTACAATACAAGAACGACGTTATTCAGCCCTACCATTTGTTTTGTGGTTCTCAGTGGAGCCATTTTCCCCGATGAACTTGTCAAAGAAGAAAAAAGTATCATCCAAGATTTTTTTCTTAAGACTTTTCACCGTATATCTGTAAACACACATACACGCCTCTACCGAAATATAAATAGAAATAGATACAAAGATTAAGCCAAACCAGGTCGACGAAGTTTCATTTAGACAAGTGAAATCTTTCTCTTCTTTTTGCCACAACAACCACTTTGTACACAGAATATATCTATATATATATATATATATATATATACTTGAACCTGTGCCGTTGGAGAACTCTTTATTCCATTTTTTTTTCGCCCCTATTATTCTTTATTAAAAGCCCGGAAATTAATCGGTCCAAGTCCAAGTTATTTATTCCACAAAATCCCGAACAATTTTATTTCCATTTCGTTTTTACATTTTTATACCTTCTCTATTACCCTTTTTTCCATAACTACATATAGATACTGATAATAAAATGAAATAAAAAAAAACTTTGACGAATCGCACACGGTAGAATGAGGTATTCAAACGGTCATTTAAATTTGCATTTTAAAAAAAATTTATCTCATCGGTATTCGTTTTTCGCTGCACAAAACCAAATTGTGTTCGTTTGTCAGTTTACTCTGTGGTGGGCGTAAAGTTATTTTAACCTATGACATTTCAGTCGTCACATCCATCCCACCGCGACGAACGTGATCACCAAATCATCCAGATGTTACCCTATTTACATACATAAATTAGCTATATGTGTTCATATTTGAATGAAAATTTTCATTATGTCCGTCTCGTAAATCATATCATTTATTTTAAACAGCCATCACATCCCTTACACCGTAACTGCTTTTGCTGATTGGTAATATCCGATAGATAGAGTAATTAAAAGATATATATATATATATATAATATGAGAGTGCGTCAGTTTTGAAAGCAAAGAGAACAGAGATGTTTACTCGAAGTTTGCAAAATGTACGTATGCTCGTTAATCAAATTTCATAATCAGTGCATTGAATATTCATTTTGAATCCGCGCTCGCCCTTCCACCTGACGGTACGTTCGTTTGTCATTCGACAGAATTTGTCCATTATGATTTCGTGTATGTGTGGATTTAATTGTTGTAGTTGTAGCTGCTTCAGTGCAGATGGAAGGTCCTCATTCATGTGTGACCTTTCAATGATCTACTATATGTGTACAGCATCGTGTTATTATTAATTCTCATTGGGAAGGTTTCATTGTTAGTATAGCTGATTACAAATACGTCAGCCCATTATTATCACGTTCTGATTACAGTTATCGAATTATCGTCATTCATATCAACACTTTCCATGTAACAACAATCCTGAAAATTGATATATTATCGTTTGTACTTATTCATATTCAAATTCTGTAAATTTAATCGTTAATAGGTTGTATTTCCATTTACCCGATATAAAAATCACTATTTATGATTTATAGATGAAAGAGACCATCTTGTGGGATCAGTATTAAAAATCGGCTTTTTAAAAAACTACTAAAGTATTCGTTTTTTGAATTTGATGTTGAATAGGATTTTTTATTTTTTTATTAGTTATTTCAAAAGCCAATTCAGAGCTGGAAAAATTATTACCGATAACTGGTGAATTAGAAAAAAAATTCTATTGAATTCTAATGAAGAATAATTAACAATCACACTAAAAATGAATGAACTAGAAAATCATATCCTGACTAGATTATCAGTTCTATTGAATATAATGAAAGAGTGAAAATGAAATTTTTTAAGTAATATTCAATCACTGGTCATATATTTTCCGTTAAACTTATTTATTTAGTTAGGAATTCCTCTCCTTTCTACTGTTCTCAATTACTATTATGCCGTATCAAGTAGTTCAAAATTACTTTTCAAGTAAATTGAGATTTGTAAGTTATATAGATATATATCTATTTCAGATTATTATCGATTACCATTTACTAACTGCACATAAATCTTGTGTCTACGGTGTAACGTTTAGGTCGTTAATTCAGCACGAATATCTAGATATTATTCATCTCATATCCTTAACCCTCTCTCTCTCTCTCTTTCACTCTTTCACTCAATTAATTCTCGTGTTCAAATTATCTTGCAAATTCTCTATTCGGCATTAGATTATTTATTGCTATTTATATTAGACAATTTTAAATATATATATATATATTTAATTACTGATTTTTGATATCGTCTATTATTTAAGTACAAAGAAGAACCTGATGCAACTTAAATAATAGTAGTACAAAGATTTCAGCCGTACTATTACAGCACAATACCAATATATGTATATATATATATATATATAACGTTGAATTGGACAATATTTTATCTTTTGTTCCCGTACTATATAGAACAAATTTTTATCGTCACTCAAGAGAAATTTTTTTTCTTTCCAACGACTATTTTCATTGATCAATACTTTGTCAGTATTGCAGCACTAATTTTTTTTTCCTTTGTCTTCGTCTATTTTCTCTTTTTTTTTACTCATTCTACTATTTACAGTAACTTTTTTTTTATCACTATTGACCAACTAATAGAAGTTGAGTCTCGCGTGAGTTAACACGCGAACAGTAGTTACGCCCTGATTCATTGGCTTTACGATGACTTACCGCATCTTCATCACAGCTGATGGGATCGAAAATCGTTGCAAACTTTAATACATTCATACTTGATTGCGTTATACTCCCTCACTCTCTTTCGGTCTCAGTTTCTGATCTCGACGTTTCATTAAACTTGGAACACAAGGATGCTACGAAACTTAATCATTAAAATTTTCTCAGACATAAACGTTGATAATTTTCCTTTTTTGGAGATCAATTGCTCTTCTCTGTGTTCAAAAACACGGCAAGTTTTTGAGTTGTGCCACAGGTTTTTTATTTTCAAAATTAATTAATATTTTCAAAGTATAGTAAATATGATGAATGAAACTGAAAGTTCAAAAATTAGCTTACTCAAAAAAGTTATTAAAGTCATAGTTAGCGCGAAAAGTTTACAAAGTATTCAAAAATTTAAAATACAGAATAAATAAAATAAAAATGTTTTAGCATAGAAGAGAATACTCAAGTTTCAAAAGTTTTAAAAAAGTACTTTGTTTTAAAATAGTACATCGAAAAATCAGATTTCATTCAAGTGTAATATTAAACTTCATTTTACACATAGTTAGAATTTTTTTATTTTGTAAATGGATTTTTAAATTTCACAAAATGGTTCATTATGAATACTCTCACTTCTTTAATTTTAATAATATTATCTTAAGTGCTGTACAAAATTTGTCGTGACTCGTTGGGATTTTCTGTAGAAAAAAAAAAGGAAAAAAGATAATTGTCCAAGCATTGACGTTGTCAAACACAGAAATAGGAAATCCAATTCAATGGCTTCGTTATCATGATGCACCGCATTTTTTCCAACTTTCCTTTTATTTCATTATTATTTTTTTTTTTATCCTGCAATACAATATTTTTTTTAACTTTACTTTTTTAAAAGCTTTTTTTTTCTATTTCATATCACATTTCCGTATTAATTTGGTATCCCCGCAGTTATCAGTTAAATCCGCCAGCAAGCGTGAAAAGTATTTAAAACTAAAAGTAAAACTCAGCCATTATCTTTTATTTTTATATTCATTTTTATTTAATTCATTAATAACCCATCTTTCTCTCTCCCTTTCTCTGTTATCCGACATACACATAAATTCATATATTTTTATATTAAATACATATATCACCCCACTAATACCATAAGAGCGTAAATATCAAAAGTAAAATTTTTCATCCGATGTCACAGCATTTTTTTTCATTCACTTAAATTTAATATTATCCCTCATATTTAATAAATAGAAGCCAATTATAATTATTAAACAGGTCAACTTTATTTTAAAAATATCATTTATAAAACTTTTGTCTCGACATACAATATTCTTTAATTAATTTATTTTCTCAACTCGTATTTTTTTTTGGAAAAAATTTAGTTAAAAAATATTTTTCATGTACAAACTATCATATTTCCTTCGAAAAAATTTTCTCTTTATTTTTAAATTTAATAGAAAAAACTAAAAAAAATACATATACTATAACCTTTTGATGTTTCATATTCTACTCATAATGTCATGAATATTACAGCCGACCTTATGACATTATCACTCACAAAAAAAAAATCTGCATAAAAAGACGAATATTAAAGTATGCATATGAAACTATTAAATTGCGTAAATATCATATATATATATTATATATATATTATATATATATATTCATGGAGATGTATAATATTGATCCCCAGAAAGTTATTTCCCGTTGAGAAATAGCAATTGGCGATAGTAATCTCTCAAACTTAACAACAAGATAGCGGATAGAAGAAAGATCTTGAATGACCTTGGATATCGCCCGGACTACCGGAGGACTGGGTGACTAGCTGAATGGTAGATCTACTATTGATCCTCGCCGCAACTGCAGCTTCCAAAGCTTCATACCCGCCATATCAAGCTGCCACCCATCCTGCTGACTCCAACTCCCACTCTGAGGACTTTTCCACTACCGTTACCACCTTCTCTTCCTTCTCACCCCCTTTCTCCTCCACTACTCTCTTCTCTTTCCTTTACCACTTCCTTTTCTACTACCACCAACTCTACATGTTAGCTCACAGCTTCTGTCTTTCTTTTCCACCCCCGTGTTCTGCTACTGGTACCGACTGCTAGCATACTACTGACACTACTACCCTCCACTACCCAGCAAACTCTGAAACCTCTCCCTCACCACATTTCTCACTCACCACGTTAATCCTACCCAGCCACGCTAGCGTATAGTAGTTGTACCAGACCTACCTCGCACTTCTATCCGCGGGCTAGCAACCTTGAGGTTTGATCGTTAAAACCGTCAGACGTGGTTTCGCCGTTCCTTTAAATTCAATTGACTCAACCGTGTTTAACTGCTAATTACTGTCAGGCCTCTTATTGTCCATCATTTTTTAACTGTCCATCTTTGAACAGAACAATTAATCATATTCATTAAGCTTCAAAAATTCATTTTTACTTTTTACTTGACAAGTCGTAATTTACCATAATTACAATCTATCCATAACATAAATTTGTTAATATGCCCGTGTTGCATTAAATGTCAGTCCTGAGGGTTTATGCCATCACGGGTAATGGATTTGCAGGAAAATTGACGCTTCACTCGGTATATACATGTATCGTAACTCAAGTTTTCAACAATCTTACTCTCTCTAGTCATTAGTATTACCCTTATCAGATGCTACATGATCAGTAAGCTAAGCTCAAGTTCTAAAACGTGAGCTGGTTAAAAAATTAATGTCGTTTTGATGCGGCGAAACTTCCGCCCGTTGGCTTTAGTTTATTAGCTTTTATCTTTTTAGCCTCTCGAGTAATAAAATACTGATTTTAAATAAATAATTATTTTAAAATGTCACATGTCATTGTGGTTGTTTAGATTTTTAATTTAACTTAACGCTCAGAATGTGGTATAAAAGCATATTTACTGAAAATCACCTCACATAATCCATAAAAAAAAGTAATAAAGTTTTATGATATTTCATTTTTTTTTTCTTGCGTTGTCAAGTAAAAAGTCAGTATTGTAGGAGAGCAGGAAAAAAGGAAGCAACAGTATGAACAGTTATATAGGATGAATACTATCAGAGATAGAATAGTCTTGAGAAAAGTAAAACTGAGTTTGCGTAGGTTTGCAGATTGGAAATGTGAGAGGAAAAAGGGAGGCTTACGTGACTCCATTATATTGCTGCGTTTATTCTTTTTTTTCTTCTTCAACTATTTTTTTTCTCTGTTATTTATTATTATTATTAACTTTTTGTCTGTCTGTCTTTTCATTTTTATTGTTGTCTCTCATCGAGCTTCTTCCTTTTTCCGACGACTATCTGACTTGCATCGTCGCCATTTTATTTTATTTAACTTTATTTTTTTATCATCTTTCACCCTCGTGCTCAGCTACCAGGTACTCGGTTCTTTTGTCTTCCCGCAAACTGTCCGTCATATAATTTAGCCGAGCAAGCATAAAACATTATAATACTTCTTTAGAAATAAAATAATAATAATAATAATAATAATAATAATAATAATAATAATAATAATAATAATAATAATAATAATAATAATAATAATAATAATAAGTATTAGGAATAAAAAAGTTAACAAATATGACAGGTAATATAAGTCTCGGTAAATAATTGTTTCGAGGATTCACAATTTTATCAACTTCAATAATATGACATTCACTGTTTCAATTTTTTTTCATGCTGCACTTAGTTTTGAAATATTTAACAATATATAAAAAAAAATTTTTAAACTTTATAATTAATTAAAAAGTTATTAATTAAAAATATATAATAGCGATTAATTAAAAAGCTTTTTAAATTAAAATATTTAAATTTAATATCAGATTAATTTAAAGAGATAAAATTTCATCTTTCATTATATTTATGCTTGAAAACACCGTAACAACTCAACACATTTTAATTCCTCTACTGGCTCGAAAATTAATCCTGACCAAGTTTTCTCGTAATGTATATATATAAATATATATAAATATACAGCAATAGCTTTGATATTTTTCATTACGCTCGAGAAGTCATTATATTCAGGCTTTTCTTCCTTTTCCCCGCGTTATTTTACTCGGAAAATATTATACATAAAAAATATACGAAATGAAAAGAAAAAAAAACGTACGGCGTCTTGAGCAGACTCTGATCCTGGTGGATTTAAATTCACATCGACGATAGACGGAAGGATGCAAGAAGAAGGATACTGGTTAAGAGGAGGCAAGAAGGAGATGGATGAAAAGTAAAGATGAAAGCCAGAAATCTTAAGCACTCGAGTGTAAAATTTATCACTGAGAATCGAATGCCACTGCAGCTCTGTCCCAGGATTTGTGTGAGATTTGCAACGAGCATGGGGGTGAAAAAGATGGATATGCGTTTCTCGCGTTAGGGATTTATTCGTCTGACTGGATTATTTATTATAAGACATTTTAGTCATTTTTATTCTGATAACTGATAACGCCATGTTACATTTATTACAAAAATTCATTACATCTCTACAAGTTTGTTTCTTGATTCATAATTTAAATGCAGCGCTAAAAGCATGCAGATTTTGATAGCTAATCAGTTGTTATAAATAAAACATCAAAGTACTTATTTTATTAGAAGAGAACATATTTGGCAATTTCAAATTTAATATCAATCCTTAGATTTATCATTTAACATGATATGAGTGGGTATTATGGTAGAAGATGATTATAATACCAAGTTAAATATTTTTGTTTGGTAAAATAAAGAGCTGGTTCTCAACTTTCCCGAACCTGATAGCTCTTTAAAGCCTCAATCTTGAGATAAATTGTTGAAGCATCGACACGTACGAGATTGCTTCCCGTGATTTCATGTAATTTCATCCCATCGAGTAGGACGATAAGGACATGAGAGAACAATAAACCGCGCCAACGGAGTTCGTGCAAAAAAGAAAGCTGAGCGATGTGAAAAAGAAGGAAAAGATAGATAAATAAGAAGAAAAAAAAATATATATATAGCTAAATATCGTTGGAATGTGAACGTACTTAGATAGGGCGCAAAATACTGATTTAGGACAGATTAAGTGGGTCATGGCGAGTGAAAGAATCGAGGGAGCGAAGACGTTTGAGGGAGTAAGTAGGGGTGTTGTCTATAAAATTGGGATCAAGCTTCAGATTTACCAGAATCATGAAATCAAATACTTAATAATTATATTTATTTTATTTTACATTAGTTTCGTTATTGGTTTTTGTATTTTCGATTAACCATCAATAAAACAATGCCCCTAAAATCCATTGAAATTTAATGAAACACAGGTTCATACACAGGAAACAGTAAAATCTATTAGTAAAAATCCCCAAAGTATTGACTCTGTTGTATATTTCCGTTTTGTTCTCTGGTACACATTGCCAGACGAGTAGTTACTGTTGCAGCTACAGCAAAATTTTCAATTTGATTCGGGCGCTTTGGACAACATCAGTTATTTGATAGAAGCTCCGAAATAGAAACCAAATTATCAACATCATCGTGCCCATACAATGTACACCTCCTGTCTAAATGGTTCGTTGGTTGGTTGGTCGGCTGGCTGGACAGCGAGCTCGAGGGCGTATCGATAATACAATTCCAAGTTCTGGCCCATCGCCAGTGCTGTACCAGTCGAACAAACAACCAACCAGATCGAAATGACAATGCTACCAATGCGATAACAATAACCCAAGAGCTGTTTCCACCTCGCCAACATTCTGCTAAAATATTATCTTTTAATACCTATGGGAATACCATAGGGATTCCCGTAATATCTTACTTTGTATTTCTTGCGACTTTCAACCCCGATGAACGGTAAATTTTAGGTGTATTGCAAACACGGCTTCATGAATCGTGAAAATTTTATTCCATGCACAGTTGGTCCGAGAAAGATTCTTTTCCATACCCATCTTTTCGATATTTTTCTCTAAACTGTGTGTTTTCAAATATTCCTGCAGAAAATGTTTCTTTTTGTATTTATTTCTTGAAGAATTTTGTTGAAGTATCTCTCTACCTGTTTATTTTCAAAGAAATCATCTTCATATTTTATTGAAAAGATATTTCAGAAATAAAATTTAAATATTTAAAACTTTTAAAAATAAATACAACTTGAAAGAGTTTTTCTATTTTGAGAGCTCAAGCAAGCTATAGTACTAAACAGTCTTTGACTTTTATCTATTTCATGATATTCTTGACCTCTTTGATCACAATGAACGCTAATACTACTTTTCGTATCGTAAAGAAATAAAAGTAACAGCATTTATTGATCCTTAGATGTTGTTTATTGATAATGATAACTGCAGCTATAACTATAATTGATTTGTTAGCTCAGAAATATTTCTATATTTTGTTATTGTTATATTTATTTAAACGTATGTTTTGCAACTGCACTGTTTCTAAAACAAAACAGATGTTGCCGTGATCAAACATCCAATAAAACTTTGGAAAACAATTTTTATTTTTTCCCGTGACATTCCGTTACAAAAAAACTTTATTCATTTATTTATATTGTTTTACCTCTTGTTTAAATTTAATAAAAAAAAAAAATCATTCATTTTGTCTGTCACCCAAGGACTCACTTTAAAAATGAGTTCTGTCTGCTGTGGAAAATGCTAATGCAAAAAAAAAACGAAAAAAAAAGAATTTGTATGTGTATATAGATGTATAGAGTATTTCATGTCAAAGTTATCGTTTTCTTTGGTAGTTTTTTCCATCATCATGTAACATAGAGTGAGTATCTAAAACTCAATGAGAAAACTGCTGAGATTTATATCCCAACGAAAAGGGTTTTCTTGTCGCCATCATTTTTTCCTTTTATACTTTTTCCTTTTTCACCTCGTACTACAAACTGAGACACGAATAATGTAATGCAGCTGTAGATACTCGACGAGAATTTCCCACTAGCGAGAAAAAAAAATCCTAATAATAATGATAATAATTATAATCATATTTCACTGAAAATTTTCAATTAAGCTAGCCGTGGTAATGGAAATATAAACACATTAATTTTTTTATTGCACTCATAACTTTTTCTCTTTAAATTAAACAATATTATTAACTTGTTGATTTATTCTTTGTTTGCCTTTTTTTTTAAATTACTATTTATTTTGTCATTCTGAATTTTAAATAAAACTAATTGCTTTTATTTCGGACCAGCAATTTATTAAACGTGCATAAAATTTGTCAAAGTGATTATAACTTTTGGGCAACCCTCATTAGCATTTTTAATTAAATTAACGTCTATCCAATTTATTTTATCTACATATATATGCATTTTATATTGACTCATTTATATAAATCCAGTATATTTATTTAAATAATTAACAATAACGGCCATATAATTTTTCAAATCAGATCAGCGCTAATTAATTTCCAATTCTGTATAATTTATTTTTTGAATATTTAAGAAAATTTTCAAAAATGCTTTCATGAAATGTAACTGAAATCATTATTATTACGGATTGGTTCATTATTATTTTCAAAAAAATGTCCAAATAATTAATAACCATAATGAATTATCAAAGAATTTAGACACTTTAGTCTTATGGTCCGAGAAAATTAACAAAATTAATTTTCTTAGTAATATAGTTTGATGATTTACGATGAAATTCAACAAAAGCTAATCAATAATAACTGGATGTATAGAACTTGTGAGTCTTCTATTAGGGTTCGTACTGTTGCAACTACTACATACTATACTATTACTATATTACTAGTACAGTATGGTAGTAATAGAGATTGATTATTATTATTATATATATAAAGTTAGCTGGGTACAATGGAGACTAAGTGTCGCCGTTAGAACAGCAAAAAATTTAATACAAGAACACTAACCTCTTGATCTACACTTATTATCTTATTGCCATAAAAATGTCCGTGTGTGCGTGTGTGTATGTGTGTGCATCTATAAACCAGCTATTATAGATATACTATAATCTTGGCATTTTTTTTACTACTTGTGACTAAAGCTTTAGTCTTTGTGCATAAAAAGCTCTTCTACATTGTAGTCAGCAAAGACTTGAACAAAATTTCGCTCAAGTGGTTTTTATAAAAAAAATTGTAATAAACTAACATTTTCTCAGAGCTTGCAATGAAAGCTTGATAAATTTAAAATAAAATTATTTTTTTTAGTTAAAAGTTATTTAAATTAAACTCTTTTTAGAATGAGCAATTCAAATTAAACTAAAACAACCGATAAGCGAATTCAAATTAATTCGCAACTTGTTAATTACGAGTATTCATTGAATTAATTGAAATAACATGTATAAATTGAATTTCACTTATCAGCAGTATAGTAAATTGTAGTGATAATTTTTTTTTTAACTTCCCGCTAAGAAAATTGCAAATTTTCAAAATTTCGAGAAGTTATTGGTTTCGGTCCGATTTTCGAAAATCGAATTTCTATCAAATTTCTATCAAAAATTTTTTTTCACAACACCGAGCCGAGAGTCCTGATTTTCTATGTATATTTATGTATTTTCTATGGAATCTTTAGACGACGTCTTCTGAAATAATGCTAGCACACAGAAGTAGAGAAAAAGGAGCTCAAAAATGGCGGGAAGTTTTTGGGCTGGCCCAGATTTTTATTACTCAAACGAGGAGTTAGAATAATGCTATAAAAAATTACGTTTTTATTGAAAAATAAAAAAACAAAATTTAAGTGTAGAAATTGAATAAAAGTAGAAATAGTAAAGGATTGAATGAAAAGTAGATAGAAAAATCCCAAAGGATAGTATGAAGAGTTTCATTACGTTACTTGATTGAAGCTCTTCCTTTTTTCTACTTTTATTTTCTCATTTATCTTTATTTATTATTTGTATTATTATTATTATTATTATTATTATTATTATTATTATTATTATTATTATTATTATTATTATTATTATTATTATTATTATTATTATTATTTTTATTTTTATGATTTTTTTTCCTAGAGATAGGATTACGAGATACAAACTAAAATGAGAAAGGTCTTAGCTTATCTACCGATAACGAGTGGATCCCTAGTTAATGTTCTAAAATAAAATGACTATTATTATGATTATTGTTATTATTTTGTAACGAATTATTCTTTATATTTATGGTTCTTACACTGTAAAAATTAGCGTAGTGAACGCGGATTAAATCCGGAGCGGATGACTGTTTATTTATTTAATCCCCTTAGAGTGAAAAGAAGCTTATTTTAATACCAAAAATCCGAATCGGAGTAAATGCGGATTTAAATAAAACCCAGAGCACTCCAAAATCACTCCGCTGAAAAAACAAATTCCCTGTTTACTCCGTATGCCGAGTGATTTTTTTTCAAAAACTCCGAAACTCCGAGTGAGTTCAGATTGAAATAAAATCCGTAATTAGTCCGAATTCACTCCCGATTTTTTACAGCTTACTATATTTAAATAAAAAATTTTATTATATAAAAAATATGATTTCATAAGTATAATTCCAATAAAATAATAATAATAATAATAATAATTTTAATTACTCAGTTGTTAATGACTACGGAATTTGGAGATTATTTGAAGCATGCAGTGGGAAAGATGGGTATTATAAATGAATCAGAAGTGAAACACTAAAATAGGGCGAGATAAATAGGGATAGAAGTAGATAGATAGGATGAAAAGAGAAAGATCGAGAGTAATAGCATAGGTAATGCTTCATTACATTGCCCATGCCCTTGTGGTAGAAACTCTCGTCGACCTTGCGGGTGCTTGACCGAATTACTTGGTTCTACAAATCCCTCAGGAGCTCTTCCACGAACCCTCGACTCTCTCTGTCCATCACTGTACACTATTACCACGTGTACTTCTCGTGAATCAGCGAACCCTCATTTTTATTGCGCATTTACTTCTTTTTTTCCATTTTATATTCACCCATTCCATTATTTTTTATGCCAAAAAAATAACAACAATGAAAATTAAAAACATTTGATAACGCGTGTTCATTTCCAACTGATTTATGATGCATCCATTAATCCAATTAAAAGATATTTATTCATACTATTCAATAGAGTGTTGCGATTAATATGATCAGAAAAAAAAAAAAAAAACAATCACTTCAACAAAAAATAATAAAAATTCAGCTATCAGAGATATTGATAACTGAATTTTTTCTGTAGACAAATCAATTTCAGAGATATGCATAAAAAATTTTTTTTAATATGAAAAATTCATTGTAGATTAAATTTATTTTTGAAATTCCAATCGTTCGCTTTTCAAACCATGGAAAAATATTTACGTAGCATAGACTATTTGCTCAATTTTTTTGTAAAAATTACGCCATCCAGTATTTGTATTTGACTTTAATTGAAAATATTAAATAATTTAGCCCTTAAATTCATATTGTAGGATGCAGCCTACATAATATTCTAATGGCTGAATGTCATGCGCCTTTGCCTTAAAAAAAAAATATGTCACCCATGCATGGAGAACAGACTTATTTTTGAAATGCATACTGATGTAGATCTGCATCGGTTTATCTATGGGTAGACACTTTTTACTATACATCATTTTTTTCAAATGGAAGTAAAAAATCATGCATCTGAGGGTTGATAATTTAACTACTAAAGACCCAAGGATCGGGTTTTTGTTGAGCAAAATGAATTTTAGATGGTTTCAAAAATCGCAGAGTAAAAAAAATGTGAGTGAAAAAAAAGCATTGGGTAGCGTAGCTTGTCGTCGACTACATTGGACGAGTGGCTCTTTACTGAGTGAGAGGGTTCGGCTACTCAATAGGTCACAGTATAACCAGGTTATCGATTAATCGTGACTTGACGGGATTATCGAAACCACATGCTGCCAGGGACAATTATTTCTCCTAGGTGTACCTATCACCGACAAGTTCAAAGTTCACTAAATTTAAAATTTTAAACGAAGAAAAAATTATAAATAAATCAACAAGAAGCAAACAAAATTTTTTAATTAAAAAATCTATTAAACACAAATACATTTCCGAGATAGTTTAGTATGAAAAAAAATAAACAAAAAAAAAATATATATATTCCGCGTGGACTTAAATATTTTATTTGGGTCGGTCTTATATTGCCACAGGCAAGAAGTTGCTTCTTCCGGTTTTATTCCTTAAGAGCCAGTTCGCTAAATGGGACTCTAGCATCTCAACTCGTATCCACGGTACATTTGTCTAGGATTTGTCTAGGATTCAGAGAACTCTTCTGGAAAATTGCTGGCACATAGAAGGAGAGAAAGATAATGTCTCTAGGATTTGTCTAGGATATGTCTAGGATTCAGAGAACTCTTCTGGAAAATTTCTGGCACATAGAAGGAGAGAAAGATAATGTCTCTAGGATTTCTCTAGGATTTGTCTAGGATATGTCTAGGATTCAGAGAACTCTTCTGGAAAATTTCTGGCACATAGAAGGAGAGAAAGATAATGTCTCTAGGATTTCTCTAGGATATGTCTAGGATTCAGAGAACTCTTCTGGAAAATTTCTGGCACATAAAAGTAGAGAAAGACAATTTCTCTAGGATTTGTCTAGGATTCAGAGAATTCTTCTGGAAAATTGCTGGCACATAAAAGTAGAGAAAGATAATGTCTCTAGGATTTCTTTAGGGTTTGTCTAGGATTTCTCTAGGATTTGTCTAGGATCCAGAGAATTCTTCTGGGAAATTGCTGGCACATAAAAGTAAAGAAAGATAATGTCCCGCATGGAAAAATGTATATGTGAAAATTATATGCAACATATATATTTATATATATATTATATATATTTATATATATTATATATATGTCACATATATAACATATATGTGCGCAAAAAAAAAACTATGTCAACTAAATTTTTAGATAAATGTTTGCATAGATGAAAACATAAAATTCAAAATATATAATACATATATTATAAATAGATGCTATATAAATGGAAATATATATGTGGCTATATAAGTAATCATATATCGAGAAGTATATGTCGACATATATGTCTACATGTATGTCAACATATACACATATGTGTATATATATATATATATATATATATATATATATATGAGCGCATATAGGCATTCCTATATTTTGACATATATGCCGACATATACCTATGTACGCACCTATCTCTGCATATATATGTACTTATATGTATGCATATACGTAGGTATATATTTTTTTATATAACTTAAAATATATTTTGACGCAAAAAAAAATATGTCGAAATATATATTTTATATAGGTAACATATATTTTTATATATGTGACATATATAATACATATATGTTTGCATATATTTTCCGCATATATATATTTCCATGCGAGCTCGTGAATCGAGTCTGGCACGTTTCCACCTCACATTAACCCAATTTCCTTCATAACATCCAGCCGAGACACCGATGGAGAACGTGATTAGTACCTTCAATCTGTCAATATCCCCTGTTTCTCTGATTTTACGCTTCCTAAAACTGTCAACTTTTATTTTATTAAATAATATATGAAAACATCACTTATTCACACTGTCAGTAATCGGAAGTTAATTCAAAGTGATTTTATTTAAATTCGAATTCACTTCATCACTCGGAGTTCCGGAGTTTTAAAAGAAATCACTCCGCATCGGATTTAATCGGGAGTTTATTTTTCCAGCGGAGTGATTTCGCATTCGAAAGTTCGCATTTACTCCGATTTGAAATTTTAATATTTAAATAAACTCCCATTCAGAGTTAATTTTATTCTAAGGAAATTAAATAAATACACAGTCATTCGCTCCGCATTCACTCCGGATTTAATCCGCGTTCACTCCAGAAATTTTTAACCGGTATATCTTCAAAACTTAGTAACTTATCATCTTTGATTATCGATTATCATATAAAAAAACTCATCAATATTTCGATATGATCCAAATTTTGTTTTTTAATTAAAAAATTTTGTACAATAATTATTGAGCACAAAATTTATAATTTAGTTTTTATTTCAAAATTTTTCTAATCCCTTTGAAGTCAAATTTAATCTTCAACGTTTGAATTCACTTCAATTAAAATGCATTATAAAATCACATGTTTGTAAACTCATATTCATACTATTTAATGTTATAAAGCTACATTTTCATATAACATTTATATTTATCCTGCTTCAAACAAAGTTTAAACTTCTACATGTCATATTAAATTATTTGATCTATATATACATTTAATCCTTCATATCCATCAAGTTACTATATGAAATATATTTCAGATGTTTCAGAGATAATTACATTTTAAATTTATCATTACACATTACGATAAAATATATATTATCATAAATTCGTGATAAAAATTCAAATTTTTTTTTTCAATAATTTCTGGTTTTATAAAATAATAAAAATAGATAAAAAATTATTTAGATCTGGAGAATTTAGTAAAGTTTTATGTATCACAAATTAGTCTGAATATTGCCTGAAGAAAAATAGATACTTCTTGTCTATATCCATGTCACGAAATTGCTTCGAGGCACGTACACTTTATCATTGAACGTCTGCGTAGTATGTCCAATATCGGCGACTTGATTATGCCTGCATATATATTCTATTTATATATACAGTATATATACATATGTATATGCGAACAGTCAATCGAATCTTGAAGAAAATCACTCAATCAAGAAGTGCAAATTTAAAGCAACACAACTCCGCTCCATTATAAATTCAATTTAACTTGAAAGTCTATTATATTTAATAAATATATATATGGCATTTCTAACGAATTTCCTTAGATAAATTTTGAACTATCCTTCAAGACCTTTCAATTTCCCACATTTTATCTGAACACTTGAAAAAGCCAAGATCGAGAATAAAATGTCATTCCACGTGACCCTGTTATCACTGGATTTGAACTTACACCTTTTCCAAAGCTACATTATCTCACTAGATTCTACGAGAGTAATCTCTGTGGAATACTCTTGTAATAAATCAGTTGCATTTTTCCATCTTTAAATTTTCAGCCAACATATGAATTCTCTCTTATTCTTATTATTATTCAAATTTATAACATTGACCTTATTTCTTTAAAAATTTTAACACTTCCATTGCTATTTTCCTCTCGAAATAGTTTGATCGTAAAAAAAAATATTTAAATTCATTGTGAATTGATAGATAAAATTTTACTAAATGAAATTTATTACAGTGTCGTGAAAAATTTCTATTTACTCAAGTTATTTATTATTTTTGGACCAACAGAATCTAAACTTTGTAGATATGAAGTATATGAAAATAATTCATGCATGAAAAGCTAAACTGTTTGACCTCGAATAAATCGTCGTGGATCGCATTGAGCGACGCGATCTATTCACCCTAATTGCTTTTCCGTTGCCCTGAGCATTGATCTTCGTCATTCTATATTCCTCGTCCACCGTACCACGAGTAACAGCCCAAGTCGGTGAGTTCCAATTCACAAAATTCGGTGGGGGATTTAAGCCCTCTGGGTTACTCGGGTATTAAACCAGATATCTAGCCAACAAAAGTTAAAGAAAAAAAGTTGATAAATATATCCATATATAAATATATTAAAGCAGGTCTTAATTTTTAAGTAAACTTCATGTACATGAGAACATTTCACTCACTAAATAATCATTCTCAGTACTTTGTTATTTTTTTTTTTACTTGTCATGATGAGCTTGATTTTAAATTCGTGTCACGCTAAATATATAGATATATAAATATATATTAAATTTATAGTAGTATTCATGTGACACTTTGTACGGTAGGAAAACTTTTATCCACTGCAATTTCTAGCATTACCTGTTATATTTTTTTTTTTTTTTTTTTTTCTTTAAATTTCATTCTCAAAGAACGAGTGTACGTGCGCTGCAAGTTGATTCTATGAATCATATCTCTTGTATTGACCTGGAAATAAAAATAAAAATATTACTAGACTAGTGAATTATGAAGATATATTTTTTTTAAACATTTTATCTTCATTTACACGAAAGTTAGCTAAATCCTGTTCTTTGTACGTGAGTGACCCAATCTTCGGCGTCAGTACTTTCATCTTTTGTTGTGTAAAATAGACATAAATAAATATTTCGTGGTATCGTGAAAAAAATATTTTTATAAATAAAATAAAAGCTATCACTTTAATAAAATATTTGTTGAAAAAGAAAAAAAATAACTTGGAAAAATATTGAAACATCAGATTACATATTTTAAATCAGTGACGTTTCAATTTATAATATACTTTATCATTTTACATTCGCTCCATTTAAAAAACTTCACGTCAATAGTCTCCAAAGTCGCGTATTCAATAAAATAAAATATAAAAAACTTGAAAATTGATCTGAAAATTCTTCTTTTATACACAGACACAAAAAAACTCTTCTGCATTTATTTTACTCTAGAGATTTTCATATTCTGTCCACGCAAACATTTAAGTGACACAATATTTCCGTTTACAATTTATGAGTTTCTAAACTCATTCTGAAATCCCCCTTGTGGGAATTATTCCGCATTGTAATTTTAAAGTTTTCAAACAAAACTTTTTCCAAATAAATTTTCTATTTTATCTCAAAAATTTATTTTTAAATAATTATTACAGCAGTTTTCGATAAAATTTTTCCAATAAAACTGCATCTACATTAAATATTTAATTAATTAATTACCAACATCATGATCATCACCAGCATTCTCTTGATCCCAAATTATTATCAACACTAATTTCAATACACCGTAAAAAATTGCGGAGTGAACCCGGACTAAATCCGAACGCGAACGGGGAGTGAATACAAGTTTAAATAAAATCCAAATCACTCCGAAATCACTCCGCTGAAAAAAGAAACTCCCTATTTACTTCTTATGCGGTGTAATTTTTTTTAAACTCCGAAACTAAAATAAATTGAAGTAAAATCCGTAATCACTCCGAATTCGCTACCGATTTTTTACAGTGCAACAGCGATAATTACAGTAAATAGGGTAATGATATTGAAGATTGTCCCCAACAAAGACATTATACGAGCTGTTATGGTTATGGTGAAAGCCAACAGGGGTTATAGTTTATCCCTGTATTGGTTACCAGTATCAGTAAGCAACAAAAGCAATAACTCTGTCTGTACTTTAGCATAGATGTTGATGTCCTAGTATACCAAGAGCCTCTACCCCGATATATGTACTGGGTTTCCTCATGTATTGCAAACTAATTTTCCTTCCCTTAACTTTCCTTTCCTTTTCTTTGACATCAGCAAGCTCTGGTACCCGCGCAAGTTCGAACGGCTGAATTCCATCCTTTCACGTTCTGACATTTTACATACACAACACTCCCTGATAAAAGAATCCAACAGTGGAAATATTCAACAACACACTTTGTTGTAAATTTGCATAGTTTTTCAGGCGGTTGCAATTCTTTGACTGAGGCGACGTCTATACCTTCTACTATGTTGTGGGTAAATAAACTGAAACGTCACAAACAAACTCAGCATTTCTTTTATTCATCGTTTCTCCTTACTATCTTTTTATACTTTTTTTCTTAACGTTTATATTTATATGTATATAAAAATACTATCTCGTCGTCGAGAGACTCGATACAACGACCCACTTAGCGTAATTTTACGTCGCTCTACAAATTTTTATCTCATTTTATTGTGTCTTTATTTTTCCTATCCATCATACTTTTTTTTCTTTTATATTTTTTTTTTTTTTATCACATTGTTTACCTTTCTTACTTCCTTCTTTCCTTTACGTTGATCCTCTAATCATTAAATACTTTGTTACATTTTATAGACACTTTACTTTATTTATTTTTAATATGAATTACCTAAACCTTTTACGGTTATTAATTTTTTAAACTTAAATTTATCGATCTACAAATAAAATTTTTCTCACACTAAAAGCAAACGTCAAATAGATTTTACAATCTTTGTATATTTTTTTACTTTAAAAATTAAAAAAAAAATTATTTTATTAAAACAATTTACCGCAGGCGTTTATATTAAATAACTATTTGTCTGATTAATCGTGCGATTGACAATAAACTTTTATAATTTAATGACTACCACAAGTTAGCCATTAACTTACAGGCATGATAGTTGCTTTTAAACTATAATTCCGGAGAGTCATAACTCCTTTATACCCCTATTTGGGTCTCCTCTTTAATTGCTCGGTCGATCCCTAATGGTTTTCCAGAATAGGGCTGAATTTAAACAGATAAATTTATAGCAACAACTTATAAGACTATTCTTATATCAGTATATTATAAAAAATTTCAAATTTTTATAATTTATATGAAAAAAACTTTATTTTCAGAGTATCTCCAAATATACTGTATCGATTATGTTCAATTTCTCACAAATTGTTGGAATTAATGAGCCGCTTCAAACGTCACCTCAAAAAGCCAAATTGGTTCATTCGTTCAAAAGTTACAGAATATTTACATACATACGTACGTACACACATACATACACTTGGACATCATCTTGAAAATAACCGGAATAGCATCTTAAGACTTCAAAACGTAGAGGTCTGTTGAAAACTTAGTTTTCAAAAATCGGAGCGAAACCAATAACTTCCCTTATTTTTGAAAATTTTCAATTCTTTTAGCGGGAAATTCAAAAATCAATATCAAATATTAAATACAATTCAAATCCAATGTATATGTATATATATTTATTAATTGGAAAATTGATGGAATTAAATTAATTGTAAATCAGTTAATTCACGGATGTATAGACAGGTCTCGATAATAGTGAATTCTAGATTAACTGTAAGTGAATAGACAGTTTGAAGCTAATAATCCAAATAGCCATGGGAAATCAAGAGATTTAGGTTTGGAAATAGATCTGTATATATACATGTATACTATACTAGATGTGTGTATATCATCTGTAGTATTATTACATTATCACATACATATATATATATATATATATACATAGATAAGTTAATTGAATCTAGTTCTATTATAAACGGTCGTCCTTTATTACGACTAATCGTTTGTGGCTATGAGCCTCATTGAGGATTACCACCGGATTACTTGGATGAAAGTAATCAGTGAAACTTGGACACCTCTTTTTTTATCTTTTTTACCCACCACCACTATCACACTACCTTCATCACCACAGAAACTTGTTTTTTTTTTTCACCTTCCTAAACTTTTTTGGACCAAAGCCAAATCACATTTTAAATATATATATATATATATATATATATATATATATATATATATATATATATATATATATATATATACATATATAATGACAACTAACGAGGCCATTTTGTGATGGCTATAAGAAAACTAAGAGCTCATGTAACTTTCTTTCATCTTGTAAACTTTAAAGTGCATCGTCTGTAAAAATAAAAAAATCAAATTAATAAAATATATGTACATATATATATAAAATAAGTTTTAGTAAGTTGTCTATTAATATTTAACGAAATAGCCTTGTTAAATAGTATTTCAAAAGCGAGACAAAAGTGGTATATATATGAATCTACGAAGCTATAATGTTATGAATAATGAAAAATATTTCCTGGATACAATGTAAAGTATGAGAAATTATTTAAGCCCGGCAAAGTGATCACTTAAATCACTAAATATCTTATTTCCAATAATGCTGACCCAGACTGACGTCAATGGTTTGTTACAAGAGAAAAAAGATGAAGGATTGATCTGTTACTTGAGGCAATAAAACTATAATATATATAAAAAAGAGATCTATATATATGTTTGTATCAAGTATTGAATCTCGAAGCATCTTCAATACTTTCTGTTTTATTTCTCTGCTCTTATACTTTATCGTTCCTTTTTTTTTGCCCACTCAAGGCACCATTTTCTACCGTACGCGTAAAGCACTTTGACCATTGTGTCGATAACACGTTGGCGTATATGACGTAACATTTCAGCCTCGACTTGAGCCATCAATAGTAAGAAAGATATTTCTCCTGGGATTATTCTTTGTCACATTTCTCTTCTCTTCATACATTTTTTTTTCGAAAAAAAATTTCAATTTATTAAAAAATAATCCTTGGATTTTTCTAATAGAAATATTGCAGCGAAATTATGCCGCGGATACATTAAAAATTAATTATGTAATTTTTTTTAATGTAAAGAATTTTTTATCCAATTAAAATAAAATTCAAGAAGTTTTTAAAGTTTCAAGTTCGGATACTTGTGAATTGCCGCAAAAGCTTCTAAGGCTTCATGGATTACAAAAAATCTTTGAAAATGCAAATACTGTCCTTCTCTTTTCTTTTTTATTGATAGAAATAAAATATGGAGATATTAAAAAAAATAAATAGTAATTTCTAACGGCAATGTTTGTAATAGAAAGTGCAATTATGGAGAGCATGTGTGCAAATTTATATGTTGGCGTCGGAAACGTGACATACTACTGCTAAAGAATTCATATGCTAGTAGTTATTGTAGCGCTATCGTCAGGCGAGTTATCAGCATAATGGTATGAATGAACACATAATAAACACGTGTTTTCCCGTTATTTTTAAATTTTTAAACAGCTCTATAGTACAATATTGCATTAGATTATAATCTTTTATATTTATTTTTAGATAGTATTCATATTCATACATTTCCTAGTATGTTAATAATAAAATTTATATTTTAATATTTTAAAATCATACATTAAACTGAAAAACTTTGCGGATTAAATTCGGTGTGAATGCAGAGCGGATTACTGTTTATTTATTTAATCCCCTTGGGGTGAAATTCACCAATTTTTTGCAGTTTATTTCTCATTGTTATTACAAACGTCATTATTAATTATTTTAAATAAAGTTTTGATTTCGCCGAGATGTAGATTTGAAAAAAAATTAATTACAGTCATCAATTAGGAGCCAAACGAAATTTGTTAAATAAATTTATCCTACAAAATTTGACATTTGAAATTTAAAAAAAAGCAAAGAATATTTTTTTAGTGCCATTTTCTATAAATTTCCTCGACTAATTAAACTAAACTGGTCACTTATCGAAATTCGATTTATATTTTATATTTTTTTACAGCAAATATTTAAAATTAATGTAAAAGAATGATCATGAGAAATCTGAAATAAAAAAGACTAATTTTAGTATTTTTAAAAAAATTTAACAGAAGTCAAAATGGAACTGGAGGATCTCATGGCTGACATAAAGAAAACTGCAAACAAAGTTCGGGCAAAATTAAAGGGTAATTTATTTTAATCATAATAAGTAGTCTACTAGAAAATCTATTCCTTTTATTGCTAAAACTTTTATCAAATTTTAAGCCAGTTAACAATGAAAAATAATATGTTTTCGCATTACTATTTTAGTGATAGAACAGAATATCGAGCAGGAAGAGCATACGAACAAATCTTCCGCAGATTTAAGGATACGCAAAACTCAACATTCGACATTATCAAGGAAGTTTGTCGAAGTTATGACAGAGTACAATCGGACGCAAACCGATTACAGAGAACGATGTAAGGGAAGAATACAACGACAGCTTGAAATCAGTAAGTTAATATTGTTGTCGTAAATAATTAAGTTGGGCTAAAGGATAATTATACAGACATTACGATAAATATATGACTTAAATAAATATTTATAATTTTAAAAATACAGCGGGGAGAACTACCACTAATGAAGAGCTCGAGGAAATGCTTGAACAGGGAAATCCTGCAGTATTCACGCAAGGGGTGAGTTGTAATATAACCCTATAAAAATAATATTATTCATGAAATATTTATATGATAATGTCTATAAGTCAGATTAAATAATAAAAATCTGGGTAATCTGGCAATTTAATTCGTTTTTATTACAAATTTAAAATTCATTGTTTTTTACTATACATTTAATTACTTCATAAACTACTTTTATTATAAATTATTATCACTGATGTATTAAAAGTAATTGATTTGTCATGAAAAAAAATTTTTTAAATTAGCGGGTTAAATATATAACTTATCTACATTATCCATTTTATTAAAATGCCAAATAAATGCAATCGGGATGTCATATAAATTATTATTTTTTGTTTTTGTTTGTGTGTCTAGATTATAATGGAAACGCAACAAGCCAAACAGACCCTTGCTGATATTGAAGCACGTCACGCTGACATTATAAAACTCGAAAATTCAATCAGGGAACTTCACGATATGTTTATGGATATGGCAATGTTAGTCGAGAGTCAGGTAAGAGTCATTATTTCATTTATTTTTTTAAATTATTAATAATTAGGGGGCCGTTATCTTCTTTGAGATTTAAAATTCTTTGGAAACCTGAAAAACTTTGAATACAGGTAACGGCCCGTGGTACAAATAAATTTTTATAGTCAATGGAATCTACATAATTATTGAATTATTTACTTTTTTTTTTATAGTGAAAATTAATTAATTAACTTTTTAATTACAGAATAAATTACTGAAAAAATCATATGTTTGACACAAAATTAATTAAGAATAAATAAATAAAATATGAGGTATTGTGTTATAATTTAATTAAAAGCTGTGACAAACATATGGTTTTGATATGAATAATAATGAATATCAAATTAAAATAATTGTCCCCTTTTTAATTTGATGGCTTTAAATGTCTTGCGGCCGGTATTTTACGATAAATAATAAATTAAATGATATTTTTAAAAAGTCAACAGCGTGAGCCCGTGGAAATTAAATATTTTATTGCTTTTGACATTAAATCGATTAATATCATAATTATTTATTTTATTTTCACCATTTTTACCAACACAAATAAATTATTTAAAAAAAACCGCGCTGGTTAATTTATTAACTTTTTTATTTTTGTACGAAAACTTTTAATATTAAATAATTTTGTGATTAAATTTTAAATACTCTCGAATATTGAACATCAATAGAAAATTTATAATCAATAGCTGTACATAGTTAATGGACGCGGCGCATAACTTTCGGGGAAACCTAATTTTATATTTTTCTAATATATAATTTCACTAATTTCATTTATTTAATTTACTTACAATTAATTATTCTGCTTAATTAAATATTTTATCAATTTATTTATTTTTTCAAAACTTAATGCTTAAAAAAACAAAATACTAATTTGAATAACAAATTAAAAAGGTCGGATAATTTAACAACTAAGCAATTAATTACTTACTTAATATAAACATTAATCTATTGCATGTTTTTCTACTTTAAAAACATTAAAAAATTTTTTTATATATTTTTAACTCAACAAAAATTTATCGGTCATTTATTTTATTATAAATCATATCTTTAATAATTATTAATTATGCAGTTAATTTCTTTAATTTATTTTTTACCTCGTAATTTTATAGACTTACGTAATTTAAAATTAAAAAAATGAAATCCGCATCAATTAAAAAAAGGAAAATAATCAAATTAAATAAATGTAAAATTTTAATTATAAAAAAAAGGTAATAAAATACATAAATCAAATGCAATTAAAATAAATTTTAATGAAAATGTTTAATTTAATCTCGAAACATAAATTATCCGACTGCATAATTAAAAAAACAGGAAAACAAATAAATTAACAACAGAACTACGCATGATACTAAAATAATATTTATTTAAATAAAATACACTAACATTCTTATCTTCCATGCTGTGGGGTCGCGCCGCGTACCTTTTTAGGGCGAGATGATAGATCGCATAGAATATCACGTGGAGCACGCGGTCGACTATGTCCAGACGGCCACGCAGGACACCAAAAAAGCACTCAAGTATCAAAGCAAAGCCCGACGGGTGAGTCCCCCCCATAATATTAAATTTTTGTGTTCATCCACATCTAATTGGTCACTTTTTTTTTCCTCTCCTTCTCTCTTTCTTCCCTTGCCACCCCTTCCAAAACTCCGCACCCTCTATCATCAATCAATCCCTAAAAATTCACTTCAATTCCCATATAAAAAATATCCCATACAAATTTAAATTTCCCTCCCACAACCCAAATTTCTGCTCATTTAATTTTATCCTCATTTATATTAACATCTCAAATAATAATCTATATCATCATAAAACGGCGTAACACCATCAATCTAAATATATATATATTTACGCAACATTATCTGTATTCATGTGTGTTCGATGCTTTGATAACAAACCTCAATAACAATTTATAAATATAAATACAAAATAATCAAAAAAAAAAAAAATCAATAAATAACAAAATAAAAAACGCTTTTTAAAAAATTGTATTTATATTTATAAAATACTTAACATTTATTATTATTAATCTGTGTGTTCCTTTTAATATGGGTGTGCTCATTGTTTGTTTCTGTCCACTACTGCTCTGTCTCACTTTAACTCTACAAAAAAAAAAAAAAAAACTAATAAACAAAAATACAAAACTAACCTTCGATTGTTGTCACGAACAAAATGTAAAAATAAAACTAACAATCCATTTTATTATTACCGACAATTTGAAACGTATTCACATTGTACATTAATATATAAATATATTTATAAATATGTCTGCGTATGTATATGTGTGCGTGTGTGTATACACACATAATTAATAACTGTGGGATCGTTGTAATTGTAATTGTTCTACTCCATCAACTATAACCTTTTTTTTCATAACTACTAATTAATCCATTTAACAACAATTACCTTGCATTTGCGCATTCAATACAAATACAAATTTTTCGTATGTTTGTTGTTGCTTTTTTTTTTATTATTGTGATTATTATTATTATTATTTTTATAACTAAATTGGTAATAACTCAAACGAACGGACCGAGCTCTCTTTAATCCCTCGTGAAAAATCAATCATCCCTTAAAAAAAAACCCTTCCCGTCCTGGATTCCACTGCGCGCTGTGGTAGGGTGAATTGGTGGACCGGATTGAATACTGCGTCACACAAACTGTTGACCACGTTGGTCAAGCTCACGGTCAGCTCAAGAAGGCCAAAGAATATCAATCAAAGGCGCGCAAGGTAAACTTACTGTCATAATTCAATTACCGATGGTTAAATTTATGATCTTGAAGTTAGCAGACTGTTCACAATTTTCGGATTTTTTTTAACAACTCAATTTAAAATTTAAAAAAATAAATAAATGCACATGTAGAAAATAGAAAAAACTCTAGGTGTAATTTTTTCAAATATTTTTTTTTATAATTTATCATTTTGAAAAATAATCCTAAAATTTCTAGACGTCGGCTAACTTCAGTATCATTTAAATTTATTAATACTGATGTCAATAACGCGATCGATTATTTGTCCAAAAGTCATTTTCTTGAAATCTTTCGGGCTTTACAATTATATCTACACGACGAAAATTATATAATAAATTTTACTCGTTAATTGGGAGTCAAAGGGAGCCAAGATGAATAATTACTCTTCTGTTTCTAAAAATTTTTCAGTTATGGCGTAAAAAAAACTCAACTCCGAGTAATTTGTAACTAAAAAAGAGTAAAAAATAAAACAGAGTACTTAGTTTTTATTTTTTTTGTATTTCTTTGGTTTTTGGCTCAGGTTTACTCTCAATTGCAGGGTAAATTTTATCAAAAAATTTTCTCTGTGTAAAAATATATAAAATATCGTAAAACTAAATATTATTCCCATCTATCAGTGCCCTTACTTGTCCTATTTCTCGTGCGAATTACTTAGCCGAGCTTTTTCTCATACTTCTGGACCTGGTTGTAAAAAACGATTGACATAAAATGTCACATTCAAAAACTTTCTTAAAAATACCTCTTACAACTCCTTCGACCTTTGAGCTTAAAATTTTTTTTTTTTTTTTAATAAATTTCATTTTTTTTTAATTAAAAATACTTGTGTGATTAAACTTTATCTAATTTTACTAAACTCTTATAATAATTTTCTGTAAAAAAAGTTTAAGTATTTAAACTTTCAAAGTATTATTATTTTTTTTTTATTTCGTTAAAAACTGGTGATGTCAATGTACATATAATTCCCTGATTGTTTTAGTACGCGTGTGTTACATGTTAGAAAATACATTGTGGTAGAGTTAATGGAATAAACCGTAATTATTATTATTATTATTTTATTAAAAAATATAATAAAGTAAATGAACAGAAAAATGTGATAACTTTAAATGAGAAGATAAATTTAAATTGAGAGTAATAAATGATAAAAGAATAAGGGAGAAGATAAAAAATATATGTAATAAAGAAAATGTCGCTATCTTAATGTAATATCTTACTTCTAAGTGGAAATAAGATGTTACTAAGGAACGAAGTAAGTAATACAAGAGAAATATTGCTTGCAGACTTTAAAGTATCGTTAGATATCACATTACTATATTTCATTTGCATATGAGCATGAAATAGGTATTTTATTTATTATTTTTACTATTATTATTATTTTGTTACCGTGTGATTTTTTATTTTTAATAAAAACTCTTCATAAAAATATTTAATTTGAACAATAAGTTGGGGCAAAAAGTTGGGTCTTTAAAGTTTTCCCAAAGTTTGGAAAATTATGACTGGATATTAATTTATTCCGGCCGAAAATTTCGTTTTGTGAGTTGAGAACCATCAGTATAGTTGCTAAATTCGAGACAATCGATTCCTAACGATAAAACTTATGCTGATATTTATGGATGGCAAAAAAAAATTGCGATAACCTTAGACTATATTTCATGTTTGAGCGCAGGAAATAGGAACAAGACTACCAGTAAGATACTAAACAGAACATGAAAAAAATAATCAGCAAAATCATGGGTGAAAAAGCGACTTTTATACTCTTTAGAAAATTGTGGAAAATTATATATATGCATTATATGTAGGGGGAGGAGGTTGAATATGAAATTTGTTAAAAAATTACACAAATATATACACACATATACTATGAATGCAAACACACATGCACACACACATACACATACATATGAAAACACTTGCATATAAATATTTGAATTTTAAATTCAAATAAGAAAAAAATTTTCATTACTTTACAGCATTTGAAATTGAAAACATAAATTTGGGAAATGCAGTCAACAATCGATGTGAGATCAGACTACTTGTAGTTTGTAAATGAAAGTTTGTGCGGTTTCAAAGGTTTAATGTATGGGATTTAACATAATTTCTAAAATGCCGGAGTGTAAAAAATTGTTGAAAAAAGTTTAAAAAGCGGTGGCTATTCTGAACTTCAAAACGTGAAACTTCTGAAAATATAGGGAAGAAAACAATTGACTCTTTTGTAAGCTTTTTTCAAAAGTGATAAATTTTATCATTTTTTTTTTTTTTCAGTACACAGTATGGTCAGAAAAAATTGATTCTGAACTACTGCTAATTTTTTTTTTTTTGAGCATATTTTAATAATATGAAGTAAATCATTGATTTTTTCTTTGAATTTTTAAAAGTTTAAGAAAATTATCGGTGTGTCCCGTTTTGAAGTTTAGAAATTAACGTTTTTTCAACATTTTTTTTGACGTGACAGAAGATAAATTTGCAAAATGTAAATTTTGTCTAAATCGAAATTATGTTACATTATCCTTTTTTTAAATATTTTAAACCTTTGTCCGCTTTCTGAAGAAGTGAGATTTTGCAATATTTTATTACGACGTTCTAATTAGCAAATTGTTTAATTCCATTTCAGAAAATCCTTCATTTATACGAAAAAAATTTATTTATATATGTATAGTATTTTTGTCTAGGTCACTCAAATAATATTTTGTCTTACTATTACTATCTGAAAACTGTACAGAATCACCTACTAAAAAATATTAAGACAATTTGCTAATTAGAACTTCGATTAGCTTTTTTTTGTCTCGATTTTTTTCTAAAATAAAATAAGAATTGTTTTATTTGGCTATCAACGTTTGATTGATAAGTTGAACTTGAAATACATGCTCCGGCTTAAAAATAAAATTATTTTATCTTGGGATATTTTTTATCTCAATCATGGCGCGTAGGCTGATAACAGCGCAATTTTTTTTTTGTTATTTATTTCATGCATAAATTTTATCATGAAATTATAATTTGACAGCTTTAATTATATTTAATTTAGCGACTACTGCTTGTTCTTAGCAGGAAGAAAAGAAAAATGTTTAGCTATCCAAAATTTTCAAACTGAAAATTTTAAGATGGGAAACTCGTTTGCTCCAGCATTAAATAATTAAATATTATCTTTTACTATTTATTTTTTACTAAAAATTTTTCAGCACCTACACCTGTTTTAATGAGATTTTGTTTATATTTAATTTAATTATAGATGTAGAAAAATAAAGCATGGAGTTAAAATATGACAATTAAAATAATTGTTTGGAAGAGTTAAATATATTATAAAACGCCAGTGCAACATAAACTCTTTCAAATTAATTTTTTTAATTTAAAATTTAATTAGTTAACCGACTTGCGCATGTAAAATATAACAGATTACGTAAACGCCGTTTTTTATATCACACATTTTATGTAAATAAATTTTTAATTCCATTCCTACTCTCTTTTATTTTTTGATCAATGAATTATTTTATTTATTTACTTTCTTTTTTTTTTTGTTTAATTAAAAAAGGATTACGACTGATGATGTTGACATGCATGGTCGTGACAATGGCCATGCATAAAGCACATGTAGACATAACTTGTCCTTTTTGTCCACAGAAAATGATCTTCATTATGATCTGCGTCACTATTCTCGTCATCATACTAATCTCCATTGTGCTATCGTTCATTCCAATACCTTAAACTACTGAATGGAGAGTAAAAGAGAGAATGGAATGTGAAGATAATTATTAACAAATAATAATAATAATAATTAATAATAATAATAATAATAATAATAATAGTAATAATAATGATAATAATTGTGATGCCATTGGCATATAATTAATAGAGAAAAAAAATTTTTTAAATTAATTAATTGAATTAAAAAAATTGGCAAGCCTTCAGTGTTCTAGAATAGATCAGAAATAAATAAAAAAAAAAAATTTAGATAAATTTGTCAATTGTTTAGAAAAAGTAAAATATTAGAAATTTTTCTCATACTTAATTTATGTAAAACTGTCGATAAATAATTATTAACAATTAATAATATTTACGTATTGGTTATTAATTTAAGTGTGTGTTTAAAAAATAATTATTCAAGTACGGTTAATAGTATTTAACATCGATTAAAAAAAAATAATAGTCCGCGTACTAATTTCTATAAATATAAATGTGAATGCACAATTTTTCGAAATATTTATTGATTTATATAAATTTAATAACACTAATTAGCATGACACTTTAAATGAAATTAACGGTAAAATATATCGTAATATATTTGAAATTATTTATCGCAGACCGAATATCTAATTATTTATTTATAAATTTTTTTATTTATTAATAATATCACGCTGTTATTTATTATTGATTGTTATCTTCTATCTATAATATTTAATTAACAACAAATAGTTTAAATATATATAAATAATGTTTCATAAAAAATCCTATTAGCTGTTGAAATAATTATAAAAGATAATTTATAAACTTAAAAATTTTCTATGTAATTTAAAAATAATCATAGTAAATTTTTAAACCAATTATTTTTAATTATAATTTATCTAATTATTAAATCTCTTCAATTTAAATTTAAAATACTGAGGCTTTAATTCTCTAGCCCATTAATAAAATATATTAAAAATAATAATTTACAAGGCCTAATAACAAAATTATGCTTATTTTACTCCATATTATTTTGACGTTTAAAAAAAAAAGAAAATGGAGCTGCCACAAAGTAAAAAAATTGCAATACCGAGTCTAAATAAATGAATGCTTCGTTAACAGAACTAATTAACTCATCAAATAAATAATAATGTGTAATATCTTGACTAATCTATCGTAAGTCTTTGCCTCGTCTTAATTGCCTTCACTATTTAAAATAATAATAATAAATAATATAGTAATTAATATTTAAACTAAGGGAGATAAATATTTAACAAAATATTAAAGAGGTAGGAGAGAGATTTAAGATGACTCTCAATATCATTGGTATGGCCACTATTAATTACAATGTAATAAATGGACAAGGCCAGACAATCGATATTAATTATAATCTCTCCACGCAACTGGCATTAAAATCCTTGATAAAAAAAAATTAATAATAATAAAATACTAAACAAAATCCTAAAATTTATCCCCTTTACTTATTAATAAATAATAATAATAATAATAATAATAATAATAATAATAATAATAATAATAATAATAATTTAAATTAACTTATAACAACTTAATTTATGACAGCAACAGTAACTGCAATTAATCCTATCGTTTGTGTCATCTAAATCCAAAGCTAATTAACAACAAGTAAATACAAATGACTAAGTTAACTAAACATTACTGTTCACAAAACAGTTACTAACACAAGCTTATAAACAAGTTGTTTCGTGCTTCGAGAACGTTTCGTAAGCATATATATCGCGTTACTAATTTCAAAAAGACTTATATGTTTATTGGCCCTTTTAACTTCAGGAGGCTTCCTAAAGCCAAAAGGGCGTATGACTTTTTTTTTTTTCATTGTCTTGTAAGATTATTTTAGAGCTAAAAATTAAAAAAAAAATTTGAGTCAAAATGGCACATGGCAAATTATATGCCCTTGTGGCGTTCAAAAATTTTTTTAAAACTGAGTTTAAAAATAAGTCTCTAGTAGATTTGTAATAAAAAATAAAAGTTTACATCCTTTTGGCTCGAAGAAGTTCTCTGGCCAAAAGGACGTTTAAAAATGTAAGTCCTTTTGTAATTATTAACGCGATATTTGTCAGTAATGTTTGTTAAATCCTGAATGAAACGGAGACGGGTATCTTGAGATTGCCTTATTCAAGTTTTATAATTATTAATTAAGACACGTATATGTACATGAGGCCTTTTTGTATTTATGTGTTAATTATTTATTATTATTTATTAATTACTGAGCTTTCTCGAGGTTCGTAACACTGTCATTGGTGATCGGTTATTTTCACTTAAAATTATTTAAACAAGAAATAGAAAATTTATTATTTATGTTTTGTTTTTACAGAAAATGATCCTGATAATAGTCTGCCTGACAGTGGCGGTCATCATTTTAATTGTTATTTTGGTTGTCAATTTGACATAAATTATTAATATATCACAGAAACAGTTAAACGATCACCAACACAAACAAATTTTTCAGCATTCCTGCGCCTAAAGTTTAAATTCTCGCCCTGTTTAGAGGGAAGAAAGTCCTTTTTTTCTATGAGAAAGCAAATGATAAAAATTAGCGCATGCGCTATTCTTCCCAGAGGCAAAAATTTAAAGTTTCAGGTGCAGATCTGGTGAAAAATATTATGCAGACCGGAAGAAAGTAGGACGTCCCTATGTGCGTATTTGCCGCCTTTAGCTCGAGTCGGCAATTGCACACGTGGGTTGGAATGTCCTACTTTCCTCCCTTGGTATGTAATATACTATTATTTATAAAAAAAAAAAAAAAAAAAAAAAAAAAAAACTAAATTTATAATTTTAAACTTAGAAAATTATTTTTACCTCGGTAGTTTTATGAAACTAAAAAAGTTTTGGTTACGAAAATTAAGATGGAATGACGTAATATTTAAGTTAATTATAAATTCAAACCGCAAAGTTATCATCTGTATAATTAATGTATTTAAGTTTTAACATTTCTTGTAATATTAATTTTAGTCTATTTATATTTCAAAATTAACTACAAGACGTTGGTACTTGAGGCTGCGGTATATTTCCTGTACAGTATAACTTTATATTTTATTTAATACCTCTAACTCTATTCAAGTCTTTCTTCTCGAGTTTAACTTGTCATAACTGATCGTCATGACAAGGAAACACGCGATGGAACATCATAATCCATAAAATCTACTATTGTATTTTCCATCACGAAATTTTCCATTTCTTCTTTTAATTTCCATTTTTTTTTCTTCTCTAAAAAAAAATAATTTACGCTCTTACATCTTTATTTTCGTGAAAACTTTTTTTAAAAAATAAAATATAATGAATCTGAAAAATAAATATAGTAAATGTTATACGTAAGATACATTGATATATTTATTTATCAAAGATAATTTTCTTCTATAAATTTATTTGAAATTGTAAATAAATTTAATAAATATTTAAGTTAGAGAGGAAAAGAAAGAGATTTTTAAAAATCTATATTGTATTGTATAGGTACTTATATTAATAAAAGTATGATTGTGTGGATGATATTTACATAAATAAAATAAAGCGATAGAAAAAAAAAAAAATGACAAATTTAATTGAGATAATCCTCAATAAGTTCACAGCTATCGCGCAATACTCTATAATAATAATAATAATAATAATAATAATAATAATAAAATAAAAATAAATTCAGCATAAAAAAGTAGGAGTTAGAACACGATAGCAAAGTATTTACTAAAATAAATAATTGATGCGCTTGGAAAAATAACCATCAATGTTAATTTATTATTTATAATTATAATTATAATGGCAATTAAAATGTACAGAAATATTAATCGATTTGAAAACAGTAATTGAAAGAAAACTTTATTATGTACTAAATTAAGTGATCTAATAATTAATAATAAATAAATTGAGAGCATGAATGATAGGAAAAATGAAATATGATAACGAATAGACCGAAACAATAAACGATAAATGAGAAAAATGTAATCCAGAAACGACAAGATACTGTACATATTTTCATTGTGTAATGGGTCGAGGATTTATCTGAGTAAGTATCGATTTGATATTTATGTTCGTTCCGTGCTGTTTTTATTTCTTATTATTATCATTGTAATTACCACTATTTGTAATATTCTTTAATATGACGGTTGCCTGAGCTTCAATTTATTTTTGCTAGCACCGTCTTTTGTATTTTTTATTATTTCAATATTTATATTTATACTTTAGTATATTATTTATGTGTATTATTATGATTAATTATTATTAATTATGTATTTTGAAATTGTTCTTCACAATATTACGTACAGGATGCATGTATAGTTTATTTTACTTAGTTAAAATATATATATAATTATAATAAATATAAGAAATTTTTTCGTAAAATTTAATTCGTAGATAAAAGACCTAATTATTCAAAAAATACTAATTAGTGACATTATTTTATTTAATTATTTACTAAATTTATTTATCGCGAATACAATAAATGAAAATTGAAAAAAAAAAAGGAAATTCTAATTATTTTTGGAATTCAATAAAACTCAAAAAAATACTTTTTTGAAACAAAGTCTGTAAATTAAATACAATAATAAATAATTTTCTGTCACTTCTTAATATCTGGATCAATAACTGCGGATTTTATTTAAAAATATAAAATTATTTTTAAAAATAAATTAGCTGAGTTTTGAAAAAAAATTTTATTGACGTACGCTGGTTTAATTTTTTCGAGAATTATATATTTTTCAGATATTAAATATATAATAATAAAAGTATACGTAAAAGCTTACAACTTTACAACACAATCGGATTGTAAAATATTCAATACAGATTAGTCGATATCAGATTAATATAAAAAAAAAAATCTCATGGTGCTTTGTTTTATAAAAAGTTATTTTTGTTACTAAAAAAAAACTGGAATTAATTTTAGTGGAAAAAATAATTTTTTGTAAACCAATAAAAATATATAATTTATCACTTAAATCAACTAAGCATTTAATTGTAATAAATTTTATGTATAATTTAGTGAGCAAAAAAATTTAGCATTTATTAATAAAAAATATATGAAAACTTAAATAGTAATAAATATATAAACATAAATTTATATGTAATTAGTAAATATAAATAAATTAATAATTAGTAGGATTGATAGAAACAAATATCCAGTAAATAAATATATATTGAACTTAGATAATAATAATATTGAATATTCATAAACTGTATTTACTGAGCAGTAGTCAAATATGTAATATAATATAAATGTGTAATATTACGAACCCGAACTAAGCCGATGTAACATGCGATTGAAGTAGGTGTTGACATTCAATTTCACGGCAACTGTTTCTGTGATTTATTTCAGGTACCGCTGCCGCATGTAGATTTATGTGTAAGTCTTTTAAAAAAGAGTAGCAGTGGACAGAGCGTTGATATGTTGAATAAAAAAAATATGTTTAACAATAAATAAAATGACATGATACTGAATGCCAATAAAATAACAGATGATATGAGACACTATTTAAATAATATCAATTATTATTATTTAATAAATTTGTTTCCACTGATTATTTTAGAATTTTAAATGTTTTATGTTTGAATAATTACCTGTAATATAATAATAATAAATAACAATATTTATAAATGTCTGTTATTGCCGCGAGCAGAAGAAGATCATGATTATGATCTGCCTTGCTATTCTTGCCGTCATTGTTGCCACTACTATTGGTGGATACTTCGGACTGTGAACACCTAAATTAGGTAATTTCTCATCTATACTTTTATTTAGTATTTAAATTTAAATAGATATAAAAATATCAAGCTCTACCTTTGTCGTAGTAAAAGTGACTAATCTAGAGAATGAAAATTTTTAAAATTCAAAAAATCGCGACAAACTTTTTTTCATGTTCACGAAAAAAAAAAATTCATATATTTATATTTCATTTATTTATTCCCTTCATAGAACTTTTACTGCCAACTCGTACTTATAATTTTATTTACTTTCAATTTCGTACATCAACAATTTAATATATTTATACATCATATTTAATTACAATTTACATTCATCTTCTCCAGATCGTTTTTCAATAAACAAATAAATCTTCGTTAAATTTATTTTATATTTTCGAAATAAACAAAATAAAAGTCAAGTACTTTCATTATTAAATGAAATTAACTCCTTCTTTTTTTAAGTTATTCATGTAAACTAAAAAAAAAAAAAAGTTATAAGTCAAAAGGTCGAGCTTCTTTACAAATTAAAATAATTATTAACAAAAATTTAAATAATAAAATTACAGGAAAGTTCACTTACAACGAGATTAAACGAAGAGTAACAAACGTCTGGTTAATAAAGTGCGCTATGTTTGTTGTCAATACGTTGTATCACACATTCAATAATAATAATAATTATTATTATTATTATTATAATAAATCGTCTGGCACGTCGATAAATAACAATTCACTGCTAAAATTTAAATCATACAGCAAGGTGATCATTACACCCCATTACCATTATAATATTCATAACAATAATAATAATAATAATAATAATATTAATAATAATAATAATAATAATAATAATAATAATAATAACATTATTCATTTAATCATTATCACAATCACAATCAGTAGATCATAAAAATTATAGAAGTCATTGCACCCTCATTAAATATAAAATCGCTGTCCATTACTTAATTTAATTTAACAGAATTAATTAAAAAATAAACCCGTGAAAAAAAAAATAATTTTTACCTATGGAAATTTAAATCCTTCATTTTACTTAAAAAAAAAAAAACATATATATTATTTTATACAATAATTATATCTGTAAATTTATAAAACTGTAAAAATCGAAAATTTTCATTTAAAAATGAATTTGTAGATTAATGCAGATTTGAAATTTCAAAAAGTTTGGTAAAAATTATTTTTTTTATCCGGGAATACCTCCCCTGTCTTACTCGATGTCGTCATAAAACTGGATATAGTTAAATAAATATATATATATATATATGTATATATATATATTGAATTTAACTAAAGTATATTTACCAAATAATACTATCTGCGTAATCAATAAAACAGAACATTCAGAGGCAATTAAAATAAATTAATAGATTAATATCGTTTTTAAGTGGAAGCTTAACAATTAACGACGATAACGAGTGACGACAGAGTTCAATAAACATAATTAGAGTATTATTATTATATAAAAATGGTCCACCAACAAAAATAACAATAACAATAAAAATAACCGTTTAGCTATCGGTACTTAATAAGTTAATTTAAAGAAAAGGAAAAAAACTAGATAAATAAAGTCACTGAAAATAATAAAAAATGGACGATAAATATTAAAAGTAATAGAAAAGCATTTAATTATAATGAGGCAGAATCACGTATCGTAAATAATTATATATAAATAAATAAATAAAATATTTAAAAAAAAATAATTGTCGATTACATGAACGTAAAATTAAATAGCAAATGAATTAATGCATTTTGCTGCAGCAATAATAAATATAATAGGTGTTATATTGGAAGTATTTAAAAGATTAATAATCTCTTTAATGAGTAATAATTATCTTATTACCTACTTATTACGATAATTATTTTGTTTTTAAATAAATAATAAATTTATCAATTTATACACTTACATTTACATCTAACCCATGTATTTGACCGTGTAATTATTAATATTTATTATTATTATTATATTAAATTATATATGTATAGTTAGGCATCGCGATAATTAATTCATTATAATGAGAGGTTCAATTATTATTATTATTGTTATTATTAAGGATATTCTCAGACAGTGTCCCCCACTTTTTGAAAATATTCAATGACTTTCATTGTCATGACCGTATTCAAATTTTATTAATTGATTTTAAAAAAGTTGAAGCATTAGTTGAAAAAAAGACAACGCAGTTGCAATTTCGCCGAAATATAGATTTGAAAAAGAAAATTAGGAGATAACGAAATTTGGTAAATTTATTTTATCCGACAAATTTGACTTTAATTATAAAGTTGACATGAAGATCCCGTGTAAAAAAATCTTGTTCGAAAAAGATTCTAAAAAAGTTTGACATTTGGAACTTTTATACTTGAGACAGATTAGAATTTCGAGTGGGACTTTTTTTGAACTTTTAAAAAAGTTTATTTAAGATTATGAGCAAATTTTGAGTAAAAAAAAAAAAAACGTTTTTACTACATTTTACCCTCGTTCCGAAAAAAGTTCCCATTAGAAACCAACAGCTCCATAGGAATAAAAAAAAGTTCAAAATTTGAGGATTTTGAACTTTTTCGAAACTAGGGTAAAATGTAGTAAAAATACGTTTTGAGAAATATCTTTTAAAAAACGTTCTTTTTCGGCACAAATTTCGCTCATATGAAATTCTAGATAAACTTTTTTTCACTACCAAAATTACACAAATTCAAAAAAAGCCACACGAAGTTCTAATCTGTCTTAAGTTTAGAAATTCCACATGTCGAACTTTTTTGCACCAAATTATTTTTACATGAATTTCACTGAAATTTATTTTCCAAATTTCGTTAGACTACTAATTGATAACAACTTTAAGTAATTTTTTTTTTTTTTTTTTTTCAAATTTAAATCTCAGTAAAATTGTAACTCCACTGTCCTTTTTTCAATTAACGCTTTAATTTTTCTTAACTGATTAATAAAATATTAATACGATGACAGTGAAAGTCATTGAATATTTTTATATAATAGGAGGTATTGTCTGAGAATGTCCTTAATAATGATAGCCAATGACAAGTGAAACGAAATGTTGATAAAAAAAATAATAATAATAATAAAAAGTAAATAAGTTAAATGTTTCGAGTACGAAAGTTGAGGCAAATATATTCAGATTATAAATTACAAATTGTTTAATTAATTAATTAATTAATTAATTAATTAATTAATTATGATAATTAATTAATTACCTAAATTAAAATCACTTATATATTGTACAGAAATGTGTAATTGTTAGTTTAGGTAGCTACGTTATTATCTATTACCTTAATTCAGTTACTAAATTATAAAAATAATTAATATTAAATTTAAACTTTGAATCTCACTGTCATCACTGGTCGTTATTTATAATAATTGTGTGTGTACTTAATTATTATTTTTTTATTTTAATCAAAATTTAGTTATTGTTATTAAGATAAAGTAAATATATATAAAATAATGCTTGTAGAAATCTTAAATTGACATCAATCGGATTGCAATTGAAATTATAATTATAAAAACTAAAAGTTTTTTTATTTTATAGAGATAATTAATAATTTATTTCATTTTATGAAATCATTTAATTGTCTATAATTGTAACAAATAAATCATTATTTTAAATGCACAATTTTATTTTATTATTTTTAATACGCAATAATTTATTTAATTATTAAAATCTGTATATGTTGCAGTGGAGCTTTAAATTAAAATTCAAGGGAAATTATCAAAGATACAGAAAAATTGTATATAAAAGAATTATTAGAGAATAAAGTTGTCTGTAAAAAATAATTCTTCATATTTTTACATAAACTCAATAGTTAAAGAGTTGTAACCAAAAGTTTTATTAAAATTCAATTTCAATTAATTTTTAATAATTAAATTTTCTACAAAAACTGTCTGTATTTTTTTACTAAAATTATCATCTATTTTTATTTAATTATATTTTCTATAAAAAAAAATCTGAAATAGGGTTGACTTTGTGGGCCAACCAAAAAACTTCCCGCTATTTTCGCTTTATAAATTTTTTAGCTCTGCTTTAAGCTTTTCACCCCCCCCCCCTCTCCCCACACACACGAACGACCATCCAAAAATCTACTGAAACTCGATTTTTGGAAATTGGACCGAAAGCACTTCCCTTTTTTTTAAATTTATAATTTTGATAGCAGAACTCATGAGTTACTAAATTTATAAAAAAAAATATATAAAATATTTTCTATGAACAATTAGATTCTCTAAAAAATTTAATAAATATAAATTTCCACAGTATTTTGGATAGTTTAGCTCGAGTATTAATTAAATCCAATACTATATATACATATCGACGATATGCAATTAAAATTGTGCATCATTGACAACTAATCCAATTAAACCATACACAAATATAGAATCTCATGAAAATCGATTGAGCAGAGAGGGTGTGAATATAATTATATAATTACACAAGCAAAACAACAAATATTGTATATGTAATTGTAAAAATAAATTATAATTGAAACGAATAAGGGAAATATCAAATGCAATTATTAAAAAAAAATATTCATTAATTATTAAATTAATAAATAAATGAAATTTTAAAAAAATAAAACATATTTCTGAATCATTTTGATTCTTATTGGTGAAAGTGCGTTATGAAGTGTAGCGGTGATATCAATTGCGTTAATAAACCAATTGCGTAAGCTTTCTCGGTGTTCATTAAAGTGAATAAGCTTACCTAAATAATAGTAATAATAATAATAATAATGAATAAATAACAATGGGTACCCGGGTTAAAAAAATTAGATGCAATTATATGTGAAAAATTGCCCAATATAATTACATATACACTCATGCCATAAATTAAAGGAACAGAAAAATTTTAGAAATTTTTTAGTGATTTTTGAAAGGCTGTAACTTTGTGAAAAATAATCGTATCGAACAACAAAAAAAAGCATTTTGTAGCTTGAAATATCTAGTTTCAACTCATTTTCATCTATTTTTTTTTAAACCTCCAGCCATTGCGCAAACATGAGAAATACCGCGAGAAAAAAATTTTCTAAATTTTTCCTTTTCTTTGAGAGAGTCCACGGGCTGCGAAAAAAATCGTTCAGCTAAACCAATGCATAGGTCGGATAGCAAATTTAATCAGCTTTAATTTCCATTTTTTTGGAGATTCGTACGATATTTCTCGCGGTATTTCTCATGTTTGCGCAATGGCTGGAGGTCTAAAAAAAAATTGATGAAAATGAGTTGAAACTAGATATTTCAAGCTACAAAATGCTTTTTTTTGTTTTTCGATACGATTATTTTTCACAAAGTTACAGCCTTTCAAAAATCACTAAAAAATTTCTAAAATTTTTCTGTTCCTTTAATTTATGGCATGAGTGTAATTATATATAATTATTTATACTTACATTGTAACAGTTTTCAGGGATTAAAAAAAAATTAAAGGGACTTTGTCTCATGAATGCATGCATTTTATAGCAAATTTTTAAATTTGAACGTTCAAATTTAATACATATCTTATAATTACATTAGTTAGAAACTCTTTTAGAAGGCAATATTTTATAGCTAATTTCTGTAAAATGACATCATTTTATACAACTGTATGTAATTGTATATACGTCACCAAAATAATTATGTACAATTACATATAAATATATATCATTATATGTAACTACATATAATTACATACAATTGTATACAATTTATATATGATTATATATGAAAAACCATGATATATATTTGTATATAACTTTATATAATTACATTGGGCCATTTTCTATATATAATAACATATTATTATATCTAATTATATATGGATTATATATAATTACATTCGAATTGCATATAATTGTATATAATTTTTTTTACCCGGGAATGTGTCTCTACATAAAATGTTATATAGGATCTGTCAAAAAAAAAAAATAAATGAATATTTGAAAATAGTTATCTACAATATTTACTTTTGTAGCAAGAGTAAATACAATTATTATTTTATTTACTTTTTTATTTATAAAAAAAAATATTATTTCAATAATTACATAAGCAATTAATTATAAATTACTATTAATGTAATCTATTAGCTAAATTAAATATTTTAGATAGAAAGCACATTTATTTAAACAAAATATACAATCAACGCTCTTATAAATAAATAAATATCAACATTAATATAAATTTAATTATCATTATTTTGTCACTGTAAATTTAAAAATGTAAAAAACAGTTAATCTAAAAAATAAATTGAGTAAAGTACAGAATTTAAATAAATAATTAAATTTTATTTTTTATTCTTAGACTTTTTTTTTAATTTAACTATTTATTGGATATCAATAAAGTAAATGTACTTTATTCAATAGTTATTAAGCGCTAGAGCAATTTTTCCAAGCCCCAAGAAACATTGATCCGAAAAATAATTAATATAATAGTCGGGCAAAGAAAATAGCATTAATTAATTAAAAAAAAATTAGTGTAGATTAGGAAATCTTGATTATAAATAGGAATTGAGAGAAGAAAAAATTGATTTAAAAATCTTCATTTAAAATTTCTTATCAATTAGATTTAATAAGTATAACAATAATAAATATTTATTACTAAATAATAATAATGATGTTATATAATATATATGGATATGGATATAATTAGAAGTGCGCAATCGATTGTGTATTAACGAGTTTGGCCTAAACTTTATTTGTTGAGGTTGACCCTGCTCTAGTGACTAGTCCTTATGTCTTGTACTTGCTTTTAATTCTATCACCAATTAATTATGCGACATTTCATTTCATTTATCAAATTACTACTCAAACTATCAAAATTTATTTACAATAATTAAATTAAATTTTTACTGATTATTTATTTATAAATAAATCTGTAAACTGGAAAAATTTTCAGAGTAAACGCGGAGTAAATCCGGAGGATGATTTTTTATCCATTAAAACTCCGGATCGGAGTAGATGGGGATTTAAATTAAATCCACATGACTTCGAAATCACTTGAAAAAAAAATTTATATTTTATAGATAAATATTTACTTGATCTGGAATTTCATTACAATAATTATCTATGGTCTGTATTCACCCTCATTAAAAATTACCAGTACTTGGTGTACTTGCAAGATAATTGTCTTCCCAATAAAATGACATTATATATTTAAATAAGTAATTATTATTATTATTCAAAATAAATTCAGCAATTTAATTGTTAAGAATTTATGTAATCGAAGGTTAATTGAAAAGAATAATTTTTTAATTAACTAATTAACAAAATATTAATTGGTCTCAGAGCATAGAATTCAACCTCGACTTATTATTAAATAATTATTGTTATTATTATTGATTTATTGCAATATATTACATTGATATGTATGCGCAAATGTGCAATTTTTATTATAAAAAAAAAAAGAAAATTATTAATGGATTTAATAATAAATTGGCATCGCTGAAACGCAACTCATCTGCATTTTTGTATATTTGAATAAATAAAATTTATTTAAGAGCTAATAATTATTACGATTTTATTAATGCAAATTCACTGAATATGTTTGATAAATTTAAAAAAAAAATGTGTATAATAAATAAAGTAAAAAAAATAAAAAATTAGTAAATTAAAAGTGTGATAATTATAATATGACATTAAATAAACATCAAAAATGTAAATGGGTCGTGTCACAACAGTGCAATTATAAAAAAAAAATTAATTAATTAATTAATAATAAAAAAATATAAAATGTCTATTTGAATATCCTTATGACCGTCAATTTCACTTTAAATAAAACTCAGTAAATAAAAAAAAAAATAATTAATTAATTAATTACGAGAGATAAATAAATAGAAAATTATGAAGATAGCACTCGGCATTAATGCGACAAAGTGAGATTATTGATAATTAATAAAATAAAAATTAAAAAAATAAAAAGAAGAAATTCACTTAAAAGTAGCAAATTAATAAATTTAAAAAACTTAAAAGCATTTAAAAAATACGAGTACATTTTTTTGTAGGTTATTAATTAATAGGAAGAAATAAATAATAATGATAATGTATGAAAAAGAAGTAAATAAATCAATTGTGTTTTCTGCCTAAAATAATAACGTCTCGTGAATTCCAGTTATTTAATTTTTTTTTATTAATGAAGATAAATAAATAAAAATTTAAATAAAAAAATAATATTAATATTAATAAAAAAAAAGTATCAACACAATACTGTACAAAGTTGGCAATAATATTAAGTACCTTCCATAATCATTACTTCGCTTTGAGCAATTGCATATCGAACATATCATAATTAAAAGATATGTTCTTGCTATACTATTTATTAATAAATAAAAAAATTATCTTCTTATTAAAATAATAACCATTATTCAGCTTATAAACTTTCCTGTATAGCTGACAAGACTATAAAAAAACAAGTTATTAAATTCACTGCATTGTTTAATCAGAAGAAAGGCAGCGCTTTGAGTAATTAATAAATTCACGTTAATTATTAATATTAATTATATTATAAATTACCACATGTTGAGTCAATGGGTGATGATTATGGTAGATAGTATGTGATTTTATCTTATTATTATATATATTATAAATGTGTGCCCTTTATAAAATGTGTAATCAGCACAAATAAGAAGACGATAATGAAGATGTAGTTTTTAAAAATACAAGATGTGAGAAGAAGAAGCTGAAGATAAATTTGTCGAAAAAGTTAAAACAGATTTAGTCTGAAAAATAAATTATTATTATTTAAATTTAAATGAAATAAATTATTTACGTATCAAACTGGCAGGCCGTCTTTGGAGATACTATTGCTCATTTGCAACAATCATATCAATTTATGTGTACCATGCCAGGAAAAAATTTATGGCCCTTTAAATAATTATTAATGCTAATTTTGAAATTTTATTTCTTCTTGGACATTTATTTTATTAAGAATAATTTTTTTTACGTAGGATTTATCACATTTTATTTTGAACTGTTAATTATAATTAATGTTGATATTAAATGCAAAGAAGTTTGCATTGGTAGCATGCATTGCGAGTAATATTTACTATACTATGTGGAATATATAGTATAGTATATATATAGGTTAAATGGTTAAAGGTTATAAGACAAATTAATTAATTGATATATTTAATTTTAAAAATGTCTACAAGTAAACTTTTGGGACAAAATTGCACTGTAAATTTTATTTTATACTTTTTCATTAATTTAAATAAAGTATTTAACCTCCAAAAAATGATCAGTGACCATAAATGGTACTTCTGATAAGAGTGAATGTAGCTGAGGTTTTTTAAAATGAATAAATAAATAAATAAAATATCAGTAAAATAATAATCAACAAACGCGTATTTTGATAATTGGAAAATCAGTACGCGTATATTTTCAATTTCATTATTTTCATTAATTCATTTATTTAAAATTTATAAGTTTTCTTATATCAGCTACATTCACACTCATTACTTCTATAGACGTGAATGCGCGTGCAATAGAACAATAGCTTTTTGTTAACCAGTGGGAATATAATGAAATATTTGTATAAAATAGAAATTTATGAGAAAAAAAAAATCATTTATACATTAACTAATAATTATTTAATTAATAAATAATTTGAAATGAAAATTAAACAATAATTATCCTTGAAGGCCTTGGTCAGTTTGATCGTTCATTTACCGGGTAGAGAAGAAATGAAAATAAAAATAATGACAGAAATAAAAATAGTAAATTTGAAAAAAAAAAAAATAAACAATGATAATTGAAAATAAATCACTTGTTAATGTACAATTATATTCTTTTACGTTATACTTAAACTCACTATTATATAAATATTTAAATAGTTCAGTGTATATTTTACCTTAAATATTACGTTAATTTTATATTTATAATTCTTTAATATATATTATATTATATATATACATATATACATGCAGATATATTTAATAAAATAATAATAATAATAATATTAATATTAAATATGTAATATATCAGAATATTATAGCACTGATTAAATTTTGAATGATAAATGAAAATAAAAATAAAAATTTAAAAAAATACCCGCATTTATTTGAAATTATTCTGGATAATTATCCTCATAGTTATTTAATGTTACAAACTTACTTAATTTAAAATGACCCACAAAAATAAATAATTAGCATTTAAAAATAATTAACTCTCAAGTATTTAAGAATTTTTTTCATTTTCAGAGTCGGTTAATTAAATAAAAAGTTTTATCATCAAGTATTTTCTTACGTACTTTGTGTTCTGGAATAATATTGTCATAATTAAACATCAATTCGTCTAAATAACTGCTCATATTAAGTAGATCTACTAATTTTTTATATTTAAATGCGCTACCGAGAGATGATTTAAAAATATTTTTATAATTTATCTGTCTATCAGAATTGTCAGACTTTAATGATAATAATTTTGAATTATCTGTTGAATTTATTTGTTCTTCAGATTTGAGATTAGATAAAAATAACTTGTCGTTATTTGTTGAGTTCACTTGTCTATTGTCTCTAAGATCATTAAAATTTTCTGTAAGTGTTAAATTATTTTGTGAGTTTATTTTTTCTTCAGAACAATTATTTTTTCTATTGAAATTGTCCGAACTCATCACAGGTAATTTTGAAATAAATTTTGAGTTTTCTTCCCCACTGGAGTTTACAAATTTAGCTACCGATGGAACTATTTCACTGTCTAATGACATTTTATATCCGAAATAATTCAACAAAAATAAATAAACTTCACTTTTATCAGTCAAAGAATTTGTATCATGACTTTTTAATAACTCATCGGTATTTTTAATTTCTTCTTGATCGCTGCTAATGTTCGTCATTACGCCTTTCAACAAATTTATTTTGTACTCATGGTCATGATCTTGAAAAATAATTATTTTTATAGTATCAATAAAAAAAATAAGTACTGAATAAATTAATCAAGTATAGAAATAATAAATATGAAAAAAACTCACATTGAGAAGGAAGATAAATCCCACAAATAAATTTTGTATTTATTGTAATTAAAAATAAACACGCGGTCAAATTGAGGTTCCACATGTCTGATGACGTCAAAAATAGATGAATTTTGAATTTAACGAGACACCAACACTTGAAAAGCTCGTTGTCGAATGAAAATTTATCAATTATAATTAAGCTGTCGTAGCAAGCAAGTTAAATATTTTAAAAAATATGGGGATAATCTAGACGTTAATTAATTCGAGACCTTTCTACAAATAGTTTCAAGTACTTATAGATCAATTCATATAATACTGAACGAAATAATTGTTATTATGGAGTAAATGAAGTAAATTTTACTACTTGAAAGTTACAAAATATTGTGGGATAATAAACTTTATTTAAACTTATAATTGTAATAAGTGTAGGTAACAGTCAGCTACGTTAATTTTTTATTTATCAAATTCCTTATGGTGTTCTGTAGTAGAAAAAACCCCAATAAGTTCTGAGAAAAATTTTATTCTTCACTTCTGACTCATAGAGGAGAAATGAAAATGAATTAGGATGAATGAGGATGCCACTGTCTATGGATTTGTCTGAAGAGTAGCCCTAACTTTTGCCCTGTTGGGAATAACCCATCACAATATCAACGTTTTTTGTTCCTTATGGTGTCCTGTAGTAGAAAAAACCCCAATAAGTCCTGAGAAAAATTTTATTTTTCACTTCTGACCCATATGAGGATAAATGAAGATAGGTGGAGATGCATTTTTATTAAAAGAAGCCCGTAACTTTGCTTCTGTTGGGAATAACTCAACACAATACAAAGATTTTTTGTTCCTTACGATGTTCTCTAGTAGACGAAGCCGCAAATAGTCCCGAAGAAATGTTCACATTTGATCTGTGACGCAGTGTCAGGCTAAGGAGGATCCGGGAGGATGTTGTTTATGTATCTTCATTAAAAGTAAGAAATTGAAGAACAAAAGTTATAGTTCATCTATTTTACTGTAAATATACATCAAAGACGATAGTCAATTTATTAAATGAATAAAAAAAAAGTATGTATTTAATCAAATAAATTATTTACATAAATTAAATAAAATAAAAAACTATCAATAAATTTAAATTAAACACTACATAACTGAATTCAAATATTTGAAGCTTATATTACTTATAAATTAAAAAAAAATAACTAATGAGTTACCGTAGTAGCAATGGTTATGAAAATAATCAAGCAATTACATCATAGTTAAATTTGAATCAGAGGGGCACAGATTTGAATCGTCTTCGTCTGATACAACTTTAGCTTTTTTAATTAATCCTTCATCAAAGTCTCCGTCTTTGGAAATAGCTTCCGCTCCATGGAGGGCTTTTGTGTGGATAAATTCTCTTACGAGACTTGGGTTTACGTACGACATTGTCAAGCGACAGCCCCAGGTTATTAATGCAAGAGGCTTTGAACAAAAAGAAATAAATAATAAGCCATTGAGTATCAATATTAAAATCAATTAAGTTCAAAATTGATCATACAGTTATTGAAATAACAACAATTTTTAATTATACATACCCGGGTTTCATCTAATTCAGCATACGGTGTTATTATATGACGTCTTAGACATTGTGTAACTATTTTTCTTAATAAATTTATTTCATTTTTATTGACACATGGGTGATAGAGCATCACGACTGCTCCATGCTATAAAAAAAAAATCATTTCTTTTTTTATCGCGCTACTGATTCCCGGACTTTTATTTTTCTACATCCTTTCGACCTTAGGAAACTTTCTAAAACCAAAAGGGCATATAACTTTTTATTCATTAACGAGCATTTCGAAGACTTGTTTCGTAGCTAAGAAAGGAAAAAAAAAAATTTTGAAAGCCAAAAGGGCGTATAAAAATAAAACTCCTTTTGGTATTAGTGACGCGTTATAATATTAAAGGTATTTTCAGGCAGTACCCCCCCCCCCACTTTTTAAAAATATCAATTAACTTTCAACTGTCATAAGCGAACCAAATTTTATGAACTAATTAACATAAAATTAAAGCGTTAATTGAGAAAAGGACACCGTAGTTGCAATTTCAAATTTTGCAAGCTAAAATTCATTTTAAAAAATTCGTTCTCCTAATTGATAACAACTGTAATTAATTTTTTTAAATCCTATATCTCAGCGGAATTGCAACTACCGTGTCCTTTTTTCAATTAATCTTTTAATTTTCTTTAATCAATTGATAAAATTTTGCTACGCTTATGACAGCTGTCACTGGAAATTTTTAAAAACTGGGGGACACTGTCTGAGAATGCCCGTAATCACCAACTTTATTTATTAAATTATTAGTAAAATAATAATAACTTCAAGACTATGAATCCATCGTTGCTTTGGTACAAATTTATATTCGCCGTAAACTGGCCATACTGGGCGATGTGTTCCGCTTAAAAATAAATAAAATAAAAGTTATTAAATAAATCAACAAGTAAATATTTTTTTATAATTAAATACATACTACATAGGAATTTTATCATAATATTCAATTTTTTCATTCATACAAGCATGACGAGCCTGGAATAGTTAATAAATTTAATTACTTATTATTCATAAATAAATATATGGACCGCAAATATTCATTTCCTGTAGATAACTACCAGGAAATGACAATTAAAATAAATAACTTACGCTATAAAACTTGGGTATAGGCTCGCAATAAAAATCAGGATATATTTTATTACTTGTATTATTTTCCTGCCAAAACATGTATGATTTATTGGTGAATGATCCCAGTCAACGTCTAAGTAATTCTGTAATTTATAATTTAACAATTTATAATCAATTTTAAATTAAATTGGGGAATATGCAAGTGGAGTCTGATTTTTTTAGAGCACAAGAAACTTTATAGTATTTTATAAATATTAAAATTTTTGAATTCAAAACCACGATCTTATTTCTGGATATTTATAGTAAAAATAATTCAAAAAAATTTTAAATACTTTTCCATCATCACATTGAGCGATTTTCCCCATTGGCAAAGAATGTCCCATATTAGCATTATTGTTATCAGAATTAATTTCAGGAACTGGAGTTGGTTCGGGATCATTTTCGGGCATCCATTTTCCTGTCCAATGTTCCAAGTCATAGATCTGCGAGGATCTAGGATCTGCCTCAGTATCCTCTGTCCTGTCATTATAACTTTCACCCAAATTATTATTATTATCCTGAAGTAATTTTTTTCTTAAGCCTAATAAATCCAAAGAATCAGTTTCTCTTCTCTCTGAAAGATTAAAAAATTATAATTAATTAGTTATCATTAAACTGACATTATTCAATAATTTAAATAATTATCTTTACCATTTAAACCACGATATCCTCCAGAATAGTGATGCTTATGTCCGATTGCAAAATTAATATTCAAACTATTGTAAAATAATAATATAAATATAAATTGATTCATAATTATTATTATTTTAAAACTTATATATTTATAATTACTAAGTACACTAATTAGTTAACGTATCATTTAAATTTTCAAATTATTATATATTTTATTGTTATAAGAGAATAGTAACATGTGTTAATTAATTGTCAATTGACAACATGCCACATCTTAACTATTTTTCTATATGCGTGGATATTGTTATTGAATGACAGTGACGTAAAAATATATGTACACATGAAAAAAAATAAATACAGACATGCGCATGCGTGTATTGATTGCTTTGGGCGAATGTCTATGACATGGTGTGATGTAGCAGACATGAGACATTCATAAATTTTAAATAAATTAATTAATTAATTTAAATAATGGAATTTAAAAAATGCGCGCGCTAATTTTTTATTGAACTAAATACGAATTTTTAAATTTTTATTCTATTCATAGTTTATTCATCTATTTAAAAATTAAAAAATTTCTAATTGTCAGTTACATTCACACTCATATCTATGACACATGAGTGTAAATGCATCAGACATATGACAATTTTTTACTTACATATAAAAAAATTAAATAATTAAATTTAAAAAAATGCATTTACTGAATTTTGAATTGTCTAAACATACAGATTCCTGATGATACAGATATATATATATATACATATATATATATATATATATATATCGGGATCTGTATCATAGACAGAAAGCGACTAGACTTGAAAAAGAATGAGTGTGAATGTAGCAGACATGAGACAATTTATAAATTTGAATTAAATAAATAAATAAATCAAAATAATAAAATTTTAAAAAATGCGCTTACGGATTTTGCATTTATCTATATGTGTATTTTTTAATTTTTACTCTACTTACATTTTATTCATTTATTTTAAATTCAAAAAAATTTTAAATTGTCTGCTATATTCACACCCATGAAAAATTATTCAAAACCCGCGCATGCGCAGTAGCAGTCTGCTTTTTGATTAGTCGGGACCTTCGCTGGCTTTCTGATACGTCGGATTTAAATATCACCAAAATGGCTACCATCAAAAGCTCAGTCTTTAAAATATCCAGCTCGTAATACGTTAGCTCAAACTCTTTGTAAAAAAAATTAATTAGCCCAGAGATTTAATTAAAAAATAATTAGTAACAATGGCTGGTGTTTATCGTCAGCCTATCAGCTCTCTCAGACCTGATGCTCAAAACACTCTAGTAATTGGAGTGATAATTAACAGCAAGAATCCTAGATCTTTTGATTATCAAGACAAAAGTACGCAGCATTTTATTACAACAGTAATTTTTTTTTTTTTTTTCTATTATTTCTGATTATTTTTTATTATTCTAGATCGCTCTGGACAAAGATCTGTTTGGACATTCACTTTGCGCGACTCAGTTCCCAATACGATCAATGTAACTGTCTGGGGCACTCCAGATTACATCAACAAACTCAGTGCTGCATTTTGCATTGGCAGTGTCGTTGATGTGATCAATGCCAAGGTCCAGGAGCGAAAGCCAGGTGATAAGAATGAAGCCTTTATGCCCTCGGTATCCAGTCTCTGCAGTCTCACTGTCAACGAAGGAGTCTCCTTGATCCAGAATCATGACGGCTCTGACCGAAATGAGTATGAAAATTTGCTGAGCGTCCCCACGAAAAATGTATCAGGTGTTCGAAGTCTCCAATACATAATGGAAAATATGGAGGCACTGATAGATCAATACTTTGATATTATTGTCGTCGTTACTTTCGTAAGTAATTAATTGTTGATTAATATTTTCACTGATGATTATTATTTAAATAATAAACTTTCCACAGGTTGGGGAATCGAAAAATATAATGACCAGAGACGGACGTTCGATGGTAACTCGTGACTTTGAAGTAACTGATGATTCCTACCCCAATACAGTGGCTTTGAAATTTTGGGAAAATGACTGGGTCCAGAGATCCGGTGATTGGGAGCCAAAACGTACCGTTCTATTTATTGCTGACATTCAAGTTGCTTTTGACAGATTCAAAAAGAAAAACACGATTGTTATAACAAGAAAAACTTTAATTACGGAAAATCCGAATACACCTAAAGCAGAAGTCGTCAGAAACTCCATCAAGACTGAGTCCGAGTACATGCCCAATGATCCATTCATTGTTCCTAGAAGTAAGTTGTAAAAAATTGTAAAGTTTTTCAGAAACAAAAATAACACAATTTAATTTTCAGCTGAAACAATTAGAAATATTATGACAATTAAAGAAATAACTCAGAGACTCAATGCAAATATAATGCGTGATAGCGAGAGGGTTCAATTTGTCACCGTTTTATTTGCGCAAGTTACAGAAATGAATCTAGATGACGTAAATATTCAAGTATTGGTTACACGATGGTATGTAATAATAATTAGCTCTCTATTGCATTAATTGCATAATATAAGTACAGTCGAACTCCATTAACTCGGACAATTAGTCTACGGAGAAGCAGAAATTTCATGGAATTTCCGAGTTAACGGATGTCCCTTCTTCATTAAAGTTCGACTGTAGTTAAATAAATATTTATATTCAAATTTAAATTTTTCAGCGCGTTGTGCAAACGTCTAGTAACTGGGCCCGATGAGTCGTGTATGAATTTGAACTGCGCTTGCGGAAATGGAAGACGTCCAGTGCAAAATATCCTGAATTTTTATATAAAAGTTAATCTGAAAGATGAAACCGGTTATTTAGTCGGCTGTCGTTTGAGCGGCGAAGTCGCTGAGAAAACTCTCGGCTGTACTCCCGATGAATTCAAAGTAAATATTATAAATAAATTGTCCAGCAAAAAATTAAATGATGTCGCTAATGACTTCTGTTGTTTCATTACCAGGCAATGACATTCGAACAACGCAGCGCTTTAAATTGGAAATTTAAGCTGGAGCAAGTCGAAGCTAAGCTCCAAGTGATTGGTCCATCAGCAAGCTTCCCAAGATCACTCTACAATATTTTGTTTCTCAAACGTATTCGTGACGACATAAATTCTCAAGAAAATTTTGATGACGACACCGCTGATGTTAATCCATAAATTTACTTTTTTATTTTTTATTACTTTTACGTTTTATATAATTTATTATTGTTAAATTTTCTAATTAATCAATTACTTAATTAATATTTTTATAATTATTATTAACTAAATTAATGAATTTCGTTGTTAAAAAACCCAGTGATTTCAAATTTGTATTAAAAAATAATAACTGCGCACGCAGTTTCAATAATCAGCTGATCAGCTGACAGTTTTATTTGTGCTCTTGTACATCTGACTCCATAATAAACAAAATAACGATACTTTCTTGATAACTTATGTAGTAATTTATTATAATTATAATACTAATTAAAATAATTATTATTAGTAGTGAGTTTATTATTAATAGATTTAAAAAAAAGACATCGCGATGGCTGACCAAGAATTTTCTGAGCACCAAACGAGCCTCGTTGAGGTTATTCGTGATGAACTACGACAAGCAGCTATAGAGGAGAGAAGAAATAATCGGACAGAAGAACAAAATAAACGTAGAGCAGCTCTAGGAGAATTGATAACCACAGACGACACGTGGACTTTGGATACGATTATTAAGAAAACAAAAGACTTGAGAAAAAAAGCCCTTTCCATTGATGACTACATCAAGCTGCAAAATTCATTGATACAGGTACAGTTCTCCTATTTTATTTGTGCTATCGCTGATAATAATTGTCATTTATTTCAGGACGAGCAAAATATAAAAGGATTTTTGTCAGTCGGGGGCTCAATACCAGCATTGATCCGCGATCTTACGAGCATTAAGCCCAGCATTGAACTAGCAGCTGCACATTGTTGCTGCAATATTGCTCTAGGAAATAAATCCCAGTGCACTACTCTCTGTAAATATGCGGGACCTTATCTAGTAGAGCAGCTGGACACCTTGAGCAATCCTTTACTAGTAATATTATTAACTAAAAATTAATGAGCCTGAAGTTAGTAGACGATTAACAATTTTCGGATTTTTTTTTTCAACAAATCAATTACGAGAATAAATAAAAATATGAGGATTGTGAATGTACCCAAGTTGCACAGAGACAACTTTGAGATTTCATGAGAACAAGAGAATTTTATTTTGTCTCAAGGCCAAGTTTTAAACTTCCCGCTATAGAGATTGAAAATTTTTGAAAAAATGGGAGTTATTGGCTTCGTTCCGATTTTTGAAAATCGAGTTTTCATCAGATCTCGACGTTTTGAGGTCCTAGGAAGCTATTCCGACTATTTCTGGACTAACAGTTTTTTCCATTCGCTTCTATGAGCTAGTGTTCTTCCAGAATAATTTCTGATACCTCCGAGGCATCCAAACATCCATCGGACGCCTTAATTTTCATCAGGATCTCCGTCTAGGAGTTCTATAGAAAATCTAGACCCCTGAGTTCGAAAATAGCGGGACGTTTTGGGGTTTTCCCGCAGGGTAAACCGTTTTTCAGATTTTTTTTTATAAATAAGACCTACAGATGTTGGTCCTACGAGTCATAGAAAATTTGTGTTCCTTATAGATGTCAAACCCAAGTGTGCTACTTGGGTATTAGACATTTGTCAATTGATATAATTTTGAAACAATTTAACAAAATGTAAATCGAATAAAAATAAAAAAATGCACATTTATAGAATTTAAAAATCGGTATGTGCATTTTTTTTACATAAAATATGCACATGTAGAAACTCGAAAAAACTACAGGTGCAGTTTTCTAAGATTTATCACCTTGAAAAAAATCAAAAAATTATTAAACGTCGGCTAACTTCAGTATCATAAAAGTTAATTAAATCACCGCCTATTGAGTGATAATTAAATAATTAATGAGTGAGTTATTTTTAGGAAATAAGTGCCTGGACCGTTGGTAATCTTTGTGGAGGCAGTAAAAATGCATTCAAAGCATTATATGCACAAGGCTGCCTCTGTCGTTTACTTTCACTATTGCGAGATTGTGACACAATAATCTTACCATCAATTATTTACGCAGTTACCCAGTGCCTTAATGAAGGATTTGAATTGATTAAGTAAATTTCAGAATATTATTACTCCTCTGTACTCTATCATTATGTCATTACTCCATCAATTTATCGTAATATATTTAAATTTATTTGTTTTTCAGTGATTTAGAAGCTGTCGAAATGTCCAAAGGAATAATAGAACGAGGTTGTTATGATAATTCATCAGGTATTTGGGTTCTAGCGCTTTTGTCTTCAAAATTAGAGTGCCGTGATACACTTTGCACTATTTTATCATCGGTATTTGATTTGCTGATGATTAAAATAAATGAAGAAACTCCAGACACCAAATTAATAACCGCAGCAATGAGATTACTTGCTAATTTAATACCCGAACCAACAGGATTTGCTGCAAATATTATTTTTTATAATCCAAAATATTCAATTACTGAGGTTGAGAAATTATTTAATAGGTTGTTGCTTTACCCACATGTTCACGTGAGAAAAGAAACTCTATGGCTGTTAGGTAAGTTGATAAAAAATCTTAATTAATTATGTAACTTTATGGCTGAATGTTGATTTATTTATTTAATTTCATTTCATTTATTAATTAATTAAATAATAATTAAAATATTGCCCAGGTAGACACCGTTGGCAAGTCGATAGACTTCCTGTGATATCACTGTTCAACTCTCATAAATTTTAAATTTTATTTCAATGGTTTGGAATTGCAATAATAAAAAATACAAATAAATTTAATTATATTCTTTAATTGAAACATTCAAATTTAAGTCAACCGGTCAACGGACAGAGGTCCGGGTCTTCGATGTACGTCGGCTGCCTGTTCTACATTTGCAGATCCAGTACTAAAATACTAAAAAATTATAAATCATTCGAGGTCGCATCTGCTTTAGAATTTTTCTCTATCACAGTGACCAAAGTTTTATTACGCAAAAAATTTCTGGTGTGAACGCAGATTAAATCTAGAGTGAATGCAGAACGGATGACCTTGTAATTATTTATTCTCCTTAGAGTAAAATTCACTTTGAAAGAGACTTTATTTTTATATTAAAACTCCGGTTTGGAGTAAATACGAATTTAAATAAAATCCCCGTCACTCCGAATCCACTCCCGATTTTTTATAGAATAGATATCACTAAATAATTAATTATAATTTTTTTTAAATTAGAAACCTGACAGGAACCTTACAATTGATTAATTAATTAAAAAAAAAAAAATATTTCATAAGTCGTTCGCTTTCATTTGTTGCAGGAAATCTTTATAATCATCCTCAAGAACAAGTTAGTCAAGCAGTGAAAGATTTACTGCCCCGTTTAGGTAATTTAAGTCTTGCTATCCAGTCAGTCGCTACCTAGAAAAGCACTTGGACAACTTGTGACAGGTATACATTTAAATAAATAAATAAATTATATTAACAATGAATTATAAATATTATGGAAGGACACTGATAAATATTTGTTTTTTACATAGATAACTAACTACTTATAAATATTAAAACGATAATCGCGTAGCTGAGAATCTTCTTCTGGGGGACATTTTTGATAATGCGTTAATATTTTCAGCTAGATCTTCAATACAACCGATTTTAACGACATTGAAATAAAGTTTACCCATAATACTGGCTGTTGGACTGTCTAAATTCTTTAGACATTGATAGAATGCATTGTCACAATCACAATGAGATCTGGAGAACAAAGATATAATTATAAATATGACAAATGAGTTATTAATCACCCGATTACTTACTTGCTGTACAGCGAGTAATTAGTAAGATTATAGCGGCTGCGTTGCGCGCGAATTTTAACTGGACACAGGTCGTGAGTCCGACAGCATCTGTAATTAACAATTATTATTATTACATTTTATTTAAAAATAAGTAACGCATCAAGTGGTACGTACTGATCGATTTCAGTATCTGATCCGAGATCATGATAATTATCAGCAATGTCTCCAGTTCCGCACCATTTAGTACCTAGAGAAAATGAAATTTATTTATTGTCACGACTGGAGGTTAATTATAACGGTACTTATATGGTTAAGTATTTATTTATACCTGGTAATATACCAGAAAATAAATTAAGTGCATGAGTGCCAAACATGTTCGCTCGTTCAAAGGCTCCTTTGGGTGTGCTCTTAACTCCAGCTTGAGATCTTTGGATCCTGTCTAACATCTCACATCGATACATCAAACTCGTCATCTGGGAAAATAATACTTCTGTCGGATGAGACGAAATCGAAAGATTTCCAAGCACTTCTTCGGCTTCATTTGGTTCGCTATAAATAAATGTTTATTTATTATTTTTATTATGAAAAACCATCGATCACTTTTTTCCGGTTTTCATAATATTTTTATTGATCTATTTGTTGTTATCAATTGTATATTTACTTTTCTTATAATTATTTATTTGCGATTCCTGTATGCAGACAAACTTTTACAGATATTATTTTATAAATTCATGAAAAATCAACAATCGATTATCTGTATTAATTTTATTTTATTATATATAGCAGAGTAACGAGACCAATAGCGGGAAGATTATGTCTTTTGATAAATTAAAAAAAAATTACAATTTTTTTTTTATCGTGACTAATTTTTCTACTTTTAATAATTTTTTGAATTTAATTTCACTAACTTATAAGTAAATTATTTACTGAAATTTTTAAATTCTCTTAGCAGTCCCGCTATTAATCTCGTTCCTCAAAATCATTTTTTTGTAAAATAAAAATTAATATGAATTCAAAATAAATTATTCGAATAAAAAATTTGAAAATAAATAAAAAGGACTAAATCATTGTCCTAAATATCCTGGACAATTATTTTTATTTTATTTTAAATTGGATAAATTGGTCCGTCTCAAGTTATTTTTTATATTACAGAATAATTAAATCATTAAATAATTATTATTATTAACAGAATATTTGAGGAATTTCGATTTCGACATATATGTATAAAAATACTCACTAAACTTCAATAATATCACACTTAAGCATTTCATTATTTTCATTAATGTCCACTACAGCAACTGTCTGATCATGAAAATAAACGACACGTTTTAAACCTGCGGAACGTAATCTACCACTGGGTAAAACTCCATTCAGTCCCTTGTAATTATTTTTCAATAATATTGGCTGTGATAAACTTGAACTCCATGTCGCCAAAAACTCCAACACCAAAAGCACTTTTAATCCCGAGCTCATGTCCCTGTTTACTGTCTTCGCGCCGCGGAAGTTCCTTCAGCTCTCCCGCTCTCGCGATAAAACCCCTACTCTTTGATCATTTTAATTTTAAAAATCTGATGCCGAGAGCAAGAGAGCTCGCTTTGTCCTCCTCCAAGTAAATCTTTAGTCAAAGTTTACCACCGGACATCATGAACAATAATATGTCAGTCACCTTACCTACACTGTTTGCGATTACGTCCATTGCAATCGCAACTGTAGAAAACCTTGAGGATCGACTTAGCACTTGAATAAATAATTCATACTCACTGGTCAATTTTCCTCCAAGTGATTTTCTTATAAACTAGTAATAGTACGAGGTAATATTCTGACTATTAAACCGGGCTGACTCGATAAAGACTTTTAATTCCACGTTTTCTCATTCATCGAGTGGGGGACTACGAAAGTGGGACAATCAGCGTCTGCGGGTAGAAAAAAAGTAGCACGTATGTTAAATCTCTAGGGAAGATACACGTGAGATATCTTATGGGAAACTTTTCTCTTAGAATAACAACAAGAAAAAAAAATTGCAAATTTCTCCGCAATATAAATTATATAATATCAATATATTAATGATTGATAAATGTATGAATAATAATTATTTAAATATTTATATTTTACAAGATTATGGAGAAATCAACTTTCGCTTAGCATACGTGATTTGTAAATAAATTTAGCATAAACAAATTTTTTAATACTAAAAAATATGGCAAACTGGTACACGTAATTTATATTTGAGTAAAAAATATTTTTAAAAAAAATCTTGTACATTTTTAAAATATGTATCGTTTAAAATTTATCTTGTCGTCGTTTATTTAAATAATATGTAATTTAGATATCAGATGTTGGTGTTAAAAGTCCTCATTATTTTTCATGGTTGATGATTTGGGGTCGCAGCTTGTTGACTTTGTGAGAGATTCGACTTAAGAGCGTAATCATGGGCACTGCGGCTCGTGCTCAGAGTTATGCTTATTGGCGTGGCGTTAAGAAGCTGCAGTCTCACTGGACACTGTCGAAATCCTATTAAATAATAGAACAATAATATTACCGGATGATGATGATGATAATTGATAAAAATTAAATACCAGCGTGATGAGGACCGGAGCAATGGCAGCAGACAGGATTGTTCCGAGGACGAGAGCAAAATTCAACGCTATGAGGTTCGCCGCAACGTACACATCTAGGAAGATGTCTACAATTGGCAGCCACGTGCCAAAATCCCTGACATCGGTAGCACTGGAGCACTCCGTCAGGTTGCTGGGAGTTGGATCCTTCAGTAGCGTTACCTGGAATAATTGCCAGCTGGTGAGGTCCATTTATCCCATTGGCACTTGGTCGCCACCAACTGATTCGCTCTGGCAGTGCACTGAATCGCGCGGCTCCGAAGAAGTCTAGACCTTGACGCAGAAGGTGTTCATACTGACTAGCATCCAGTACCTGAAATAATGTAACAGTAGAGTACTCGGTCTCAAGTCCTAGATCATAAAGCATCTCGAGTGAGCTGTGGCCAATGACTGGCGTGATGAATGCGCTTATCACCTCAACCCGGACGTACTGCCGGCATCTCTCGATCGCGGAGATGTTGATGCCCTGCTTGACCAGCGCTGAGCTGAGATCTTCGAGTGGTATTGCCCAGGGAACATCACGCAAGAATACTGATTGTCGATAGCGCGAGTCACGAGCAGAAAATCGGGCCACCTGTCGTTCGTTCAAGATGATTAGATTTCTATATCGCTAATGCTTATGTTCGTTCTACTTGAAACGAGGTCACCTCTCATTGTCAGTAGAGCGGTGTGAATGTAAACAATTTATTTATTTACCTGAATGGATCCTTGGAAGACACGGGATAAATTACCACGTTCAACAAGTTTTTCAGCATCTGCTTCTAGAGAAAATGTAACAATTAACCCACAGGATGTTTGTGAAACATTCCAGGTGCCAGATGGTTCGGATTCACGTATGGCCTCCTCCAAATCGCCTTTTGACAACTCATCCGGCAAACCCTGAGGATGACTGTTGGTGGTTCTGGACACGTACAATGAACACGCGGGCTCGTCTTCATGCTTTGAATTTTTATCATATGCCGCCTCGTCTCCCATTCTGTGCGAGGCCGTTAGGTTTTGTACTGAAAAAATTTATTATTCCGTTACAATCGAGGTAAATATTGTGTTTAGTTTTAATATATGATGCGCTCGCTTTCGATCTTGTTCTTTAGTGACATACCTTTGGGAATCCTCTCTCGTTTTTACACGCAAGAAGAGAAGAAAAAATAATTAAATGGGCAGCGTTGAGGGCATTGCCCAACGCTAATATCAATCGCTGCGCACTTCACATTTCACGATCGTTTAATTTATTTGTTTCCTTCTTTTTTTTCGAACGTTTGTAACAAGAAAATATTACTTTGAAAAAAATTATGTTCATAGAGAAAACCAAGTATTCAGATCATCTCAAATCATCGGACAACACAAAATTGAACATTTGAATTTCTAGCTGGGCGCAAATTTTTTTGAAGCACAAAAATAAATTAAATAAATGCAATTTGTGTTAAAAAAAAATATTCTGATGACCCGAGATGACAGACAGCATCTCACAGCGGCTCACAACACAAAACTGGCCCTCTGAAGGGTCAATCCTGAGGAAAATTTTTTTTTTGAGGTCTGATTGCCATCAAATGGATTCTAAATCATGTGTAGGCATGAAAATAAATGAAATAAATGCAATTTGTGTTTAAAAAAAATATTCTGGTGACCCGAGATGACAGACAGCATCTCACAGCGGCTCACAACACAAAACTGGCCCTTGGAATGGTCAATCCTGAGGAAAATTTTTTTTTTGAGGTCCGATTGCCATCAAATGGATTATAAATCATGTGTAGGCATGAAAATAAATGAAATAAATGCAATTTGTGTTTAAAAAAAATATTCTGGTGACCCGAGATGACAGACAGCATCTCACAGCGGCTCACAACACAAAACTGGCCCTTGGAATGGTCAATCCTGAGGAAAATTTTTTTTTTGAGGTCCGATTGCCATCAAATGGATTATAAATCATGTGTAGGCATGAAAATAAATGAAATAAATGCAATTTGTGTTTAAAAAAAATATTCTGGTGACCCGAGATGACAGACAGCATCTCACAGCGGCTCACAACACAAAACTGGCCCTCTGAAGGGTCAATCCTGAGGAAAACTTTTTTTTTGAGGTCTGATTGCCATCAAATGGATTCTAAATCATGTGTAGGCATGGAAATAAATGAAATAAATGCAATTCGTGTTAAAAAAAATTTGTTCAAAAACAACAATTTGTAAAAAAAAAAAAATTCAAAGGGATGATGCGAGCGCACAACAGTGGCGCTGATGTTCCTGCTAAAAATAACATCTCGACTGACCGTCGTCTTTGCGTTCATTGAGTGTTGAACATCCGAAGTTTATAAATGAAGAGCGTAAACATAGTTTAGAAATATATCCATTCATCTAATTATGAAAATGACACCAACTCCATAACAGGACAATGAATCTCTTTCAATAACAAAAAGATAATCGATTCCGGACAGCAGTGATGACTGTAAGTATCGAAAAAGTTATTTTTATCACTGCAAGGTTATATTTACTGTCTTATAATTCAATAAATTCCGTTTGACATTTCAGGAAACTCCAAAACTACCTCTGCCTCTCAATCCAATCAAGTCGAATTCACTTGAGGACAGAAGATTGTGGGTAGGAAATTTAGATCTTCGAATTAATGAGTAAGTATTGTAATTTATTTATTTATTCATTTTTTTAATTTATATATTGAGTTATTATTCGAGAACAATTAAAATAAATATGAATTCTTTTATCCAACTGGTACCAACTATTAAAAATCGTTCAAAAATATGGAAAAATCGAAAAGTTTGATCTGCTCTTCCATCGGTCTGGACCACAAGCTGGTCAGCCTCGAGGTTATGCCTTCGTAACCTATGCGACTGTCGAAGATGCCGAGAAAGCCAAAGGAATTCTTCATAATGCTAAACTAGGGTGTAAGAATGTCATCGTCCGCTGGGCTCACACCGTATCTGAGGTAATTTAAACAAAACTAGTTCAAAATTTTAATAAACTCGACCCTTCCGCAGACATTAATAGCAAATTATCACTGACTACAGGTAGAAATCGACAAGACGAAACCCCTGATTGACATTCCAGCCCTGTCAGGTGCCAAAAAAGAAGACAAGAAGATAAGTCGTGAAGTAGCTATACAAGCAATCGAGGCCAAGCTGAAACTGATGAAAGAATGTGAGGAAGAATTCGAATTAAACAAACCCCTGGTTGGTAACTCAGTGATACAGCAGTACCAAAAAACCGAAGCACCAAAACCATCCTCATCTAGCAAACATTATCTCCATCGACATCATCATACTCGTCCGTACTCGAGATCTAAACCAAGAAGATAGTTCCCACAATATTTTTATCAACTTGTAATTATATTTTCATGACACCAGCATCGAAACCTCGGAATTTCTGAGTCTCGAGATCTATCGTAGATCTACAGCCAGTCGAAAAAAGCGAATTTCAGTCCAATGCCGCAAATGAATATTAGCTAATGCGTAAATTGTGAATGCCTTTAGTCAACGGGTAGAAACAAATTTGTCTCATCCCTTGGGAAGACACAAATAATTCTGCCCGCTGACTGAAGGCTTTCGCAATTTAAACTGATACTTGTCATCTGTTTAACAGTAATTTCAGATCATTCATTTCATTTACGTAAATCACAGTTCTGATTGTGATGGAATTTTATAAAAAATAGAGTGAATAATAAATAGAATTAATAGCTTCTGCTTAATTATAAATTGCAAGTGACAATTTACGCGTACGCTAACAGTTGATGATACCATTGGTCTTAAATTAACTTGTCTCTGACTGGCTGTTATACAAACTTCAAGTTCCGATGCAGGTAATGATGAAAAATTTAGTGTGTAATTCAGGATGAAACGCGGGTGATGTCAGCCTTGACCCTGGTCTGAAGTCGTTTTATTTCATCCCTTGTCACACAATGTACTATTAATCATTAGTGGCTTTTTAAACGATTTTTATCCATGACAATGAATTAATAAGTCGTCCTACTGTGTCTTCATACATAAAATTTTTTGAGATTAATTTTACATACATATATATATATATATATATATTTATATAATATCGAACAATATTTATTTATAATTATTTGATATGTGATTTAAATTCAACGAAAAAAAAAAAAAAAAATATTAATAGCTAGCGGAAAAAAATGAAAAAAATTACGAACTGAAGCTTAAAAATGTTATTGTATAAGTAATTTATTAAATATTAAATACGCATTTCGATCAATAGTAGTAATAATTTTTAATAACAACTAAAATTAATATATAAAAGCTTATTTATTTAAGATAGTTTATTTACACTTCCTGTTTTCTTTTACTCATAACTTCTTCCATCAAATCGGGATTGTGTATGTATTTTCCTCTCATGTGGTATGGCAACGGTACGATACCAGAGCATGGCAATTGTCCTGGTATTTCACAGATGCAGTGTCTAGGACACTCGTTACCGAAGTTCGCTGGGTTGTCTTTCTTTTGAGCCGCTGCTAACTCTTTCTCCAATACGTCTTTCGATTTGCCTACAACTCTTATCAGATGCTCCAAAATTTCCTCTTTGCTCTTACTCTCGACGTCTATCAGCATTCTTTTGCCATTGTCTGCAATTATTTTTAGTAAAAATCAATCAGTTGCTGCCAACCCCCACCAACATCTAGCCCTTAATACTTCAACTAAATATAATCCTGAAGTTCGCAGACAACTAACAATTTTCCGACTTTTTTTTTTTCAACAATTTAATATAAAAAAAAAATATAAAAATATGCACATGTAGAAAATTAAAAAATCTATAGGTGCAATTTTTTGAAATATTTCTTTTTTTATAATTTATCATTTCTAAAAAAATCTAAAAGTTATTAGACGTTTGCTAACTTGAGTATTACAAAAATTTTTTAAGACTGGATATTTTACCCGGGTTATAAAATAAAATATTTATTTACGCACCATAGTAGCACCGAATAAATGGCGATGGAGTTATATTTCTAAAAATATTGATTTGTACATTAGGATTACTGTATTGAACCTGCGGCATGTACCAAAAAATAAAATCCCTGTGGCAATTAAATTTTTCATCAATAAATAATACAAAAATTATTTAGTGTCAATGTAGCAGACATCAGACAAATTTAAAATTATTAATAAATAGACTAAATAATTAATAAAATAGAATTTTTAAAAAATGCGCATTTAAAAAATTAAAAAATTAATAAATGCATTTTTTATAAACATTTTTTTTTAAATTATTTACTCTATTTATTTATAATTTTAAATTTGTCTGATGTCTGTAAAATGCACACTCATAAAAATTAAATTTTCTATTTAAAAAAATAAATTATCTCACTTTATTCCTTGGTTGTGTTCGCCATGAGTGTTGTGGTTAATTGAAAATATTTGAATACTATTTTTAAGAAATAGTTTACCAGCTCTCAGATACTTCAAGGTTCTCCTTATAGGAGATTTTCCTATCATGAACGGCATCCTTAATTGATTTAATTATCAGTATATTTATTTATTAATTTGTTTATTAACTGAATGCCGAGTAGTAAAAATTAAACTGTCGACTCCTTGGGGTTATGTACGATTTTACCGACTGATTTGCACGACCAACATCTGGTGTCAGTGCTCCACATAATTCAAGTCAACACACATGTGTATGTGACCGGGCACATTTTTGTATTCATTTAATAAAAATCTCAGCCGCCTTTCTCTGCTGCACTTTTCTCTGCACCAGCTGTTACTGAAAAAGCTATCAGTTGACTTTAAAAAATCATTTTCTAATTAAAAAAATTATTGCATCAGTTTACTGAGACATCGAAGGTAAAATTCCACTTTGACCAAAACCTCTTAATTTAAATTTTAATTAAAATATGTTTGCAACCCCAGCAAGAGGAATTGATATAATTTTTTTGCTCTAGGTTATCAAAATGGGCGAATCAATGACTGCGAAGCAAATCCGTCAAGCTTACATTGACTTCTTCAAAGAAAAAGGCCACCAGTATGTCCATTCTAGCTCTACAATTCCCCATGATGATCCAACTCTGCTGTTTGCCAACGCTGGGATGAACCAGGTACGCAGTTCAATTAAAATTTCTGAAGTTCATATATTTATTTTGGGTTAACATGAATTTTTTTTAAGTTCAAGCCTATTTTCCTGGGCACTGTGGACCCAAACAGCGACATGGCCAAATGGGTGCGAGTTGTAAACTCCCAGAAGTGCATCAGAGCTGGTGGGAAACACAACGACCTCGACGACGTGGGTAAAGACGTCTACCATCACACGTTTTTCGAGATGATGGGCAACTGGTCATTCGGAGACTACTTCAAGAAGGAAATATGCACGTGGGCTTGGGAGTTTCTGACCCAGGTGATGAAGTTGCCAGCAGATCGGCTGTACGTTACTTACTTTGGTGGAGACGAGAAGGCCAATCTCGCTGCCGATGAAGAGTGCAAGCAGCTGTGGTTATCTGTTGGAGTTCCACCCTCGCACATCTTGCCGGGAAGTATGAAAGACAACTTTTGGGAGATGGGAGAGACTGGACCGTGTGGTCCATGCAGCGAACTGCACTTTGATCGGATCGGTGGCAGAGAAGCGGCTCACTTGGTCAACATGGATGACCCAGATGTTCTAGAAATATGGAATCTTGTATTCATTCAATTCAACCGTGAGTCTGATGGCAGTCTACGTAATTTACCGAAAAAACATATTGATTGCGGTCTGGGTTTAGAACGTTTGGTGTCTGTTATTCAGAACAAACGCGCCAATTATGATACAGATCTATTTGTGCCGCTGTTTGATGCTATTCAAAGTGGGACAGGAGCAAGACCTTACACGGGAAAAGTAGGCGATGAAGATAAAGACGGCATAGATATGGCTTACCGTGTGTTGGCTGATCACGCACGTACTATTACTGTTGCCTTGGCTGACGGTGGAATGCCAGATAATACCGGAAGAGGATATGTATTGAGAAGAATTTTACGTCGCGCTGTTCGTTATGCGACTGAAAAACTAAACGCTAAGCCTGGATTCTTTGGCTCTCTAGTTAATGTTGTTGTCAATCTTCTCGGTGATACTTTCCCAGAGTTGAAAAAAGATTCCCAGTCTATTATTGATGTTATCAATGAAGAAGAAACACAGTTTTTGAAGACACTGTCTCGTGGACGTAATCTACTTGATCGTACTATTGCTAAATTGGAAAACGCTAAAGTCGTACCAGGAGATGTTGCCTGGCGTCTTTATGACACTTACGGATTCCCTGTTGATCTCACGCAGTTGATGACTGAAGAAAAAGGCATGTGCGTCGACATGGCCGGCTATGAAGAAGCTAAAAAAGCAGCCCAGCTCGCGTCACAGAGCAAAGCTGGTGGTGTCGATGATCAGATAAATCTTGACGTTCATGCGATCACAGAATTGCAAAAAATGAGTATTCCCCCAACTGATGATTCGTACAAATACAATTACAGCTCGACGGATGAAATAGATGCAGAATATAAATTTGAACCGTGTGTTGGAACAGTGATTGCTATGAGACGCGCTAAAAAATTTGTTGACGAAGCATTACCTGGAGAAGAAGTTGGAATTTTATTGGACAAAACTTGTTTCTATGCTGAACAAGGTGGTCAAATTTACGACGAAGGATTTTTAGTTAAAGAATCTGGTAATGATGATGACAGCGCCGAGGTTCGTGTTACAAACGTCCAAGTCCGAGGTGGATACGTTCTTCATATTGGTACAGTTGGTACTGGAGTTTTGAAGAAAGGTGATAAATTAAATTTAAAAATCGACACCGCTCGAAGACGTCTCATAATGAGTAATCATTCAGCAACTCATGCCCTAAACTTTGCATTGAGAAAAGTCCTTGGCACTGAGGCAGACCAAAAGGGATCACTTGTCGCTCCCGATCGTCTGAGGTTTGATTTCACAAATAAAGGCGCTATGTCAACGAACGATATCAAGCAAGTTGAAGAATTTACTATGGAGTTAGTAAAAGACAATAGAAAAATTTTTGCCAGAGAAAGTAAACTGGGGTTGGCTAAAACCATACAAGGATTGCGAGCAATGTTTGAGGAGACTTATCCTGATCCCGTGAGAATAGTCAGTATGGGCATGCCAATTGATGAGCTTGAAAAAAATCCTCTTGGTCCGGGTGCAATGGTTACAAGTGTTGAGTTTTGCGGGGGTACGCACCTCCACTACACTGGTCATATTAAAAACTTTGTTATTGCTTCTGAAGAAGCCATTGCCAAAGGAATCCGTAGGATTGTCGGACTTACTGGTCCAGAAGCTGCTAAAGCTCTCAACAAAGCCGAAATTTTGCAAAATCGACTCAATACTATCGAGAAAAATATGGCCGATGATAAAGAATTCAAGTATACTAAAGAACACACGAAGAATATCCTAGAGTTGCTGAATGATGTGTCGCAAGCAACGATAGCGGCTTGGAAGAAGGACACTTTGAGAAATACGCTGAATGGGATGAAGAAAGCGCTTGATGACAGAGAGCGTCAAGCTAAAGCAGCTGTTGCTACAAGTGTCTTGGAGAAGGCAACGTTGATTATTGAAGACAAAATAGGCACTCCAGTGTTGGTTGAAGAATTCCAGGCTTACAATAATACCAAAGCACTTGACGCTGCTTTAAAGAAAGTGAGAACATTGTCACCTGGTACCAGTGCGCTATTTTTCACAATTGACGAAGACACCAAGAAGATTTTTGCTCTTGCTTCGGTCCCCAAAGACGCTGTCCAAAAAGGCCTGACTGCCAACGAATGGATACAGGCTATTGTTCCACTGATGGGAGGAAAAGGCGGCGGCAAAGCTGAAGCTGCTCAAGCTTCTGGTCCCAACTATTCGTGTCTGAAAGAAGCCATCAAGCTCGCAAAGGAGTTTGCTTCTTCAAAGCTTGGTAATTAGTAATACCCTAGAAATTATAAAATTTTACTATACTCTAGAAAAAAATTAGACTGCAAATTAAAAATTTTTCACAAGCTTATGATTAAAAAAAAATTAATAAATTTGTTAATTTTTTTTACAATATATTTATAATAAAAAATACAAATCACTCTTCTTTTTCAACAGCCGCTTTTAAATTTCTCGCTTCTACTTCCCTATCATAAAGTACACGAATTTCTTTTAAAAGTGTCGAAATATTAGTGCCTACTTTTGCTGAAATAGGAATTATCGGTAAGTCTAATTTTTCTTTTAGTTTTTTTAATTTATCTTCCGTTCCCGGTACATCTATTTTATTTGCAATTACTAGTATAGGTCTTTGACACAACGTTTTGCTAAAGTGATCAATTTCACTTTTAAGAACATTAAATTGCTCCCAGGGTTCATCTGCAGTCAAGTCTAGTATAAACAAAAGAGTAGCACATCTCTCAGCATGTTTCAGAAACATTATACCCAATCCACGGTTCTTATGAGAGTCTTCAATAAGACCGGGTAAATCTGCCACAGCTATCTGCTCGTAATCATCATAGAGAACCATTCCCAAGTGAGGCCGCAAAGTTGTAAATGGATATGGTGCCACTTTGGGCCTTGCTCTTGATATCGCTCGAAGCAAAGTACTTTTTCCAGCATTAGGAAGCCCAATCTTGAATTGAATATTATTCATTATCCATCATTACTTAACTCAATTAAAATTATTAATTACTAGAAAGGATCATTACCAGTCCAACATTTGCCATACTCCTGAGCTCCAATAAATACTGTTTCTCTTCTCCTTTGGCACCAACCTCAGCGATCTTTGGCGCTTGATTAACATCGGAAGTAAAAAAAGCATTCCCATGGCCACCAGCACCACCTCGAGCCGCAATAAACATCATCCCCTCTTCGTCCAAGTCCGCTATAATATCTCCCTCTGGATTTCGTACAATCGTTCCTAAAGGAACCTTAATTATTGCATGCCGCGCATTCTTCCCACCGCAATCTTTAGGAAATCCCTTTTCCCCACTTTCAGCTCGGACTTGACTCGCCGCTTGCCTCAAATCCGAGACATCTTTCGTAGCCTAAGCAAAGTTCTACATTTAACTAAAAAAAAAGTCTAGTGCAAATGATAATTACAGCAGACTCTAGCGTACTTGGAAAATAACGTGACCTCCATGACCGCCGTCTCCTCCGTCAGGTCCAGCAAATTCGTTAGCCCATACTTGGAGGAAAGATATGCATCCGTCGCCACCAGAACCTCCTACGACTTTCAGCTAACGGGATAATTTATTAAATTATATTCAAATTTATCATAAACATAATAATTTGATTTATTTTAAATAAATTACCGCTTTAATATCGATAAAGTGATTGCTGTTTTCTGACTCGGATTTTCTTTTCCTGCTTCTCAGAGGAACAGCTGCTGGCTCTTCAGCGTTAACAAATAAACAAGCTGAACAATGAATCGCGCGGCGTAAATTGTTTCTGGTTACAATCTCATGTTTATATATAACAGTACTAACAGCAGGATGTTTACGGATCGTATTTCTTAGAGTTAAAATTCCAAGACGACGAAGTGACTGCATCTGAAACAAATCACGTACACCAATTTTTAAAAATAATAACAATAAACAACAAACGTATCCAGTCATTGAATTTTAAATTTATTGTCATCTAGAGAATTTTACATTGAGATTATCTTCTAATAATTTAGTTATAATATTTTCATGAATTTCGATAACTCTTTTTCGATAGAGCGGTATTTCATCGGACTGATAAGTTATTCTATAAGTTCTTGATATATTTTCTATATCAGGAAATTTATAGTACCGAATAAATTCAACATTTTTGATAATACGACCAGCGTTATTATATAAAACGGTATAAAAAAAAAGCTCATCGAAATTTTGTGTAACGATGAACGTCAAGTCGAAAACAAAATCAGGAGGGCCGATAATTTCTTGACGACTGGAAGCGATATCGGTCCATCGTGGGTCAGGTAAATAAAAACTCGAGGAATCGATTGTTTGAACAGGTCGCAGATGCTCTAGGAAAGGAGGATCTGCTTGTTGAAACACGTGAGTAAGAGCAGAGTCCATGAAAAACCACTTGTCCTGCCCTCGGTATCCAGTGCTCGAGTAATTTTTAAAATTACTTGTCATAAATGGCTCAACAGCTGTCAAAATAAAATTACCATGGGCTGCCATTTCTTTTACTTTCCATGAATCGCTCCATAGTCGCTGGGGTTTGTCGAAATTTGTTCCACCCTGGCCGTTACACAGAGTCACTAAAATCTGCCCGCTGGGTTCTAATATTTTTCCAGCTGATTGGAAAAATTTGTTAAGCAAATCGCGATTCAAATCTAATCGCATTTTACTCAGAACATGAGGAAAATTAAATATTATTTTGTTAAATTTTTTACTTTTTAGAACAGGATCTTCTTCAAGATTTGTTGCGTCTACTCCTAATAAAACACAAACTCCTAAAATAAAAAAACACGATTTTGCTATCAAGATATCTTGACATCTAGAGATTTATTTAATTTTATGTATATACTAATTTAATTCGTAGTACGAACCATTATTTTTTAAATATTCAATGTTATTTTTAGCAGAATCACTTATGGGATTTCTTTCGTAGCATGTTGCGGTAAGTGAAATTGTTAGGTTATGTTGAAACAATACAACAGAAAATGAAAAATTACCTTCTCCCAACAATAATACATTATCATTGTCATTAAAAATTGATAATCTCATTTTTACTCCTAAAATATTTTTAAATTTTAAATAAAATGTCATCGTTCAAAAAAGAAAACTCCAAATTTTAAATTTAAATAAAAAAATAATTTAAACAAAATAATTTAAAAAAATTAACTTCTAAACTTTAAATACAAACCTTAAACTCTCAAATTAATTATTTAAACCATAAATATTTATAAAAAAACTATTTTTTCATGTTTATTGACAATTCATATACAAAAATTGTAAAAGCATGGAAATTGTTATCCGTAAAGTGGCGCCATCATTTAAAAAAGATTTTTTTTATTCCTGCCGTGACTTTAGACATTTTTTTAAATTCAAATAAATTTTCCCACTTTTTTGTCTTATTTATTATTCTCTTAAAAAAACGTCATGTAATAATTCAAAAGAATCATTTTCTACTGGCCATCAATTTTCCTCATGGGAAATTTATTTAAATATTTTGATTTAACAAATCTGTAAAAAAATTAATCGCTCAATGACAGGTGGAGTTAAATGACAGAAATTGACATTTAGAATTATTGTTGCTGTTGGATGGAGGAACGAGATATGTATGACAAGGATTGATAATCACAAGAAAGTAAATATGAAACAGGTGGGTGTGACTTTTTTTTCCATAAAATTTTCTACATCGCGACTAATAATTTATTAAATCGATGTGGTGGCCTTCAGGTAAAACTCAATTACGGGTGCATTTTATATTTCATGTTATTGGTTTTTGTTTGTCAGCTGCAGTGAAACATGTGGGGCGAAATATATCGAAGCACATATTATTAATAAATAATAACTCTAGTTTCTTCGACAACATGCGATATGTCAACGAATATAACGACGCCTGGTCTATCAAAAGCCTTAAACCCGGACACTTATTTACTGTCTAGACTATCATAAATAATTACATCGACTGTCGTTGGCATTGTCTACAAAACATTCATCTCTCGTACATCGTTTTATAAAATTGTCGAGCATCAGCTCAACATCTTGACACAAATATATCGACAAATGACCTTCGTGTTAAATTCATCTTACTTTGACTACCACAGACCGTACAAGGTTCTCTTCCGCGATATCATCATCGCAATACCCAATAATTTTCACTTTTCAATTATTTACTTCAAAAATAATTACCTCGTAATGTATAAAATCAATCATCACAATTTTAATTAATTAGTTTTTTTATTTTTTAGAATTAAATTTGAATAAACGGAAGTTTGAATTATTTTTCAGTTTGATTACAATGATATGAGTAAGATTGAAGTAATGCCAGACTTATAGCATATATATGTACATATATACAGCAATATGACGGAGTATCTGCGTGCGTAATGATTAAATACATGTCGTGTTAGATAAAACCGCATATGTATATATATTTTACACAATCAAAGAATGAATGAAACTACTTTTAGAATGTTTGCTATATGCTCAGCAACATCCTAGCGCATAAATATGCCTCAATTTGTGGTAAATATAATAAATGTCTCGCAAATCATTTAAACTTGATACTCATAAAACCTTACATATCTTTAACTGTATCTAGTCAATTAATTTTTATTGAAATACAGATAAAAAAAAAAAAAAAAACCATGGGTAAATATTTACACGACAAGTTTACTCAATAATTAACGCATAATTTAATAAACAATCGGTCGGCTGGGTGAATAGCAAATGAAGTAGAATTTGAAGTAAAATTAAAACTCGTGACTGACGATCGATATCTTTAATTCTAGCGTGACAATCGATCCACTCATATCATGTTAGTTATACATAATTCCTACGCGTTTTCCACTTGTGTATATAAGTTTATAAATAATTGGCTTACTTCCACTATTTTTTTTTACGCAACTAAATTTATGTTAAACATATACATATATATGAACATGTACATGCTTTTTTATGTTGCAGGTACATAAAACTTGATGTTTTGCTGTAATAGATATAAAACAGTAGATTTAATGTTTTGTGTGGATGCACACGCAATCCACAGGAACTAAAGAAAACGTCTAGGGACCGATTTAATTTACGGTAGCATCGTAAAGACATCGGTGTTGTCTCTAGTATGTGAGGTACGGTAATAAAATATTGACTGTTTTCTTGCTCAATCGACCGGTACTTACATCTGAGTAGAGGTTCTATAGGCTTAAGAAAGTAACCACTGGGGTTTGATGTTGAAAAGGGAGAATCAATCATTTTCACGAGGATCCTATGATTGAACACGTACCAGAACGATTTATCTTTAATGCGTTCAGCGAGGGCTAAATTTAAAAGAGATTTTTATTGTAGTAACTTTTTTTTATCCCCACGGTACTTTAAATGTGATATTTATTAGGTTGTAAAGTGGGAAGACGAAAAAGCGGGAGTGGAGATGAAGCAAAAAGTAATCGAGTTAAGAAAAGATTTTATCGTTTAAAATTAATTAAACAAGTGTCCGGGTGTCATTATTATTATTGACTTTGAGCGATTTACAAGGACGGTAATAAAGGCTTATATTTTATTTATGGGCAACGAAATAAAATTTTCAACCACGTGTTCATCGGACGATAATCATACGTTATTTAAATCGAATCGATTGTTAAAGTTCATATTAAACTGTAAACCGCGTGTAAAATCGATAGCAAACTTCTTCCTTCCGTTTTTTTTTTTTTACGTTGTTATCAAAGGTCTTCGCGATGACCTCGTCATAAGCTTGGGGATGGTGTTGATTAGCTCGTTTATTTTTAATTTCTTTTTAAATTAAATTATTTTTTATGTCGACAGACTCGGGCAGAGGTAACCAGATGAAACTGACAAGTCCAGTTGATTTGAGTTCAATGATCTCCACAATACGATAAAGAGACTCCACAAGTGTCTAATTTAAGTTGATTCACATTAACAGCTTAAAAACAGCTATTGCTTTCGGAGCGGAAACCTTTGAGGATTTAAACGCTAATAGCTGTAATCATAAATTACCTAGAGTTTCAGTATATTTAATAAGTCCAAGTACAAGAAGCTTTTTGCTAATTCGTCGGATTGTTAAAGTGAAAAATAACAAATGATTTAATTGGAGGATAGGACATGGAGAAAAAGGAGCGGATAAATTATACAATCAAATATAAAGATAATATTGCGCCATGAGACGGCGCTGCGAGCGTCGCGACGCAGGGCGTCGTCGGCAGACGGCGTCGATCTTGCATGCCCTTAAAAACTCGTGGACGGGACATCGGTGAGCGAGTAAAGGCGCCGGGCCGTTATGTGCCGTGACAATTACCAGACTACTCACACAGTTTAGTGAGAGAAAAAAGATCAAACACCAGTCAAGTGGGAGTAATACACATAATAACATACGTAACATATATATACATATATATATAATATGTATATATACAGGTGGAGTGATGAAGTGTAGCGAAAGAGAAGAATATCAAAAGCTAAATCAGGTGAACCAAAGAAAGTGATAAATTACAAAAGGCTGCACTTACTTGTGTGTTAAATAAAAATACATCGAGTCGAAAATATTTTAAAAACTCGCTGCAGATGAGACCAAGTCACGTTACCTAAGAAGTACAAATTATCATTTTCTTTTAAATTCAACCAAACCAAGGTCAGTTACAGAATAATATTTTAACTATAATTATTATATTTATTTTTATCTTTATCTTTATCTGTATCTGTATCTATAATCCTGTAGGCTGGTCATAAATCATCAGTCACAATCGGAGTACTCTGATGTGTGATGAATTGAACTCACAATTATTAATATAATATATAATTTGAAGATGAAGCTTTTAATTCACTGGTACATGACACTCATTCATAGCATGATTTTTTTCTTCAATCTCTTCTTATTTGTCGTGCCTTTGAACAGTTAATTGGCTGCGAATGCGCACAAAACCTCGTCAACTGCAAGCACATACCCCAAGTTTAAGTGTGTGTACATCTACGGCGTGTATCATCACTCTAATCATACACATAAACACATTCTTCATTTGAATCATCAACACTCGGGTCTGTTGTACTGCAACTCTACTTTATTGGTGAGTGCGAGTGAGTCCAGTGATGTTGATATATTTTTTTTATTGTTCATTATTTCCTTTACTCTTGTCGTGGCAACAACAGACCAACTGACACCATCCAGTATAATTATCTGATCTGGTTCACAAACTTACAAGTACTTACACTTGACATTTTAAATATTTAGTTTATTAAATTGAATTTTGAAGAAATAAATCATCAAGTACTTGATAATAATCATAAATTTATAATAAACTAAATACCGAGTGCACGTTATCGGAAGTCATTAAGATAAAAAGAATTTATTTGTTTGTTTCAGATAATATGTGGTGACAGCGGATATTATTTTTTAAAGCAACTAATAGCAGATGATGCTGACTCTAATTGTGCTGATGAGTAACAAAAAAAAATAATTATACATTAAACGTTCGTGACATCGACCTTCAAATAAATAATAGACACTGAGGGGTCGACGTTTCATTTAATATTTACCTGATGCATTACCGAGAGGTTCATTCACCGGTCACTGTACCTTTTAATCGGCTCAACAAAACCGTCAGTGTCCTTACAACGAGGCATGTAATAAATATTATAAATAATTATTACTATCATTATTTATATAACAACAGTGAGATTGAATCTTGTTATCAGTCTTTGGGTTTACACTAATAACGGAGTGATAAGGCGCCGCAGTGTACTTTTAGAAAATTTCAATTTATTGAAGACTACAATGATTTCATCAGCGTAGTTATCAGTTTATTTATATACAGATATATATTATATTTATACGTGTACAATTACAACACCGAAAATGACGACAATGAATACGGGTGTACAGCATTTGGAGAAAGCGGCCACGACTGCTTGTACCATGGCGACAAATTTTTTGGCGCCAGTTAAAACGGAGCAACAAATTTACGAAAATTCAATGCTCGAGGATGATCCGAATGCTAACTCTGTTGTTACAACAACAAAAACGTTACCTGAACACAGCACTGTCCCTAGATGGGGGCCCAATCACAAAGGTGCTCGGGAACTTGCCAATCTATATAGTACAGGTCAGTGATTATTTTAATTAAGGGCATTCTCAGATAGTACCCGCCCCCTCTTTTTAAAAAAAATTTAATGACAAACTATCAACAGTATCAAAATTTTATTAATTAATTTCAAAACAATTAAAGTGTTCATTGAAAAAAGGACAATGAAGTTACTGATAATTGTCGGCGACATATAGATTTTTAAAAAAATTACTCAGTTATCAGTTAGAAGTTAAACGAAATTTTTTTGAGTCGAGTAAAAAGATTTTTGCATAAATAAATTCTTTTTTCTGTAGAATTGATATCAACTGTAAAAATTTTTTTTAATTCTTTGTAACTGCGTTGCCTTTTTTTCAATTAATGCTATAACTTTCTTTAATTAATTAATAAAATTTGAATACGCATATGACAGAAAATCATTTAATATTTAAAAAAAAAAGTGGGGGGCATTGTCTTAGAATTCCCTTAATATTAAATTTTAAATTTTAATTAAATTAATAATACAGATAAAAGTAATATTTTTATTTCGTGACTTGAAGTTTTAATTAAACAACTAGTTTAATTTATTATTAGTCATGTAAACGTGCATGATTCGTAATAAACTTAAATTACACCTATCTAACCGGCTATTTATAAATTTAATATCACATCATATCATAAATTGAATTTGTGTTTTAACTTGAGTAAAAAAAAATAATAACATCTATAATATTTATTTATGCGTAGGAAAGAGAACGCAGGAATGTATCTGCGTAGGGATCTGTATAACATTAATGGCAGTGAATTCATTTTTTATTGTAATACGATTAAGACTGGAGAACTTAAGTTCGATAGTAATTGCTGCGTTATGTGGAATTGTAACTGCAGACTTCATCTCTGGATTAGTTCACTGGGCAGCAGACACGTGGGGATCGGTGGAGTTGCCTATCCTTGGAAAAGTAAGCCGTCTAAATAAATCGATAATATTAGAAGCTTGTGTGTTATTTTATTTTCATTGTTTTCTTTTTTTCTTTTCTTTTATTACTTAGAATTTCCTGAGGCCATTTCGCGAGCATCATATAGATCCAACAAGTATAACGAGACATGACTTCATCGAAACAAACGGCGATAATTTCATGGTCACTATACCGGCGCTGTGTAAACTTACGTGGGATTTTCTTACTCTGCCTGAGCCGGAAATTCAGCGGAGGTTTCTATGGAGCTGCTATTGGTGGCAGCTTGCGATATTTGTAGCAATGACTAATCAGGTAAAATGTTTATTGCAAAATATTATTAGTAAAAAATATAAATAGAGTGAAGTTTACTTTTTTTTTATGAGTTTAATAATTTCCTGTAGATTCATAAGTGGTCTCATACATATTTCGGGTTACCCGGCTGGGTCGTGTGGCTCCAAGAACACCGAGTGATTCTCCCACGGAGACATCATCGAGTTCATCATGTTGCGCCTCACGAAACTTACTTTTGCATAACAACCGGCTGGTTAAATTGGCCATTGGAGAAACTAAAATTTTGGTACATCCTCGAGACAATTATTGAGGCCACAACTGGTTACAAACCACGTGCTGATGATTTTAAATGGGCGCAAAAGCGCTCTTGAAAGTTACCGAGGTTTTTACAATCAATTGTGTGGTGTATTATTGTGTATACATGCGATAGAGTTGTTAATAAAAAGACAATTACACTATTGTTATCTGTAAAGACGCGTACGGGGCTGGACCCCGTGACATGACAATTAACATACTCCGATTTATAAGTGTTTTTTTTTTTTTTCGCACAGAAGACAACTATCGTCAGCACATATTATTTTTATGTTACCACATGTGAAAGATATTGCACTCATAAATTGTGAAAAATAGATATTATGATGTATACATTTATAGAGTTGCAATTTTTAAAGTAAACGCAATGCCGAAATGTGCTTTTTAATATTTACACATTGATTATATTTTTTTAGTACGTCAAAGGGTAATTATTAATTTGTAATTTACAATTCTCATATATATATATACATATATGTATGTAAAATCATAATGATTTTGTCATTTTTTTGGAGAGTATTTATTGAAAAAAAAAAAAAAAATTATTTATGTGAGCAAATCACGCTGAAAATATTAAATTAATATATAAATATAAATATAATATATAAATAAAAAATTTCACAAAATAATGCAAAATAGTCGCGGCCTTAGAGAAAATTTTTTTAGTGATACAGTACTGCAATATTTATACACAACAATTATATTAAAAGAATAATAACAATATTACTGATATAAAAAACGACTTTAAAACAGAGCACAAGACGTTAAAAAAGTTTCTATATACCAAAGTTATAACATATATTTTGTTTTGAATTACTATAAAAAAAAAAAGAAAACCTAAGACAACAAACGTCGCACAATATGCCCCAACTAAGTAAACTTTTGATAAAAAAAGAGATTTTAAATAAAGAATATTTCCCTGAACCTCAGCAAATTGTCACGCTTGCAATTATTTTATGCTTTGTACCATTAACTGCACAATTATTTGCTCTTCATTATAAAAGAAATATATCTCTTATACAGCACAAATATTAAAAATGTCACAAAAAATATTTTATTAAATTACTCAGACTGTGTGCCCCCCCACTTTTTTAAAAAATTCAATGACTTCCAACTGTCATAAACGTATCAAAATTTTATCAATTAATTGAAGGACAGTTCGCTGAGAAATAGATTTTTTTTAAAATTATGTACAGTTGATATCAATTTTGAAATTTTAAATGTCAAATTTCGTGGGCTAAAATTTTTTTACGAAATTTCGTTCAACTCCTAATTGATAACAACTGTAAGTAATTTTTTTAAATTCTATGTCTCGGCGAAATTGTCCTGTTTAAAATTAATGCTTTAATTTTTTTATAATTAATTAATAAAATTTAAATACAATTATGACAGTTGTCATAGCATATTTTTAAAAAGTGGGAGGCATTGTCTGACAATGCCCTTAATTCGCTGTGCATTAAATAAATAAGTACAAGTTTTAGGTTCAGGGGACCAATAATATATGAGCCTATTGAGCGACACATTAAAATATATATAATAAATAAAAATAAATAAACAATCGATGCAGCTTTTGTAATAAAATATACCGAAATAATTTACGTAAATTTGAAAGTCGCTTTTACAATAAAACATAAAATATACAGATAAGACGAGAGATTAAATAACAAGTTAAATATATTTATATATAAATATAATTCACGCCGTCCTATAAATAATTTAAATATATACAACATACCTCAGTAATTTCAACACTATTATGTATTATTTATTTGTAATAAAATAACGTACATATTTTTTCGGCGTGAAAAATATTATTATTATTACTATTATAAATTGCGCGTGTGATAATCTATTTCGATAATTTATAATTACTATTACTACTATTATTATTATTATTATTACTATACACTGTATTATTAAGTGATTGAAAGAGTTGATATTTTTATTATTATTACTTATTATTAATATTACGTTTCGATTCGGTGTAATTTATTCAAAACCGCGTCGTAACTTATAAAAAAAAACCTATGCAAGTCAGTAATAATAATAAATATATAAATGTATGTATATTTATCGTGATTTTAAAAATGCGAATATTTTTTTTTATTCTAAGTATTAATCGTTATTGTTGTTATTGAGTATGAAAAATAAAAATCGATTGAATATTTATGAAAAAAAAAAAAAAAAACAGAATTTAATTAAATAAATTTGAGGAAACGTAAGAAGTTAAAGTAATTGTTAAGTTATAAAATGAAACGATTTAAAATTTTTGCTAAGTACGAAAGTGATTTTGCGAGTGGAAAATCCAAATCGATGGACTGTATACTCAAACTATCAAATTATTTATTTATTTATTATTTAGTAGAGAGCTGTATTAAATTTGTACATAAGATAATGCAATTTAAAATTTATTGATTTAAAAACAAAAGTAGTATGTGAGTAAAGTGCAGTTTTATTGCATTATTTATCAGTCAATTAGCTGAAAGGTGTATTTTTTTACAATGAAATAATAATCAGCTTGGATTTTCACGCCTCACTCTATTTGCAGCACAATAAAAACGCAATGAGCAAAAAAAAAATACAAATATAAATCTGCTGACTGCTAGTGTTAAAAATGTATGATCATTGATCATTTTCTTGAGCTTTTTGTGATACAAGATACTTACAACTAGATGGAATTGATGGAAAAACAAGTTTAATTCGATGCTCAATTATATTTTATAGCGCTTGATTAAAAGGTACAACTATTTTATTTAAACAAAACAATAAATGTAATTTTAACAACAAATTTTTTAATACATTACATTAAAATATAAATATATGTATCCGCCGACAACGAACTGTACAATGTGAAGAAATTAAAATTTGGATAATAAATGAAAGTAGCGCAATGTTTTAATTTATTTTTCTACAAATAAAATGATTGTTTTATTTTTATTAAATATATTGATATATGTATGATTACTTATGATAGTGAAAGCAGGTAACATCTGTCATAATATTTTTTATAGTTATTTTTAAATATTGGATTTTTTTTTTAACAATTTAATTTTATTTATACTTGTAGAAAACTATGTTACACAAATTTTTTCCGACAATGTATTTATATATATATTAATTGCTAGAAATGTCAAGAGTAAAAAATTCATTACAACATATAAAATATATCAAGTTAAAATTTTGACGTAAAATACGCATATTGTGAATCAGTTATCGCTATGAACTCAACTCATTCACTACAGAAGAGATAATCGAATTCGCTGATGATGGGGTTGAATGTACAACAGAAGCCGATTCCAAGGAAATGGCTGTTGGTTTGAAATATGTTAGTGATGAGACTATTTTAGATTTTGATACTGAATCTATTTTTCCCCAGTACGCAGGAATATTTAATTATCGTTTAAGAATGACACACAAAAAAATTTTCTTCTGAACACTAAATTTTAGTCATGACAACAAAATGATTTGATTGCCCATTGCCAATAATATATTTGCTTGTTTTACCGAAATATTTCATAATCTTCCAACAAAACGAATTATTAGACACTGCAAAATATTTAGTAAAGATAATTACGCATTAAGTAGCAAACATAAAATCAAATTGATTACCTGTAGATCTTCTAAGGTAGTCATAATGAAATAAATTAGTGAGCTTTAGAGAATGAGTTATTCATGACACTTAAATATTAGTTTAAAATGAGAATATTTATTTGAGAATGAAATAAATGCATATTTAAAACAATAATTTATAACTTTGATACATACTTTTTTTTGGACCATGCCAAAAATTGGTCAGGAAGACATTGACATGAACCATTAATGTCATAGTAATCTCTGCGAATTAACATCGGATAACCCGACTAATAAATGCTTCAAGTTTAGAATATAATAACTCTGAAATAAGTTTCTTACTAGGAACACTACAAAAGGTGGGCGCGATCTAGTGGTGAGAAAATTTTTTTTAAGTATCCCGCCTTTTCATCTTAGATGTCGCTCTTTTTTTAAATCCTACTGTTCTTACGCTAGTGCTGCTACCAGTTGATGGATAGAAAAAAAGAAAAAAAAATGCAAAAAATAAAGACAGACGACAGTAAAAATAAAAATGGCAGCTAAGTTTTTCGTGAAAAATCAGTTTTATGATTTTGATTAATTGCAATTAAAGTAAAAAGATTGAGATAGTGATTTTTAATAGGGTTCTTGAGAAAAAATAATAAATTGTAAAGAAAAATCAAATATTTAAAAGTATATGTATCTTAATTAAATGTAAAATTATAAATATGTATTGTAAAATAAGTAAATAAAAAAACGTCCCTATAAAAAAATCTCTAGATTTATAAATCACTAAAAAAAATATGGTTACTGTTTAAAAATTTTCAAATAATTTTTGTATGCATTTGAAAATATTTACAATTAAAAAAGACTAAAGTAAAAAGTTAATAAGAGATAATTACTATAAATAAAGAGAAATCGCCATATAATTTAATGTAAAAAATTTTAATTCAATAAATCAAAACATAAATAATTAAAAAAAAAAAACTGTAATTATAAAAGTATAAAATGATTTAAAATATTTTCTTTAATTAAATAAATAAATTAAAAAAAATATGTAATTTTAAAGATAACTAAAAAAAAAAGTTCTACAAACAAACATTTGTAAAACTAAAAGCAGATATATACAAAAATGATGTAGAAATTAACAATTCTACACATAAAATGCTTATAAATAATCACTCATAATAATGAACAAGTTTATGTTGTAATATATAAGTATCAATAATAATAATAATGAGTGTAAATGTAGCAGACATCAGACAAATTTAAAATTATTAATTAATAGAGTAAATAATTAATAAAATTAAGTTTTTTAAAAATGCACATTTAAAAAATTTTGAAATTTTAAGTGCATTTTTTGTAATTATTATTTTTTAAATTATTTACTATATTTATTTATAATTTTAAAGACCAAAATTTGATTGCTCCAAAAACACTGAGCTTGTACAAAAATTACAAATAGAATTGAGGTGGATTATGAAACTCCTCATAACCTATAAAAATATTAAGTATTATTAATTGCGTATTCAAAAAGTTATTATATTTAAATCTTTCGTTTTCGAAACTGAGCAAAAACGGTACCTCTACCCTGTGTCATATATTTATTTTGTTATCTCAAACAAATATTTCCCGCTGACGTCGTCGTAGATAATGAACTTCGTGTCCGGGGATATAAATAATGGCGGGCGTCGACGTGGAAGTAGACGTATAAGCAAAATAATAATGATAGTAAAATCTCCAACAGAGAGTAAAGTAACAGTTGGCACTATTGTCGTGCAAGGATTAGTGACTACCATCGTGCATGGGTTTTGTCGATGGATTTTTACATCAGAAGAGACTCGTTTTGCGGTAAGAGAGCATCTATTTGACGTGAAAAATAACAAATTGTCGTGATTTTGTTCGACATTTGTCGTGACAATTTGCCAGCTGGTGGGCCCAGTGGTTTTGTTTCAAATTGGCGGTAATAGATCATAAGATTACCGGCGTTCTTTTGTAACAACGACAGTGTGCGATCATCATTTGCCCGGGACTTTTTTTTTTATTCTTCGTCAACCCTTTTCACACAACAATCGCTCACAATATCAAGTTTTTTTAAATTTAAGTAAATATAAATTCTTATTAATTTAAGACGTCAGGCTGTGCCGACGCCACACTAATTTAGTACGGATGCTCAATACAGTCATCTAAGCGTCATCATATAAAATTCAATCGTCAACGATAATTAAATCTTTGGAGAATAAAATTGGACAGAAGAGGGAGACATCATCATATATACAGACACATATTAAATATATATATATACCTATACATATACACATATATATATAAATACATATATTTTAGAAACGAGGAAGGAAGGAACGAGAGAAAGAGAGGGTGAGGAAACTAACGAGGAAGGACAATAATCGCGGCGTCGGTGGCTGCTGCGACAACGACATCAAGACAATACAATAATCATAAGTATAGTTTCAGTATAATAATAATAATAGTTGTATCCGACACAAGGGACATCTTTTATTTGTTTGATCATCGGTCCTAATAATAATAATCGTAATAAAAACAACAACAAGAGCTAGCCATGAAGCTCGTCGACCACGTGGTGAGGAGCTTCAAAGTTGCCAAGATATTTCGTGAGAATTCGGACCGTATAAACAGCATCGATTTTTCCCAGAGTGGTGACACACTGATATCATGCTCCGAAGATGACCAAATAGTGATTTACGACTGCGAAAAAGGTACGCAGATGCGCACAGTTAATTCGAAAAAATATGGAGTCGATCTTATCCACTTTACTCACGCCAAGAACACTGCGATACACAGTAGCACCAAGGTCGATGACACAATCCGCTACCTCAGTCTACACGACAATAAATACATAAGATATTTTCCCGGTCACACCAAGAAAGTCGTGTCACTGTGCATAAGCCCCGTCGAGGACACCTTTCTCTCGGGTTCGCTTGACAAGACACTGAGACTTTGGGACCTAAGGTCGCCCAACTGTCATGGAGTGATGAATGTCTCCGGCCGACCAGTAGCTGCCTATGATCCCGAGGGTCTCATCTTTGCCGCGGGTGTTAACTCCGAGTGCATAAAACTCTACGATCTTCGTAGTTTTGACAAGGGGCCTTTCGTCACCTTCAAACTGACCCAGGAAAAAGAGTGCGACTGGACAGGCTTGAAGTTCAGCCGGGACGGCAAAACTATTTTGATTTCAACAAACGGCAGCATCATCCGTCTGATCGACGCATTTCACGGTACGCCTCTGCAGACATTCGCGGGTTACCTCAACAACAAAGGAATCGCCATCGAGGCGAGCTTCAGTCCGGACTCCCAGTTTGTCTTCAGCGGATCAACAGACGGTCGGGTCCACGTGTGGAATGCCGACACTGGTTACAAGGTCTGCGTATTGAATGGTGATCACCCAGCCCCCGTTCAATGCATTCAATTTAATCCAAAGTACATGATGCTCGCGTCCGCATGCACCAACATGGCATTCTGGTTGCCAACTGTTGAGGACACTGCGTAAGAGTTTTCATCATTTTTTTTTTTCTTTTTTTTTTTTTAAATAATAACTGTTATTATTTTTTATTTTATAAATACACGAGTACAACACGATCTCATCGGTACATCAAGTGCGAATAATTGTTATGAATAATTAAGGATTTAAATTTATTAACAATTACTATTTATCTAACAACTACAAGATGCATTTTTTTACAAATATGTTGTTATTATTATTTGTTTTTCTTTATCGTCATCTGATTAACGCACGAGGATACCGAGGTTCAAGAGTAGTATAATTTCATATATTTTTTTTTTTTTTTATATTAAATAAATAGTATAAGAAACATTGCGTGTAATTAAGAGCACACGCGCCGAAACGTGATCGACAATGCGCCGCCTATATTTATAACATTTTATTACATTACAATATTATATAAATTTATATTTATATATATATATTTTTTTTTTAATTTAGAGACATTTGTTATCTCCGTCATTGACATCGACTCTCACCAACACTAATACTATTTAAATAATAATGCGTCTATGTTAGTTATCTTCGGTCACATTATTACTGAACTTTAACAAATATAAATACCGTTAGTATTCAAGTTTTGTATCCGTGTACATAGTTATGTTCCTGTGTACCTGTGCTTGTCATTGCGGCTACAAAAAAAATTAAAAAAAAAAAAAATTGTATATCAATAATTTAAAATGTTAATTTAGATAATTGTCGTTTAAAATCAACCAACCGATTCGTCACTTTATTTGCTTAGATAAATTACCGCCGGAATAATATTTTTCGTTAACAGAACTTCCATTTCCGTGCAAAAGCTATTTTATTGTCTGGATATGGGCAATAAATAAAATGAGATAATTGATGAGTCGCTTGGCTGAACGCGCGCAAAAAAAAATTTGAAAAACAAAAACCCTGTGACCCTTTTGTTTATGTAAATACGGCACTCCTTTTATTATTCATATATAATTACGATAAATATGTATAACAAACGTTCCCTTTCTCATTCTCTATCGTCTTAACGTTTCCTCTCAACAACTCATTTATTCTGCATTAAATCTACGCGGATAAATATAAGTATATATATATATATAACTATCTTTATATTGCGTAACATTAAATATGGATGTAAGTGTAAGGATGCATGTGTGAGAAAGGTGCAAGCGTTTGTGATTTAACGATACGAGTATAGATGTACAACTCGATGTAATATAGTATTTTTTATAAAATATAATAAACAAAAAAAAATAATTAATATTAATAGTAATGATAATATTAATTATGAATATAATAATAATGTAATCGCAATTGATATTAATCAAACTGTTTGTCTTCGATTAATAGATAGTTTGCGCAACTGAATCCAAGTGTCGGGAGTCTATAAAATATATATATATATATATTATATATGTGTAACAAAATTATCATATTGACGAAATTATAAATTTTAAATGATTTAAGTATAAATATATATATGATATTTGTCTGTAATTTCATTGAATTTAACTGCCGTACAACATGTAAATATATATATTAATATTAAATAAAACTTGACGCTGTGAAAGATAATAGCATTAAAAAAACAATTTTAAAAGATTTAAATTTAAAATAAACAACTGATTAGATCAACATTACGTCAATTCAGTTATTCTGTGATTTCCGGCTGATTATCACGTTACAAAATTATTTGTAGATTTAATAACCAACAGCGCATACATTTTATAGTATATCAATAATTATAATAATAATATTAATATTAATAATAATTACTAATTACTAACTATTAATTATCAATCAATACTTCTATTGGATTCACAGAGTGGAATAGACGTGAATAAGTTGATAGCGTAAGAGTAGCATGTGAAAATTTTGAGTAAAAAAATGATTTATATGATAAGGTAATAGACCTAGTACTCGATTAGAGAACTAGTACCTGATAATTTCATGTATTTGTATATTTATATTCAGTAAAAATTAGTACACATAAATATATGAATGATCAGGTACTAGTTCTCTGATCGAATACTAGTTCTCTGATCGGATACTGAGTCTCTTACTTTAATCTTTTTTTTATTTTTCTTCTAGGGTAAGAGACCCAGTATCTGATCAGAGAACTAGTACCCGATCACTTCATGTATTTGTATATCTATATGTACTAAATTTGACTAAATATAGATATACAAATACATGAAGTGATCGGGTAGTAGTTCCCTAATCGTGTACTAGGTCTTTTACCTTAAAAGGAAAAAAAATGTTAAGTGTCAAAAGAATTAATTAAGCGCGGTTCGATATGTATTTAGTGATACACGCGCCCCTTCTCCGTCCGCACAACGAGAAATTATAAACTTTGTAGAATCAAAAATGCTTAAATGTGGTTGTAATAGTGAACGGTATTTTCAAATGTGAATGAACTTTTTTTTTTGTAATATTATTAATTTATTATGGTAATTAATAATAAACATTAATTATAAATGTCGGACACTGACAACTATTATAATCTATATAATAATAAAATTAATCTTCCATTGTTCATTATTAATTTATCCATCTAGATAAGCTGTGTCGTAGCATTTGAAAACACACAATATTTATATATATATATATATATATATATATATATATATATATATATATATATATATATAAATATATATTTAAACACATTCATGTATTTTATTTACGTACTTGTCCTTTTTTATTGTCACTGTCAAAAAAAATATTAATAATTAAAAAAAAAACATTTCCTTCTTTTTTATACTTTCAGACGATGGAATTTTTATATTAAAATATAAATAGATGATAAGAGTAATATTTATAAGCACCCACGCTTGAATTTAAGTTGATTAAAATATTTAAAAAAAAAAGTTGATAAATAAAATAAAATGTAAATGAGTCTCACCATAAGTTGATAAGTTCCGTTTTATCGGCTTTTAATTAATTAAAAAAATACATTAATTAATTAATTAAACTAAATTCATCCATATTTGCTGAAATCAAATAACACATTTTATTTATCTATCTTTTTTTATCGCATGTTTTCATGATAAATAAATAAATAATAATAATAATGATAATAATAATAATAATTGTAATAATGTAAGTATACTAGGCATGAGTTACGTTTACTGCAGACGTTCTCAAAATTAAAAAAAAAAAATTAAAATTAATAATTAGGGATTGATAGTTTTACTGACGTAATTTATTGTAAAAAAAATTATATCATTAAATGATTTATAAATTATGAAAAATTAATTGTAATAAATGATCATGACGATGATTTAAAATCTTGGTAAATTATAACAATACTGTAATTATAACTTTTTTTGTAATTAAACCAGCAAGCTAATTGATTAAATAAAATACAAACCGTTTTTTACACCTTAATTACTAGTCAACAATATCTTTAATTTTAATTTTTTGGTGTCGATAAGTGATACAATATTTTTTCTTCTTCTGATATATCAGCAGGTGCTCCAGACATCAGGTCCCGGCCTTCCATGGTCTTGGGAAATGCAATTACGTTTCTGATGCTCGGTGACTTGCATATAATTGATATCAAACGGTCCATTCCTATTAGTGATAATTAATTACCATTCAGAAATGTCAATTACAATTATAATAATAAATATTTATTTAAAATACCAAAGGCAATGCCTCCGTGTGGAGGAGCTCCACTAGCTAATGCTTCCAACAAGTGTTTCATTTCTGAAGTACCGATGTTCAACATGTTGAGTACTTGTTCCTGTAGCTTCGAATTGTGGATTCTTATGGAACCACCAGCTACTTCGGATCCATTCAACACTAAATCGTAATGCAATCCTCGTACCTACACAATAATAATAATAATAATAATTATTATAATTTTATTTGTTATTATTATTATTTATACCAACTTTCAATGGATCAGTCTCCAGATATTTGACGTCATCAGGATGAGGCGCAGTGAACGGATGATGAGTCGAAGTAATACTTCCGTCCTCTCCTTTTTCAAACAAAGGAAAGTCAACAATCCAAAGGAATTTATAATCCTGAGTTCTTATTCTAAGTCCTTTTGATTCAATAACATTTGCAAACTCAACATTTATTTTACCAAGAAGTTTTCTCTAAATATTTATATAAATTAATTACACGTGATTTATTTATTTGTTTATATAATTAAATACTTACAGCATTATTTTTACTACCAGAGGCTAAAAATAAAGCGTCAGTTTTATTTACACTCAGTCGTTGAGTCATACCATAAATATTTACGCCGAACTTTTCAACCTTCTCCCGCCATGAATCATCTTGGATTTTAATTTGCATTAATTTAACGTCTTTAAAATTTTTATCTCTGATATCACTCAGTTGGGCTTTCACTGCAGCCGTTAAATGTTCCTGAGAATTAAAATAAATTTAAAGTTAATTACTGACCACTTTAGCTTACCCACATTTTAAAAAATAAATTTACCGCTCCCGCGGCTATGGGTAAGGCGTAAATTTCATTATCGTCACTATCTTCGGATTTAGGTACATTAAATATACGATAAGGAAGCCGGAGATCCGGTTGGTCTGTTCCAAATATTTCCATCACTTGTTCGTAAGTGAAGTGTCTAAAAGGAGGAATCAACTCAGCAAAGTCTTTAGGCCAACAATGACATAAAAGATCTTCGACTAAACTAATAATACCTTGGCGATCAACAAATGACATTTCTATATCCAGCTGGAAGTTAATTTGAATAAATATCTGATAGTAAATTGAAAGAAATAAATAAAAAATGAGTAAGAGATTTACTTGAGTGAACTCTGGTTGACGATCAGGTCTAGCGCCTTCATCCCTATAACATCTAGCGATTTGAAAATACCTATCAATCCCTCCGACCATCAGCAACTGCTTGAATTGCTGAGGACTCTGGACGAGTGCATAAAATTTTCCTGGCTCTCTAGTCGGCACCACAAACTCTTGAGCTCCCTAAAAATAATTATTACTTCAAAAACAATTAATCACGTGCTAATTTAAAGAAACTACTCATTAATAATTACACCGGGGGTCCGTCTGAAGAGAGTAGGGGTTTCTACATCCACAAACCCGCAGTGATCTATCAGGTATCCGCGTAATTTGTGCATAAACTGAGATCTCAATCGTAGATTTCTTTGCATTGAGGGAAATCTTAGTGACAAGTATCTGTACTGCATCTGCAGCATTTCCTTGGGAACATTGTGCTTTCTAATGTAAAAAGGAAGCTGTGGCACGGCGTTATTTAAAATTTCAAGTGATTCGACAACAATTTCTATGCTACCAGTCTTCATTTTTTCAGTTTCTTGTCCTGCTGGCCTTGGTGTTACTTTTCCTGTCACTGAAATAACACTTTCGAAGTTTGATTGCTCTACAGCTTTAATCAAAGATTTTTTCTGCAATGAATAATTATTATTGCATCATAAATTTAAATTTATACTTATTTTCATATAGAGGATCCTTACATCATCAGGAATCAACAACTGGATAGTTCCATAGGAATCTCTTAACGTAATAAATTTTCCCATTCTCTGATACTCCATCCATCCGCACAAATTGACTGTCTCTCCAACATCTTCAACTCCAAGTTCTCCACAAGTGTGCGTTCTCTGCAGATACTTATTAACTGGCAATAATTCTTTCCTCGGATTTTTAACTTGTGGATGATCTTGACTGTAATGTGCTGATATTTTTTTTCCACCACCAACTTTACTCTTAAATTTTTAAATTATCAGTAAACAAAATTAAAAATAAATTTTCTAGGAAATTTTATATTACCTCTGAGTTTTTTATTCTCAACACGGAATCATTTAAAATGGATCCTGTACATCGATGCAAATAATTAAGTCCCCGTCTCATTAACATATTTCTTGGAATTATTTATTTAGAAAAAATATTTTTGATAACATGTGGAGATTTCAAGTTTTTTTTATTGTAAAAAATTCTTTACAGTTCAACCCGCAAAAGAATTATTTTTTCTCCCACCATTTTTGAACAGTCGAGTCATTGCTGCGCATGCGCGGCAGTGCAAATTCTTGCACTTCATCGTAACCAAGTCGTGGGAAAAAAATCATTCTTTTGCGGACTTGACTATAAATTTTTTTTTATGAAAATAAACCTTTAGGTTTTTGTATTGTCAAGCACCAGGAAGTTCAGGACTAGGTTATGTTTCAGTAGCATCGTAGAGTTTACGATCACAAGCACAGTAATTTTTAAATAAAAATTAATGAGATTGTTTATTGTAAATAAAAGCTAACAATTAATTTAAATATTCAAATTAAATTGGAGGAATTTTCAAATCAAGTTCTGAAGTTTAAAAAAAAATAAACGTTTAATTATTTAAAAACATGGTGAGTAATTTATTTTTAAAAAATATTTTTGTTTGAAAAATTAATTTAAATATAAATATTTTAATGAATTTTAGTTGCCGCTTTCATTACTCAGGACAGCGCAAAATCACCCAATGGTAATTATTTAATTAATAATTAAAATTTTCGAATTATTTTTGGTACTGATTTTATAATTCAATTATTTAGCTGGTGGAATTAAAAAATGGAGAAACATACAATGGGCATTTAGTTAGTTGCGATAATTGGATGAACATCAATCTCAGAGAAGTGATTTGCACATCTAGGGTAAGAATTTATTTTCCTTATTAATTTAAATAGTATATTGTGTGACTGCTGATGAAACGAAACGATTTCAGACCAGGGTGAAGTTGGCTGACATCACCCGCAGTCTGAAATCGGGATTTATCTTAAGTTACACACAATATTTTTCGTGATTACCTGGATTGGAACTTAGTTTCATACAAAATAAGAACTGTCATTTATGTAAATTTTCATTTGCGGCAATGGAATGAAATTCGCTTGTTTCGGCTGTGGGTTTACGATAGATCTCGAGACACTGAAACTTTGAGAAGTTTCGATGCTGGTATCATGAAAATTAAATTTACATGAATAATAATTAGCATGCTTTCTTTCTAGGACGGTGACAAATTCTGGAAGATGCCAGAATGCTACATCAGAGGCAGTACCATAAAATATTTACGTATTCCGGACGAAGTAATAGACATGGTGAAAGAAGACGTTCAAATGAAATCACGAGGAAGAGGTGAAATGAAAGGCAGAGGTGGCCAAAGTCAACGCGGAGGCCGGGGAGGAGGTCGCGGTGGCGGCACTTTTGGTAACCGCGGCAACAGAGGACCGGCACCATTGGGTCGTGGCGGCGGCGGCAATCAAGGCAATAAACCTCTTAATAAAAATAGAAATAAATAAACCTTAATTATTATCATTACTTATTACTGTATTATTTAATAATTAAATAAATAAAAATACTGAGGATTAAGAAATTAAAAGAAAGTAATTGGTTTAATTAAATTGATATTTATTGGTAGTCACGTTTAAAAAAAGCTATTTTCTTTTTTTTCATTTTTTGTACTTATAAATTAAATTATACGACAAATATATCAATACACACTAAAATTATACGAACATTTTTTAGTGATTTATCGATAATTTTCTTAATCGATCGATTTTATCATTCACAAATGTTATTACAATAATAAGAATAGAGATCATAAACGGTCTCAGAATAATCCTTACTTAAGAATACATTTATTTATTAATAATAATAATAATTTATTTTTCGTGCTATTAATGGTTACGATGATCTTGGTTCTCTCCACTATTCACATTATAAAAAAAGACTTAAAAGATAAGGGATGATTTCTTCTCCCTTGAGGTGTCGACTAATTTATATACATAAATTCGTGTGCATCAAATCAATCGACTTTGTGCCATCCTGGCTACTGGTACGCATGATGTCTGTTTGACAACTGCATCACATTGTCTATCGGCCTTCAACTGTAACACGAGATAAAATTATTATTAGATCATCGTACTAAAATGTATTGATGATAATCTGATAAGATAATTGTGAAAATGAACTTACTGTAAGATGCTAAATCGATTTCATCTGGTAATTCCGTGATGTTGACGTCAAACCTCTCTTGGACATCATTCAATATTTTAGCGTCGCTCTCATCACTGACTAATGTTATCGCGAGACCTTTGGTACCAAAACGACCAGCTCGTGCTACACGATGCAAGTACGTGTCTGAATCTTCGGGCATGTCGTAATTAAATACGATATTTACTCGTTCAATATCCATACCACGTCCAAACAAATTAGTCGCCACCAAAATACGCTAAAAAAAAAATATATATATCTATATATAAACTGAATACTTGTGTGATGATTAATCAAAATTTTTTGAGTATAATTTATCAGCAGAGTTCAAAAGTAAGACAATCTCAAGTTCTCGTAGTCGTCTAGATTATTTACCTTTTGGAAATCCTTGAACTGTTGATACCTCGACAAACGTTCTTCCTGGGTCATTCCTCTGTGAATGCCAATCGCTGGGAAATTTTGTTCAGTTAATAGTTGGGCTAGCGCCATGCACCTTTGCACAGATTTAACGAAAATAACAACTTGATTAAATTCTAATACATCAAGAAGTTCAAATAATTTTTTGTTTTTTTCGTTTTCCTTGAGCTTGACGTAGTGCTGCTGCAGACCGTGAAGCGTAAGTTTGGCTTCGTCGTCAACGTAAACTTCCATAGGCTGTAAAAATACAAATAAATTAGTCATCATGTAAACCACAAATTAAATTATTTAGGATTTCATTTCCATGGAGAATTGACTCTAAATGTTGAGCGAAAATTAATGTAAAAATAAAAAATAATTTTGAATTTTAAAAAAAATTTCAAGTGAATCGACTAGTTGTTATTGATTTAAATTTTGAATATATAGATTCTAAATAGAAAGTTGCGTTGAATATAAACATTTGGATTCATAATCGTTGATCAGATAGTCACTCTGGTTACATACGCTCCGGTGACTGTCCACTGTCAAGGAAGATGCCAGCCAACTTGGCAGTGGATCCCTTGACAGAGTTAACGATGGTGTTTGTGTCACCCAGGAATGCTCAGCCACACCATCCTCTGTGCCCGATTGATGGTTACACTCTCCTCTAGATAGATCGATCTTTTGATTCACCGCGACTATCATCTTGATTGAAACGCGACGTATCATGCTTACGGGTAACAGTAGACAAAATAATAGGGTGCTTTTCAGCAGGCATTCAAGTTTGAATCCACTGATATATATATTGTTGTCATAACTTTACTCATTAGCTTGATGCACAAATTATTAACGGCCCCATATAATTATTATTAATTATTTATTTGTTTAACGGACGCGATTCAAAGATCTGTTTCTTATTATTATGAAGATACGGTCTAATTTTTTTTTGCCCTAACTAATTCCCCATAAGCGCACCCCGTAAATCCTCTTGAATCTTCTTTCTTGTAATCTTCTTTCTTCAGGATGTCTTGAAGTCTTCTTATTAAAACCAAAGTATTTAAAATACCCTCCCTCCCTCCCTCCCTCCATTATTATTTAAAAATATTAAATATTTAACGGGTGTTAAACGCGAGTAAATTTTTTAACATAAGAGAGGATTGTTGAGGCGAGGATAAAATTGGGAAGTTATCAAGGATTAAAATGTGATCTGGTTCAGCGTATTTTTGGCGGACATTGGATGTTGATGTCCAGTTCCAAAGGATTGCGGACATGAAAATTTTCAGGATAGTTCAGGCATGTAAAGTATTTGGATAGATTTATACAACGGTTGGTGTCACTAGCTAGCCTAACCCGCGGGTATTAATCCTCGAAAGTTATATTTCGCGAGGCCTGAGCGGTCTCCTGGGTGTAAGCATGGGGCCAACGAGGTAGAATCGATCGAGGATCGCAGTGAAGAAGAAGTTTGGCTAATTACATCTTGCATGAATTTTTTGCAGACTGGTCTAATGTCCTTAGACAATGTTGCGCTGAACATCATAACTTGCTTGCCGTGAGGAGTGCTACGGAAGATTTCTTGTACATCTCGTCTCATATCTGCAATCAAAATTTTTCTTTTATTAAAAAACCGTCTATTGGCAATTAAATAAATTACTTGGTAATTAATAAAATATTAAGTCAGTTGTGGGTGGTAGAAAATGTTTGTCATCATTCTAGGCTCGTGACGAAAGAGGACATCATTCTTAATTTTCTATTTTTTTTTAAATAAATTAAAATATTAATTATAAATTATGCTTACCCAATAATTCGAGCATCTTATCACATTCGTCGAGAATAAAATGTTTCAAGTGTTTGAGATTAAGTTTTTTAGTGCGCACAAGTGCAAGAATACGTCCTGGTGTTCCTACCACAATATGTGGGCAGGTATTTTTTAAAACTTCTTCATCTTTTTGAATTGGAAGTCCACCAAAGAAGACACCAACCTTTAAAAATAAAAATAATAAAACATAATTAGATAAATTATAAAATAAATATTAATTTGAAAATTAATTTTTATAAATCTCCATCAGTAGTGGGTAGTGGTAAAAACAGATGTCATCATCTTTAGGCTAAGAATAGTGTTACATCATCTGGAGATTGTTGATTTTTAATGTTTCTATAATGAGTAATGAAAAGAAAAGTTTAAATGTAAATGAATATTAATATCTCACCTTGACTTGAGGCATGTATTTGCTGAATCGCTCATACTCTTTACTGATTTGGAATGCTAATTCACGTGTATGGCACATTACCAACACGTACACTTGATTTTCTGTTAGCTCGAGCTGTTGTAGGGTTGCCAACACAAACACAGCTGTTTTTCCCATACCGGATTTTGCTTGGCACAGAATATCCATACCAAGTACAGCTTGTGGAATGCATTCGTGTTGAACTATAAGTGTAAAAATGAATCATCATTAATTTTCTATTCCTCGTAGGGCTCTAAGTATTTAAATTACTAATTTTAAATGTTCTGAATAGATAAATAATCATAATATATCATATGTCCCTATCTATAGAAATTCGTCATTCATTTAAAAAAAATCAATAGTACTGGTATTAATTATAAAAATATATATTACCTTCTGATGGATGCTCGAAACCGCAGTCAACAATGGCCCGGAGAATTTCTGGTTTCAGCAGGAAATCTCTGAAACCGCTGCTGTGGATTGAAACGTATGTACCCTTGACTTCTTTTTTAGCCGGCGCGTCTCCACTCCCATCAACTACCGCCTCGGTCTGTTCCTCATCTTCGTAATCCAAAAGGTCATCATTATCAGCCATGATTGCGAATAGGTTATGTTATCTAAATTAATTAAAAAAAACACGTGGTTAAATAAATAACTTCAGAGTTATAACCCAAGCTTGCTCTACACCTTCATAGACAAAGGACTACGCCGCCATTTCCGGTAGCATGCTTACTTGGTAATTATTTACTCTAATAATGACTAATATTGATAAATTTTTTCTAGATCAATTTAAAAATTTCTAGATCTGATTAATAGTAAAATTGTATTGTAAATTGAGACAAATTTAATTTATGAAATTAACAAAAATCAACTGATTTAAAGTACTTGAAAATCGTCGGCGTCTTTTTTCAATACAGATGAATTTACATCGCGTTTAAATATTCAAAAAATATCACAATTTAGCAACTCAATGGTTTAATCACTTTAATAATTGTTAAATATTAACATGGAATGTAATTTAAATATCGATTGGTGATTTAAATATTATAGATAAATGGATTTGAAACTTACTTGTGACTGTTGCGAAGCCGAGCTGATCTCAAATGACGCTGTGTTACAAAGCTTGTAATGGCTACCCTCAAAAATGCCGACGTTGCTTGTTTGAAACCGGAAGTAAGTTGCGCCCTCTATAAGTACATACTCAAAAATAATTGTTTTCACTGATAATAATTACTAAGTACAGTTTAATTATTATTTAAACAACTTTAATAAACATTTAAATTACGGCGGGAATTTTAAATAACTTAAAAATAAATTTAAAAAACTTATTTTTTGGAAAGAGTTTTTAAAAAGCGACAGGTGCGAGATTTTAATGGCGACGATGGCGGAAGTACTGGAGTCAAAATAAATGTTTAATATTTTAGTAAATTTATTTAAATAAGAAGATTTAAATATACATCGGAAGTTAATTGTACGCATGATTCATAAATAAAATAAATAACAGTGTCATAACAATGGCGTTTAGTTTATCTGCTTTTTCATATATTATTTCACTGATTGTTGATGCATTTCTCATATTTTTCGCTATTTTCCATGTGAGTATTTTAAATTAACAATATTTATAATTATTTGTCTAAGAAAAATTTTTTTTACTTCATAAACTAATTAATCATAACCTTTAAGTGATGACTTTGAATATTTTCAAGTTCAATTTCGCACATAAAAAACTTTATATTGATTTAATTTAAAATTTTTTTACAGGTGATTGCATTTGATGAATTAAAAACAGAGTATAAAAATCCTATTGAGCAGTGCAATAGTCTCAATCCTGTATGTAAACCAGTTTTATTTAAATAAGTTTGTTTTCTCAAGAGATAAGATAAAAAAACGATTATTTTATTTTTAGCTCGTACCTTTTGAATATGGGCTGCATCTTCTGATAAATGTCTTATTTTTAATAAGCGGGGAATGGTTGTCAATATTAATAAATGCTCCGTTGATTGCCTACCATGTAAACAGATACTTGACCAGGCCGGTAATGTCAGGTCCTGGTCTGTATGACGCTACAAGTATTTTAAATGCCAATGTTTTGGCAAGATGTCAAAGAGAGGGATGGATAAAACTTGCATTTTATTTGCTTTGTTTCTTCTATTATTTATACGGGTATGCTTTCATTATTTACTATCCTATTTTTATTTATTTTCGTATCACCTGCATTGAAACTGCGAGTTTAAATGTCACCAGACATTTAAATTCAAACTTTCAAGTCAGGTAATTATTATGAAAAAAAAAAACTATATATTGTGTGGTCTGAAATCTTTTTGATTTGCTGTCGCACAAAATATCAAAGTAAAAAAATTATCATAAGTTTTTTTTTTCAGAATGATAAGTTCACTTATTCACTAAGTGATTTTTAAACTGCCAACGAATGCTAATTTTTATATTATTTATAACTTAAGACGATAAATAAAAAATATAAAGGGCTATTAAGTAATAAATCTTCCAAAGCCTAGCCCTTATTTTTGGTTAATTAGTAAACCATAGTGCCAATCTTCGAGATTGTTCCAGTGTATCAGCAGCTACTAAAGTTTTGCCTTAATGATAATTATTAAAGTTATTCGAACAAATTAACGCTACAATGTAGTTAGTGTTAAGTGTCAGGTCCATTTACTGTAATGACTAAGTAATTTTTGTCATCCGTACTATAAATTTAGGGGAGTAATTAAATAATCATATGTTTGTTTATCGATTCAAGAGATTTTCTATTGTAATGATTAATGATGTACAGATTTTATACTTTATCAATACATGAGTATCAGCATAATTCTAGTCATTGATCTGCTATTCATTTTTTTTTTTGTCATTTGAAGCTTTAATATTTTTTTTTTTTTAATCATAACAGCGAAACTTACTGTAGTTTATTTACTTGATAAGTAGAAATCGTTTTATAATTAATGATGATTAATATTAAAAAATGTACAAAAGCAATTATTTATTAATATGTATTACCGCCACCTCTTAAATATTTGGTATATAATTTAAACTATCGAATTGACTAGTTTTCAAAAATCTTTTACATAGATATCAATTTAATTAGCGTTAATTATAAAATTTAAAAACATGGTATCAAAAGTACAAATTCATTATTTTAAAATTGTTGCAATTAAATACTGTTTAGAAAAAAAAATATTAATAAATTTCATTATAACAAATTGTAATGTGATGATTTATAAGTCTTTTTTAAATATCGACAAGTTTTGGCAGTCGCAAAATATTTTTTTTTGAATATATAAAAAAAAACCAATATAATTATTACTTTATTTTGATAAATTTTCTTTGAGCCATTCCTCAGTGAGCTCCTCCAGCTCTCGCACTTCGAAACATTTTGTCAGCTCGACTTCTTTCTGAAGAACGAGTTTCATTGTTGCGTACAAAACTTGCAGATCCATTTGAATATCTCGTGGTGTGTAAAATATAAAACACATTGGATAGGCTATCCTACCATCTGAATGTTCCATTTTATATGAGTACACAATATATCTTGGTTCATGACTCGGTATTATTTCTTGCAGTTCATCTATTTCGACATCCTGAAATCATTTTTTGAAATAAATTAATCTTATCAAGTTAAAGTATTCAATTTAATTAGAAAATTATTTCAAAATGACACTGAATTTTTTTATTTCAAATAAATGAAATATGATTAAAAACTACGATTGGAAAATTTTAATCAGGAATTTCCGGTTTAAAGTTAATTGGAAATCGGAATAAAAAGTTTTTATTTCCCGATTCATTCTGATGGGAAAATTTTAATCGGATACTCAAAAGGTTCCAAGTAATTCTGATTGATTGTCTGTTTCCGATTGAATCTGATAGAAATCCAATTGAGTTTCAATCAGATTCAATCGAAATTTGTAATCACGGTACTGATGAAAAAAAATTCAAGAATTAAAAAAAATCTTTTTCTACTCAATTACTTTTTATGATCCTCAAGTTAGTAGACAGTTTCAATTTCTGAATTCTTTTTCATCAAATCAATTACAAAAAAAAAGAAAATATAAACATGCCCATGTAGAAAATTTAAAAAACTGTAAGTGCAATTTTTTTAAATAATTAATTTTGTAGTTTATAATTTAAAAGAAAATATTAGACGTCTGCTAACTCAAGTATCATTAATTTTTTTAAATAAAAACAATAAAATTCTCTCACGTCTGCTATTTTTCGCATCATAAAAAAAATTTACCTCAATAAGTTGATCCAAGCAAACAGTTTGTTTTTCACGATTAACTTTTATTATCAACGCTGCATTTTTTTTACTCTTACGGAATCGGAAGTCTTTTATCGCTTTTCTCACTTCATCTTCAATGTCACAGGTACTCTGTGAAGTCTAATTAAAAAACAAACAATTATCAGATCCCAGTTGTAAATATTTACACGCCTCAATAGTTTAAATTTATAACAAAAAAATTAATAAATAAATTAGTTTACCATATTGACAGATTTGTAAAGATGCAATCAGTCCGGATGTACCAGTGCCAGTACCAGTAAGTGATGTGATGATGAATCAGCTAGAGATTGTCAAGGTCAAAATTTTATTGTAATTGATTATTTAGTTCAATAGGGAGAAGTGAACACAAGTGTTTTTGATATATTTCTTTGTTTTATAAAACGGTTATTATTCGCTCGTTATAAATTCACCTTATCCTTTTTTTATCCAGCTCCAACTCCTCCCACCCACAACTTACTATACTTTTTAAAACCATAGTATACCAGTACCGAGTCAGTACCAATACCAATACAATATATTTTTTACATACATTGCAGCAGGTTGTCATTAGCCTACATCTCCAAGTAAATATTACTCATTAAAAACTGGATGTTGTTGCTTAATAAATAATAAGTAATAATAAATTATGACTGAAATAATGAAGCGACGATTTTTAATTGTTTTTTTAATTATTTACTCACTGTCACTTGGTAAGAATTTTAATAATGATATTAAATATTAAAAACCTATTTGTAATTTATTTTTATGGTTAAAAACATGAATCATTTGATTATTGTGTTTTAGGCAACGCCCTAGAGTGTTATGTCTGTGACAATCAGGAGGGAAATAGAGAAAAATGTTTGAATTCAATAATGACATGTGAGCACACTGAAGATTCTTGTTATACTGAAATAAGATGGGGAAGTAGGTGTTTTTTTTTATATTAAAATCATCAAGCATCACCTGGACCAGGTTCACTGAAATTTATTTATATTCTGTCTCCAGGTCTGCCTTATTGGTCCGAGGGAGCTCCAAAGCAATACTACATTTCGAAGAAATGTATGTCTTATGATGAATGCGAAAGACAGAAGAAACGAAATATGAAAGATTGTACTTATGTGTGGTATCAAGATTGGAAATGTTCTGATTGTTGTAAAGGAGATCGTTGTAATTATTATATTTTCGTAAGTAATCGTAATATATTTTATTTGAATCACATTTGGGTTTTACGAAACTTGACAACATATAGAAACCATTGAACTCTCAGTCTCTCCTTCATATACAAACTCTCATATCTCTTCTGTCTTATTTCTGCTGAATATAATCTAAAACCTGACTTGTCTATTTACAAACTAAATCCTTTTTGCTATCGAGTGGTCTTTAATTATACTTTGAATTTGCCGAAAGTAGACACACATCCATCTTACTCAATTACTGCCTGACCTCACTCTTATCATTTATTTCCTCCCATTCCAACATTCTGTCACCTTTTTTTTTAAGTCCTCGCGCTCTCACATCCTACCAAGTGCTCCAATGTTTCTAAATCACTCCCACACAATCTACACCCCAATATCTCTGTCTTTTTTTATACGCCCTTCCTACACATCCAGACCTCATCCTCACCCATTGCTCTTTGATTCCACTTTTTATCCCATCTCTTTTCCAGTAGTTTATATTTTTCTGAGTATTTTAATTGAACAAATCCCTAATCCTTCTCTGAATTCTGATCTAGTCATTAATTAATTTGTTTATTCTTTGCAGTCATCAGCTAAAAGATACAGCATATCAACAAGTTGTCTGCTGGCAGCAGTTGCTGCAGGACTAATCAGAATTTTTAAATAAATTGCAGACGTAATTAAAGTCTGTTATAGTCAGTAGTAAAGAAATCAATCCGTCCAATTTTTGAATCTCAATAAAAATAATAATCATGTTTTATAAAATAACACCATTAACTGCCTGGAAGTTTTTATATAAATATTTTACTCATTTTATTTTTTGATTATTTTTATTTGATAAGTCTTAAAGGCCTATGCAAATACTAACGATAGAGATTAGTATACTTAGGATAAATTTGTACACAATTATTTATAATAATAAAAGGAAATTATTCCTTAAAATAAATTAACAATTATTTTTATTACGTATTAAATAATTTTATTTAATTGCATTGTAATCATAAAACCGTCCATTTATATGTAATATAAAATATATTTTTAAAAAACAGTAACTATGCTTATTATTTATTACCTCTAAGAACCATTGTAACAATTAAAATATATTTATCGTAATTTTATCACTTAATGAATCTCATATCGCTTAAGTAAGATAAGAATTACGAAATTAAATAATTAAAACAGAGATTATCAGATTTAATACATCAAACATTATTTTTATCTGTCAGTTCAAGTAATAAACAGTTTTAACTTTAATTTTATGTTTAAATAGTACTGTTCCTCAAACTTTCATTTAAAGGAGAATAAACTAGCTAAAGTTTCGGGTGAGTTGTCTTTTTAAATTCCTTTAAATTTTTCATTTATTTCAATTATTATTAATTTTATCTTATATCGCAGTACCAAACTGATCTAATGATCTTTTACCAGTGACCTAGAACCTGGAGGAAATAATTATTTTATCAATTAAATCTACTAAATAAAGTACGGCGGGTGTGTGCAAGAAAATTTCGTGTGTACAATAAAATAATTTTGCCGCAACTTCATTTTAATTTTGATAAAAATATTGTAGAACGTAGAGATCATGAAAATATTTGGATTCGGTCGGGTAATAAATGCGTTCACGAGGAAAAAATTAATTTCAACACCTTCGGAGTCTGGTCTAGCAAGATGTCTTTCAACATTAGACCTCACGGCTCTTGGTATTGGATCGACTCTCGGTGTTGGTGTTTACGTTCTTGCAGGATCCGTTGCTAAGAACCTCGCCGGTCCGGCTGTGGTGATTTCTTTTGCTATCGCTGCGGTGGCTTCAATGTTCGCAGGTGAATGAGTACAGTAAATATTAACTATCAACATGAATTAATAAATCAGTTGTACTAATGTCCCTATCAATTGGACAGGTCTCTGCTATGCAGAATTCGGCGCCAGAGTACCCAAGGCAGGGTCAGCTTACGTCTATAGTTACGTTACAATGGGGGAATTTACCGCGTTCTTAATCGGCTGGACCCTCATTTTGGAGTACGTGATCGGTTCTGCGAGCGTCGTCCGGGGTCTCAGTACTTACGTTGATGCTTTGTTCAATAATTCCATGCGAACTGCGTTTCAATCGGCGGCTCACTTTGAAAATGATCATTTTTCTCCCTACCCGGATTTCTTTGCCTTCGGAATCACAATCGCATTCTCTGGTGAGAGCACAAATGTCATAAAGAATTTTTATTTATTTAAATAAAATCATTTATTTACTTTTCAGTCGCTCTGGCATTTGGAGCTAAAGAGTCGTCGCTGGCAAATAATTTTTTTACTCTAGTAAATTTAGGAGTCGTGCTATTTGTCGTTGGCGCTGGATCTATAAAAGGTAAGTTCACTACTTTGTAATTATAAACTCAATTAAATTTATACTTATCTCCTTATTTAATTAACAACAGCGAACGTAGCGAATTGGAAAATTGATACCGGATGCACAAAAGAACCGTGTGGCGAACGTGGAACCGGAGGATTCGCGCCCTACGGAATCGCGGGAATAGTAAAAGGAGCAGCTTCATGTTTTTATGGATTCATCGGGTTCGATTGTGTAGCAACGGCCGGTGAAGAAGCCAAAGATCCTAAGAAGTCAATCCCCATAGCTATCGTCGCCTCACTTACTGTTGTCTTCCTCGCGTACTTCGGAGTCTCTGCCATCCTGACAACAGTTCTGCCGTACTATGAACAAGACCCCAATGCTCCATTCCCACATCTCTTTGAAGTCATCGGGTGGGATTGGGCCAAGTGGTTCGTGTCCATCGGCGCGATCTGCGGCCTGTGTTCAAGGTAATCATTTAAAATTTTTTCATACATTCAATTTATTTACTACTATATTATATAATTAAATTGTTTAGTTTACTTGGCGCAATGTTTCCCCTGCCAAGAGTTATCTACGCAATGGCTTCAGACGGTTTGATATTTAAATGGATGGGCAAAGTCAGCTCGCGTTTTCACACTCCAATGATGGGTACACTTTCAGCAGGATTTCTAACCGGTAATTTATATATTTATTTACATTATTAATAATTAATTTTTTATAAATATATTTATTTTACCAGGAGTACTTGCTGCTATTTTTAATCTAGACCAACTTGTCAAGATGATGAGCATTGGAACTTTACTCGCATATTCAATAGTCGCGGCGTGTGTCCTTATTTTGCGGTAAATTTAAATTAATTCTAAAAAAAAAAAAATACTAATTAATAATTATGGGATTCAATTGAAATAATTAATTAGGTATGAAGAAAGTGAAGCGTATGAAAAAAAAGTTGATAGAGATCCAAGGACATTCAGATTTATTGTAATGCAATTGATAAATGCAAATAATATCCAACTTGCGACAAAACTCACCTCTCAAATTGTTTCTGCGCTTGTATTTATTTACTGTAAGTATTGTAATTAATAATGATAATTTAATTATCTATTTTAAAACTACTGATGATTATTATTAATTATTGCAGTCATTCTTTGCTTCTTGATTACGGGCCTCCTTACAACTTTTGTCACCGAACTATCCGAGGGCAGACCCTGGCTAATTGCAATACTTGTAATTTTAGTGACATTTTTGATTGCTATTCTTGTGTTTATTTATTATCAGCCTGTTTCGGGGAGGAAATTAACATTCTCCGTAAGTTTTTCAGTACAGAAATAAATAAGTAACATTTTAAAATAAATAAATTTAATTTTAGGTTCCATTGGTTCCATTTTTACCAGCGCTCAGCATCATCATAAATGTTTATTTGATGATGATGCTGGACGTCATGACGTGGATAAGATTTTCGATATGGATGGCTATTGGTTTGTATTAAAGAATAATGACAATGATTAATAATTAATAATAACTGTATTTAATATATAATATATAAATTTATTTATTTTTATTCAGGACTATTCATATATTTTTCATATGGTGTTTGGAATAGTATACACCGCGTGAAGACTTAGTGATACAGGAGATTAATTAAGTTAATTTATAAATTTAAATGTAATATTAATAATTAACAAAATAAATATCTATTTATAAATAATATCTAATAAAAAAATTTTTTTTTTCATCATCGAGGTAATAAATTTGTGTAAAAAAAAAATATAATCTCATAAATATTAATTTTTAAAAATTACGGGAGTGGTTGATTTGTCAATTTGGTGGACATCAAAAATATAAAAGATTCTTTACATATTAAAAAGCGATTTCAAGTCATCCAGAGAAAGTTTGGACGCGACTTTGCCAGTGCCACCTAATACTGAATCGGCAAGTGACATTTTCTTCTCTTGCAACTGCTGAATTCGTTCCTCAATAGTATCTGAGCAAATAATCTTATAAATATTAACATTTTTCTTTTGCCCAAATCGATAAATTCGGTCTTGAGCCTGAGATTCAAGCTGTGGGTTCCAGTGGATGTCAACAAGAAGCAAATGGTTGCCACCAACGAGATTGAGTCCCACCCCGCCGGCGCAGAGTGACAGCAGAAGGATTCGAGGATTTTTTTTCAAGTTGAAATTATCGACAATTGTTTGGCGGTTTTTTACAGCAACTTGTCCAGTGAATTTTTCAAAAGTAGCACCAGGTATTGTACGCAGACAGTCGCCAATTATATTAAGATACGATGTCCACTGGGACACTACAATTAACTTCTCATTTTTATCCAAAATCCCGCGAACGAGGTCAAGAATTACTCGTAACTTGGAGCTCTGTCGCTTTGATTCGAATACCGGATTCTCTGAGGTCAAAAGATTTTCAACTACACGATGATCAACTCCTATTTCTTCTTCTTCGTCTTCATCATCGCCATGCTCTGAAGTACTTATTGAAATATTCATACGTATCATTTGAGAAACAAGACCATCATTATTTAATTTATCATCTAATCCATTAATTTCCATTTCTTCCTGATCAAGCATCTCATGGATCAACGCTGGCTGGCAGCAAATCTGACGAAGCCTCAACAGAAGGACCAAAATTTGATGCGATTTAACATCAGCGTGGTGAGCTAGTAGTTGTTGTTGCGCTTTATTGAACTTGGTATTGTGATAATTAACAGGCGCTCTATAATCCGTAGCACCCAGTTGGAATAGTGTTTGTTTTTCAGCTCGCTGATGTAAAAATTGAGCAAATATTGTCTTTGAATGCATCATAACTTTGTCGTACACCAGCCGTTCCTCTTTGTCTAACGATACTTTGATGACATCAATCTGTTTCTCCGGTAGAGACTCCAGCTCCCCTTTCATCGTGAGTTCCTGCTTCGTACGACGAAGCATCAGAGTCTTCATCACGGTAGCGAGTCTCTCAACGCCAGCGTCGCTTTTGTTCTCTACCCAACGCTTCCATACCCGGATGTCATCGAATGGTGAGCACTGAAGGAATTTTAGGATAGCAAATATGTCCGTTTCTTTATTGTGAATAGGAGTACCAGTGAGCGCCCATCGCTTGGCAGCCTTCAGCTTACAAACTGCATCACAAGCTTGACTCTTGTGGTTGCGAATAGTGTGCGCTTCATCTAGGATTACACGTTTCCAGCGAATTTGAAATATCTGGCCCTGGGTTTTACACTCACGCGACAGAATATTGTATGTTGTAATTACCATGTCATTGCGCGCAAGACGTCTCGCTGCTTTCTCACGATTAGTCCCGTGGTACACTTCAACAGTGAGTACTCCACGCTTGCAACGCTTGTCAACTTCGCCCTTCCACTGATTAATTAGAGAAGCTGGACAAACGACAAGAGTTCCTCCTGGATGCTCAGATCGTCTGCCTCTGCCCATCCATTCGCTACCGTTATTTTCTTCATCGTCACTGGAAGCTTCTGCCAAAGTTCTAATGACCAACGAAATCATTGTGAGCGTTTTACCGAGCCCCATGTCATCTGCGAGGACACCACCACGTGGCTTCTGCGTTTCTCGCCACAGCAACCACGCCAAGGCGTGCTGCTGATGAGGCATTAGAGGGACCACGAGTCCTCTTGGGTCTTCTGCACGTTCATTTTCTGTAGGCCGGGATATAAGAGACCCGTGGAGATGCTCCAGACGCTCTACTGTCAGTGCTTGCTCATTTTTAAATGTTTCTAAAGCTTTCTTTCCTAAATGCTCGATGCTAGTGTCAGCCGTAGGCTTCAACAATTTTGTGCGATTAAACTTTGTTGTGTTATCTGAGTTTCTTTTAGGTGGCGAAGGGCTGTCATGAGGAAAATAGTTGGAATCATTAATAGAATTTTCATAATCAGACGAGAGGTTGTGACTCTGATGCAGTGATGATGAGCTGGAGTTATTTTCTTCAGTTTCCTGGATTTGTTCTAGTTGTCGCTTGCATTCTTCTATGCTTTCGTGATTTTTAAATATTATCATCTTCAATTTTTTTCCTTTGTCAGGAAGAAGCTCAATGTTGCCTTGTAGTAAAAATGCCTGAAAATTATTTTCAATTTTTATTTTTATGAAACAAAAAAAAAAATTATACAAAAAAATTACCTTTGTTCTTTCAATTTCTTTTGTCAGACGTTCGATTTCGTTTTTCAGTTGACTTTTATCAAGTAATTTGGGTAGAGCTTTTTTAGATGGCATTTCTTGTTCATCCTCAGTAGTTGGAACAGATTTATCTGTGGATAAAAAAATAAAATTGATTTTTAAATATAGTCGACGAATTAAAAGTTTATTCTTATAAATTGTAGAAAATTTTTTTTACCAGAATCAATAATAATAATCTCTTCTTGATGGGTACTATCATTTACTTCAATTTTAGATTCATTATGATCTACATGATTGGCATTAATCTGATCGATTGTTGAGTCGATAGAATTATCATGAAGACTAGTCTCAATACTTGACTTTTCAGACGACATTTCTACACTAGAAACGTTCTCTTTGTTCTGCCGAAAGCTGGTGCTTAAATCATTTCCGGCTTGATCTCCGTGACTGACATCAGCATTTGAATCTAAACTTTGGTTCCATTTTTTACTGACGTTATTGTTGTTAGTGAATTTTTTTTCATCTGTAATTTGCTCTTCGAAGCTGTCATCAAAAGTTGAATCTGAACGTCTACTGTTTTCTTCTCTGACATCGCTATTGTTATTTAATTTTTTTTTATCACGACCTTTAATTATAAGGTTCTCTTCATCTTCACTAGAGGAGTCAACTGATCGATAGGATCCATTGGTTTTATTTAGCTGTAAGTTATCATCTTCTTGTAAATCTGCATGACTTTCTGACTCACTTACTTCAGCTGATGAATTCGACTCAACGCGACTTAGATTAAAAATGCTTCGTCGAATTGCTTTTTTGATACTTGGAGTCATTCTTCCCGAGTCTTCATCATCTTCGCCGCTATATAAACAAAATAAATTGGGTTGCCAGTAAAGCAATAAAATATAAATGACATTACACAAAAAAATTTTAAAAAACTACTTACTGATCCTCCTCAGAATCTGAGAGTATTCGATTGATTCGTTTCCGATTGCGAAATTTACTCGCTCCTATAAAACTATCATCAACTTTTCTATCTTCAAAGTCACTGGTAATTAAAAAACGAAATTATAAGTTAATATTTACTTATAAATGAAATAAATTAATGACACCCTCGGCGCCAAATAAATTAATACTGATTACTTACTCATCTTCAGAATCTGATGGAATTTGCCCGGGTTTTTTAGGAAGTTCAAAAGGTTTTGGTGCACCGGGAAAACTTTTATCAACTCCTCCATTTTCCTGCATGCTGTAGACATAAAAATTGTAATTTTAAATCTCGATCAATGACAAAATGAATTACTTAATAAAACTAAAATTGAATCCTTACCTGTCATATGAGTCATCAAGTAATTTGTTACTTAGATCAGAACGTTTTTTAATCAAATTTTCATCGTCTGAATGACCTGATGTCACTTCGAAGTTGGAGTGTGAAATATCACTGCGATCATTCTTTGCTTCTATGCTATTAATTAAATGCAAGGTCATTGATTATTAGAAATCGACAAAATTAAGTAGCATGAATGTCATTAGTAAAATAGAATGTGTCAACAAAAAAAATTAATGCTGACTACTTACTCATCATCTTCAGAGTCCAGAAGGATTCGCTTAAGCTTCAGATTAAGTTCTAACGATTTTGGTCTACTGACAAAACTTTTATCATCTTCGCTATTTTCCAAGTCACTGTAAATAAAAAATTAAAATTCAAAATAATTACAAATAATTTAAAATAAGTAGTGCAAAATTATACGTGGATATTATCCGTCACCTCTCATCATCTGTCTCCTGGATTATCACTTTATCATCACTCTGGTTCGCAGTCTTTTTAGTCCAACGAGTATCATCTACCGAATCATCCGTGAAAACTTCATCAGAGGAATCAACAACGACAATAGATTTGTTGTGATTTGCCATTACTGTTATTTTTAATTCAACACCAAGTCACTAATTATTATTATTAATTAATAAATAAATTTCAAACAAATAAAAACGTCTAAGACTTTAAAACTTTTGTATCATTCTATAAATTACAAGTGACGCTTTGGTTTTGTTGTGTGACCGTTAAATTCAATGGACATGTGATCACTGGAATTTTGAATTATCGACTATACCGCCACCTATATATTTTTTTTTTTTTCAGCAACTTGTTTGATTTGATTTTTTTTGATTGGATGCTGTATTAATTGCGCTTAAAATTTGGCGGGAAAAATCCAAAATTTTAATTTATAATTATAAGATAATTCAATAAATTGTCATAAGTATTAAATAAAATATAATTTTTATTTTCATATTATACCATAAAAAAACTATATAATGATATATATTAATTCATATACTTTATCTATATGCTATTTAAAGTATTTTTTTTATCGTAAATAATTTAAGTTTACATTAAAATTCATTTGTCGCTTTAGTTCGTTAATTAAAGCCACTTTAGAGGAAAACGTAGTGAATAATAATACATTTAAAGCTGCTAATCAGTCTTATATATTAAAAAGCGATCGCAGATCATCGATGGTCAGTTTGGTGCTGACCTTGCCGCTGCCGCTTAAAATTTCTCCTGAAATTTTCAATTTTTTCTGCTGGAGACTCTCAATGCGTTCTTCAATTGTGTCACTGCAGATAAACTTGTAAATAAATACATTTTTTTTCTGACCAAACCGATGAATGCGGTCCTGAGCCTGCAACTCGAGCTGAGGATTCCAATGAATGTCGATCAGCATCAGATGATTTCCTCCCATAAGATTAAGTCCCACCCCACCGGCATTCAATGACAGGAGAAGAATCTGCGGGTCCTCGTCGAGGCTGTTAAACGATTCGATCATTTTCTGGCGATTTTTAATCGAAGTACTGCCGATAAATAATTTATACGTAGCGCCGTCAATTGAATTTAAATTGGTTGCTATAATTTGCAAGTATCCTACCCACTGAGATACTATTATAACTTTTTCTTTTTTAGTTAATATCTGCTTAGTTACTGCGATAATAGACCGCAATTTAGCACTCTGCCGCTCGGGATTAAATACAGGATTGTCTTTGGTCAATAAATTTTCAATTACTCTTTCACTGACACCACTGTCTTCTTCGTCGTCGTCACCAGGATCATTACCAGCATCGTCTCTTACATTTACGTTATTTATTTGGTTTAACAATTGAAAATTAATTGCACCGTCAACAAGAGCTTGTGGATCTAAATCATTTCTATCCAGCATGGCGTGAATCAGAGATGGATGGCAACAAATCTGTCTAAGTCTCAGCAGCAACACCAGGATGTCATGAGACTGAACATCGGCATGTTGGGCCAGCAACTGCTGCTGCGCTTTATTGAATCCCGCGATGTATGGAGAAGTAGTAGGACGCCGATGATCGTATCTAGCGCCCATTTCAAACATGTGGTGTTTCTCAGAGCGTTGATGCAGGAATTGAGCGAAAAGTGTCCGCGAGTACATCAAAACTTTCTCATAAACTAATCGCTCGTCAGCATCTAAAGGTACACGGATTGTGTTTAAAATTTTTTTAGTCAAAGGTTGCATTTCTCCTTTGATCATCAGCTCTTGCTTGGTACGTCGTAGCATCAGAGTCTTCATTACAGTAGTGAGCCGGTGATGGCCTGCGTCGTCTTTGTTGTCGACCCAACGTTTCCAAATTCTAAGGTCATCAAATGGCGAGCACTGTAAGAACTTCAAAATAGCGTAGAGATCCATTTGTTTATTGTGGATCGGAGTTCCAGTGATGGCCCAACGTCTGTCTGCTGTCAAACGACAAACGGCGTCGCACATTTGGCTCTTGTGGTTACGAACAACGTGAGCTTCATCAAGTATCACTCGTTCCCACTGAATTTTATACAACAAATCACTGATCCCTGTGTTATTGCTTTCACGGCTCAATAAATTATACGTCGTTATGACGATGTCATTTTTCGATAATCTTTTGACATTCACCTCGCGATTCGGCCCATGGTAAGATTCAAATACAAGCTGATTCCTTTTGCAATGTTTTTTTATCTCCTGACCCCACTGCGAGACTAATGAAGCCGGACAAACTACCAGAGTGCCTCCAGAGTACTTGAGCAATTTATATCTCCGGTAGTTTTTGTCTTTGTCTTCGTCTTTTTTCCTAAACTCCGGCAGCGTTTTCAGCACCAGCGATATCATTGTCAGAGTTTTTCCGAGTCCCATTTCATCAGCTAAAACTCCACCAGGAGGTTTCTGCTGCTCTCTCCATAGAAGCCATGCTAGAGCATGTTGCTGGTGGGGCATAAGAGGAGTACTCAGACCTGCTGGATCCTTTGCTCGGGTAGACTCAGTAGGACGAGAGATCAGTGATCCATGGAGATCGTGCAAACGTTCAACAGTAAGCGATTGCTGTTCTTTGTACGTCTCTAGAGCTTTTTTTCCTAAATCTCTAGTAGAATGATCAGTCGTTGGCTTAATATTAATCTTGGGTTTAATGTCCTTAACATCTGGAACTTCTACCGCTTCTTCATCTTTCTTCATTATTTCTAAGATATTTTTACTCTCCTCTTCACCTTCAGCTCCTGGTGTTTCATTTTTCATTTCTACTTGTACTAAATCACTCACTACAGCAGTAAATGATCCATCAGTACTTAACTCTTGACTGTTATTATTTATTTCTCTACAAATTATTTTAGTATTTGGATCATCAGTGTCAACTATAAGTATTTTATCATCACTCTTCAATTCTAGATCATTATTATTTAATTCTTTATAACTAGTCTGACTACTTTTTTTTTCTTGACTATTCGATAATTTGTGACAATTTATTTCTACTTCTCTGGGTGATCCCGTCACAGAATTTCCTGATGATTTATTTGACACATCAGAGGCTCTTCGTTCTATCAGTTTAAACTTTTTCAAAGTATGATTTTTTACAGCATCTTGAGACAACTTATCACTGACATTTTCTTCCGGTTCATTCTCAATACCATTTTCCACAGGAATAATAACTTTCCCATCATTTCGAACAACCTTTAAAAAATATTTAAAAATTATTGAGTTCATTTTAATTATAACAAATTAAGTAAAATAATAACCCACCATAACTTTAAGTACTTTTAAATTATACTTGGCCATTTGATCAGCTAGAGACGGAGCTTCTTCAGCAATCTTATAATGCGTTGTCTGAACATCTTCTATCCTTGAGTCATCAACTACTGATTCCTCTGAACTACTTTCATCAAAATTATCAACATCGATTGCTTCAACTTTCTGGTCAGTATGACTAGATTTATCTAAATGATCTGAATCATTTAAATTTTCTGAATGATCTCCATCAATTGCTTCGCCTTCATGCCCGCCAACAAAATCTTTAAAAAATAAATTCAATTCATCAAACAAAAGCAAAAAATTACGCAGAGTAATTTAATTATTCATACCATCGTCATCTTCAAACAAAATCGGACTTTTTGAAACACAATAACTATGATCATTTGGTGATGACTTTTTTTCATCAGCATCTAGGTCCAAATTTTCTTGACTAAGTTTAGATATACTTCGCTGTATCGCCTTTTCAATGCTAGGTGTCATACGATTGCTATTATTTAGCTCTTCATCATCCTCCGAAGCATCATCCCTACAAAAAAAATCAAGATAATAAATACACACAATTTTAAATAAATATAATTAACCCAAACTGACATGTCATCATCATTAGCTGCAACAGCATCTTCCAACACTTTACTCATACGTCTCTTCTTGCTTTTAGGACTTTTATCCCAATCTTTATCAGAATCATCTTCACTTGAAGCTAAATCTTGGCTACCCGCACGGTAAGCCATCAGAATAACTAAAAAGTAATTAAAAACCCAAGATATATAATATAAATATTTTTTAACATCAATCAGACAAGTCAACTTATTATTTTTTAATGAATTGATCAACTGATAAATAACTACATGACATTTACCTATTGTTTTTTTTTTTTTTATAAAAACTTCACAAATCGAGAGTCAATTTTTTTATGTTCCTTTTTCTTTGTGTTTTATGAGCACATATATATATGATATATTATATATGATATATTTAAACTTCCCCCTCGTTAATATTGTAACCGTTTTATTTTTCAAATGAAAAATTTCAAGCTAACGCCATCTGTCAGTTTTAGCAGGATCCAACTTTGATCAGTACCCAGTGTTGAATGTTAATTTATTAGTAAAAAAAGATAGATATGTAGATATTAGATGTTTTTAAAAGCGTTTAAATTGTGCAGCATAGATACACATACGCACATAAATATACATATATTTATATACATACATTAGTAGACTCCATACTCCAATTTCCGAGTAAAAGTAATGAGTATTATCTCTTATCAATCCAGAGGCTGATTTATGAATATTTTTACGTAAGTTATAATTTAAAATATTTGTATCTACTGTGCGCATTTACTACAGGAAGTAATAATTTAAAATTTATTTATTTAAATAAATATTAATTTTTGATAAATTAAAATTACAGCCAGGGTTAGAGGTTATAAGCAACGGACTTTGGCAGGAAATATAAATCCAGGATGAAGGTTAATCCTCGTGTGTTCTTCGACGTGGAAGTCGGAGGTCTTCCGATGGGGCGAATCGTCTTCGAGTTGTACATGGACATTTGTCCACGTACGTGTGAAAATTTCCGCGCACTCTGCTCCGGTGAATTAGGACTCGGCAAGACGACCGGGAAACCGCTGCACTACAAAGGCACTGTCTTTCATCGGGTTGTCAAGGACTTTATGATTCAAGGTGGTGACTTTTCAGTGGGCAATGGCACTGGCGGGGAATCTATCTACGGAGGGACTTTTCCAGGTATTTTATTGTGTACTCTAATTATTTATTTAATTTATTCTAAACAATTTCATAAAACGCTTCAGATGAAAACTTTTCCGTTCATCATACGAAGCCTTTTCTTCTGTCGATGGCCAATCGTGGTAAAGATACTAATGGTTCGCAGTTTTTTATGTGAGTATCCTCGTAAATATAAGTGATACCAGCAGACATGATGTGGATGTAGTTATAATGCCCTAAAGAATTTATTTCAGCGTTTTATCGGTTGCATGAGTAATAAATAAAAGTTAAGTTAGGACAGTAAATATTTTAAGTAATCGTAGGCCAGGGAAACTCGTTGACTCCTCAAAAGCTCTGAAAGATTTAAATTAAAAGAAAAGCGCAGGATTGTGATGATCATGCAGGTAAAATGATGGTTGGTGTTCGTTGTAGTGTGGGTGTATTTTTCGTTGGTTTACTTTACGGTCAGTTAACGGCGCAGTCAGTGGATTTAAAATATTGTGATACGTATTAACACCTCACGGCGTACCGACTAGACAATTCCTCTTGATCATTCTAGCACTATTTTTGTGTAGTCGTGAGCGAGGGGTCTGCGCACTACTACTACAACACAATGTCCACTGAAAGCCGGCTCTTAATCCGCATCACTCATCTCCTTAATCATATTTTGTTGTTGTAGTACAACGCAACCAGCGCCTCATCTCGACAAGTAAGTAATTGGCTGATTAGATGTTTAAATAAAATAATTATTTATTTGACAAATGAAATTTTTACTTATTTAGTTTTATTTTTTTAGTGTCCATGTGGTTTTCGGAGAGGTGGTTTCCGGCCAAGAAGTTGTTTCGCACATCGAGGATCTTCCAGTCGACAGGATGTCGCGGCCACTCCAGGACGCGAAGATTGCCAAGTGTGGGGAACTTGTTCTAAAAGTCAAAGCTAAATGTACTTTTCATTATTCTTTGAAATAATTTTATTTAAAATTTTTATTCAAGATATTAATTCTTTTATTTTTTTTCCAGCAAAAAAACGAGACAAGGATTCAAGTTCTGCTGATTCAGACTCCGATTCATCAACGGAGAAGAAGAAACGTAAAAAACATAAGAAAAAGTATAATATTGTTTTTTTGATATTAGTTATATATTTGTTTTGTTGTCAAATAACTTTTTTTTGTAATTTGTCAAGCAAAAAGAGAGCTAAATCTGAAGATGGAGAATTGGCAGACTCTCATGAGGAAGAGGATGATCAAAACACACATCCATTGGTATCAGTTACCAAGATAGATCCTGATGAAATACCAGAAGTGCCGGCAAATAAATTTTTATTCCGCGCAGGGCCAACAAATAATTCAAATCAAAAGGAGTTTCGGCAACAGCGTTTTGGTGGACGTGATCGTATGAGGATCCAACGGAAGACCGGTCGAATTTTCAAGGGCCGCGGGATCTTCGTAAGTATATTTATTTATTTATTATAAATAAATTTAATTAATGAGAAAAAAGAATTAATCTATAATTAAATTTATGTAACAGAGATATCATACTCCTTCTCGGAGTCGTTCTCGGAGTGTAACTCCTCCCCACTGGAAGCAGGCACAAAATCGTACTGTAAAATTGCACGAATTGCATCACAAAGATGATCAGAAACCGGAAGATGAGTTTCCAGTCATCAGTGTTCCGAAAAAACGGCGATTTGTAGAAAATCCTGAAGATGAAGACGAAGCTAACAATAAAAATGATGTTCATAATGACAATAATGTTTCAGAACGTAAATTAAAAAAGGATGATTATCAATCATCGCCAGAAGGCAAAGACAGGGCGTGGAAAAACGATGAAAAATTTTACAGGAACCCGGACAATAATGGCAGCAACAATCAGTACCGTATTAATTTTAGAAACAGAGACAACATGGACTACAGACGTAGAGACAGAAATCGCGAGTTCAATCGGGGGTATCCTGGCAGATTCGGCCGGCGTGACTCGAGGGATCGTAACAGACGTGGACGCTCACGGTCTAGGGATCACCGGAGATCACGCGAGCGCGGGGATCGACGCAGAAGCCGTGACCGCAGAAGCAAGAGAGATAATTCTCCCCGTAAACGGTCTCCCCACAAGTCCAAGCCAGATAAACGAAGCGACAATGAAGAAAATTCAAAATTACAATCGACCGTTGAAGTTCAAAGCAAATCAAAAGACAAAAAAGTAACTTCCGCTTCCAGCTCCGCTGAGAAACCAAAATTCAAACGTCGCTCACGCAGCTCTTCGTCTTCTTCATCCAGCAGCCAACAACCTAGACATTAGAGCCTATTTGAAAAATTTTAAATATTCTTTAAATAATTAATACGTAATATTTTAATTAAAAATATCACTCGATAATTTTTGAAAGTAATTCAATTATATAATCAATATATGAATAATTATTTTATTACTACTATTATTATTGGTAATAGCAATTTTTTTTTTCACTTTAATTATATGACTTACTGAAATATATCATGAACACAAACAATTTATAGTTTGATTTATTTAATTCTTAAATTTATAACAATGCTGCCCTACAATTATGTAGAAAAAAAAAACATGTTAGTGCTGGTAATTGTTAGAGCCCTTTATAATAATAATTTATAACGATAATTACATTAATTTTATTTTTTAAAAATATTTAAAATATATCGACAATGATTATTTTATCACTTTACAATATACATGAAAATTATCAGGCGTTTTTTAGTTAGAAAAATAATCATCAAGCTTGTGCACAATAAATTTTAATCTCTATTCATGCCAAGCCGTATATTTAATAACGATAACGATAAAAATAAGCAATATTATATTATTTATCATCAAATAATTTCAATGGGAGGATTTAGCTCGAAAATTACCAGGGATTTTGTCCAGGTGGTGGGGCACCGTAACGCGGGAATGTTGCATAAGGATTGCTGTAGTTAGGCTGCTGTGGTGGTGGAAACTGCTGCGGATAATTGTACGCACCTGGCAGATCAATTATTATTAAGATAAATATAAGTTGATTTAATATATAAATAATAAATATGATAATTGATATGAACCTTGTCCAGGGTATGGCATCGTCGCATACGGATTGTATGTCTGAGGCATCGGAGGAGGAACGTAAGTAGGATAAGGCGTTGCAGGAGATGCACCGTAAGGTATCGGCATTCCTCCTTGATATTGTGTCGGATAGGGCAACTGAGCAGAGCCGGTGTCAGATGGAGCTGAACTTGTTCCAGAACCGGCTTTATGTAAGACGTAGTTTTATTTTGTTATTAAATAATGAAAATATAAAATTAATCTCTGAAAAAAAATATATCTTTGGTCTGCTGCTAATAATTACCTCCATGGTGAGAAGGAATTGCAGGTGTAGCAGCTGGACCAGTGTGACTTAAATTTGTCGTTAAATCCTTTAATAATTCTTCTTTCTCGGTTTTGCGAGCGAAGCAAAAGTCGGATATTTTATTTTGGAAAACAACAAGCAGCTAAAAAATAAACATTCAAATAAATAATCAGTCCAGTTGAAGTCAATTGAATAGAATTTAAACAAGAGGTTAATGGTTTTGGTACCTGAGTAAGGTCGTTGTAAAATTTAGCTCCTTCCTGTAAATTATTTTTGAGCTCTTTAAATGCGTCATACGCTGCTGCCAATTTACATAGAACTGCTTCACGTGAACTACCCGATCCACTTTGCTCACGAGTAAATGCAGCGTGATTAGACTGAATTTCGGCGATTAATTTTTCCTGACGAGCTGAACTATCACGAACTTGGCTAGTCAACGGCCCGTAAACTTTCCCGATGTGTTCGACCGATAGATTCGGTTCGTCGATGGCTCCGTCTTTGGCCAAAGCTGACAGGAATGTAGACTTCATGTCTGCAGTCGGTGACTTTAATTCGCTTTCAATAACGTCCCTCTCTGCCTTCAATGTCTCAACGTCTTCCATTAATTTTCTCAGCTGTGCTACTACTCCGCTCTCTTGAACTGCTGAACCAGATGGAATTGCAGACGCCAACTGACTCTCGTCGAGACTCAGGGTCTCCATACCCTCACGATGTGTCTCAAATTTTTCACGAACAGTCTAAAAATATAAGACCAAAAATCTCATAGTGTCTTTTTTTAAAAAAGAAAAATAATATAAATGATTTTGAATATATGTCACTTACTTTATCAGCAGAAATAGCGTTGTCAATAATCGTGCGATATTTTTGAGCGTTCATTGTAAGCTGCTCAGTTAATTTAGCACTTGGTATTCTCGTCCAGCGTTCTTTGAATTGTTCTTTTAGCTGATCATCTGATTCGCGTTCTTCTCTGAGCATTTTTTCAGCCTAATCGGCAAAAAAATTACAGTAATAAATAAATAAATTCTTAATATTAATAATAAATTAACAGAAAAATAATAAAATTTAAATTACTTCGTCTAAAATATCTCTATTCCGTTGGAGCAAATCAGGCAGTTCATTCATCGCAGTCTCAAGGGCTTGGATCCCTCCGGCTTGTCTGACATACGATGCTTTGTCTAGCAGAGACTGAGGCACTTCAGTTCCACTGGTATCTTCAATTGCAGCTGGTAGATTCAAACTAGCCAACACGGTATTCAGAACTTGGGTCATTTCGCGGAGTTTTGAGATCTCCGAGTTCACCAACTCGTTTCTTCGGATCTCGTATGAAGATAGCGCATGATGAACAGCCACCGGCATTAAGTCTCCGAACAAATCTTTGAAGCTTGGGTTCAAAGGTTGCGACATGGTCAGCAATTTAGCGACATTTGCCTTCCCAATAGGTTCCAAGCTCTTGATATCTGGAATACGCTCATGATAGATAAAGTCATTGTCTTTCTTAACTTCGGTCAAGCGTCGCTGAGCCTTGTTCGCATACTCTTGGAATAAAGCCGGCTTATTGGATCTTTGTTGAGCTGCTTTAAACAAATCAACTGCATACTGTCGACATATACATACAAATAAGTTAAATATACATTACATATAAATAAATAATAATTAATATCAAGTATATTTGTTACTTCAAGTCTGCATATTTCTTCACCGATTGCAGATTTACTTCTGCATACACCAGCTTGATACAGTTCAGCCATCGCGCGATATCCTGATTGTTTACCTGTAATCTATAAAAATATTTAATTTAAAATTTAAATTGTATGCATTTATATATTTAATAACAGAAAACTTACCAAAGGAACCCATTCCTTGTCCCAAAACGACCTAAATATTTCCTTCTGAAACAACTTCAAAGCTTCAGCATAATACTCTTCAGCTTGGGATGCTAATTTAGCGATGACACCATCCTTCATTGTATCATGTATTGCCTTGTGGACAAAAATTTCCTGTGCTTCCGCTATCATCAGAGCTGACAGAGCGCCCAAAGTGTCAGGACTCATGTCAGGTGTTGGTTCTTGCTGTATAGCAAGCATGACATTTCCTTTTAAATAATTAAAGATACCCGCTGCTTGCTAGAACCAGAACCACAATTATCACCTATCGGCTCATTTTTTAATAGATTAAATTAAATGGTAACTTACCTGGAATAATTTAGCCGCTAATTTCAATCCTTCGTCGCTTTCAAGTGACTGCGAAGCGGCGACCGAGCTCTGCAAAGCTGCGATGTTGAACAGTACGCATAATTTCTCGTACGTCAGTGTGCTGATGGCTAAAAAAAATAATTAATTATTAAAAAAAATTACTTATTACACCATAAATAGTTTAGCAATAATAAGATTGAGGTTAATGACGTACTGAGACTTAATTTTCCACCAAATATCGTCCTATCAAAAGCATCTTTCCATTTGAATGGAATTTGCAACTCATGGGCTGGGATTTTGCCCTCCAGAGCACACAGTTGGTCATAATAACTGTAATATTAAAATATTATATAATAAATAGTTAATATCATTCATTTAGATATCAATCCAGTAATCTAATAAATTTTTTTTTTAAATAAAATCTGATTGAGATAAAAATAAAATGTCAGGTGACAATTCTTCTTATTAATAAAGATGAAAATTAATCCAGTATTATGACGGATGATGTAAATAGTTGGGAAATTATATATAGATATATATATATGTTATTAAAATGATTAATAAATGAGTCATACTTGTAAATAACCTCCAAGGAACTTTCGTATTTTTCAAAGGCGCGCCATAGAGCGTTACTTCTTAGTTTGCTGAATTCACTGATTGCTTCAGCATAATCTTTTTGATTTGTTGCTGAATTATAAGTAGATTTAATGACATTGGTAAGTGGCTTGATCACGTCCACATCTGACGGCTTTTTTAACGGAATCGCTATCAACTCAGCCATTGCTTCTTATTGACTGACTTATGTTAGAATATTTGAATGGTATCAATATATATACATATAAAATTATATCAATAGATAAAATGTTAAGTGCGTACTTGCGACAATTACTACTTGCTGTTATATATGTGTATATATGTTCATATACTTTGGCCACTTTACCTCAGAAGACAATCAACGACTGAAAAGTCTCGAGAAAGGATACAAGATGATTTTACTTAAGATGTCAACGCGCATGCGTAATTGTGTCAAGTAAATAAATTAAATAATTATAATTACACATTTTTTAAATATCGATTTAAAATAGAAAATTCCAGAAATTTTTACGAAAGTTTTTGAATTTAAAAATGGAGGTGATAAATTTTTTATCATAAAATTGAAGTAGAAAATTTAAAAGGTAGTAAAAGTGGGGGTTCATTAGGAGTCCGCTGATTGGATGAGATAAAGAAGTAGGTAAGAAACGTTCTGCTGATAACTGTTCATTTTCATCAGCTCAGCTGTCAACAATTTATAAATAAAGCCGCGAATACGTCATCAGCTTAATATTCTGTTGATGTTTGAATGAAAAATTTATTTTTTTTCCTTCTGGAGCTTCTGACACATTTTTGGAGATGGGTTGTGTCTATGATCTAGGAGAAATCAGGAAAATTTATGATCCTGAAGTTAGCAGACAATCAAAAATTTTTGAATTTTTTTCTCAACAAATCAATTACAAAAAAAATTAAAAATATGCACATGTAGAAAATTAAAAAAACTATAGGCGCAATTTTTAAAAATATTTTTTTTTTATAATTTATCATTCAAAAAAAAATCCAAAAATTATTAAACGTCGGCTAACTTCAGTATCCTGGTTAATTTTTGAAATGCATGATTTTCATCCCACCCACCAGGTGGCTTACGATTCAGTTCGAGTTTTCGACCACGTGAGCCACTAAAAAACAAATAAAAAGTATCATCTGATTATTAAAAACTTCTGTATAAAATATAAAAGCTGGGTAATTTTGTATGTGTTTAATGTTAGATAAATATAATGGCTTATGGTCGTGAAGCTGTTCTGAAGCTTTACCGTAATTTGATTCGTGAAAGTAAAAAATGGAGTTCCTACAACTACCGGTAATTAATTATTACTTATTTTTTTACAATTACTTTGTGCATAATTATTTAACTGACGTTTAATTATGCTATTTCCAGTGAATATGCTCTCAGAAAAGTACGAGACGAGTTCCGAGAAAATAAAACCCTGCAAGATAATAATTTGATACGAGATTGTTACAATAAAGGCCTTGAGAATCTTGAAATTATTAAAAGACAAGTGATTTTGAGTAATTTGTACGGCACGAGGCCTCTGGTTATTGAAAATAAACACCTGGACAAAGACGAAGTGCACCCTAGTGCGAAATAATTGTCAATATTTTTGTTTTTTATCATTGTTTAAGTTTGCATATTAATTATTCATTTAAATTTTAAGTACAGTAATTATTGAGTAATAACTAGTGGAATTTTCCGCTTAATTTTTTTGTCACATATTTTTTTGCGCAATCTGACGACATAACCTCTGCCGGTAAGTGAATTTAATTCAAATTTTGAAATTCAAGAAATTATCATTTACTTTATTTGTAAAGATATTTTTTTTTTACAGATTACAAAAATGGCTACGCGTTTAAGTGAACGACAGAAAATTCGTTCATTTTTAAAAGTTACTCTTTGCGGTACTGCAGTATTCGCTGGTGCATGTCTGTATCACGGAAATGAAAAATTTTACAATGAAATCGCGATGCCTTTGGTTAAATTTATTGATCCTGAGGTTGCTCATAACTTGGCCGTAGCTGCCGCTAACTTTGGATTTATATCACAACAAAAAACACCCGATCCACCGGGTTTAAAACAAACTGTTTTTGGATTAAAGTTCAGCAATCCTGTTGGAATGGCCGCTGGTTTTGATAAACAAGGCGAAGCTATCAAAGGTTTAACTAAAATGGGTTTTGGTTTCGTTGAAATAGGTAATTGTTATTATTTTAAGTATCAGTAGGATATAAATATTCTACTTATTACTAAATTTGAATATTCTTTAGGCTCTGTTACTCCGAACCCACAGCCAGGAAATCCTAGACCTAGAGTGTTCAGATTGGCTGAAGACAAAGCGATCATAAATCGCTACGGGTTCAACAGTGAAGGTCATGATGCTGTTTACAAACGTCTGGTTGATCTTAAAAATGATTCAAACTTCACTGGAATCATCGGAGTTAATTTGGGAAAAAATAAAACATCAACGGATCCATTTAACGATTACGTTGAAGGTGTAAGAAAATTCAGTGACATTGCTGACTATCTCGTGATAAACGTCTCGAGTCCCAACACCGAAGGATTGAGAGACCTGCAGGGCAAAGAAAATTTAGAAAAACTACTGAGCACAGTAAATAATGTCCGTCAAAGTATGAAATCAAATCCTCCGTTACTTTTAAAGTTGGCGCCTGATCTAACGGTCAATCAACGTCAGGATGTTGCGGATGTCATTCAAAAACCAAAATGTAAAATCGACGGTCTTATACTTTCTAACACAACAACAAGTCGTGAAAATTTGTCAAGTGAATACAAAAATGAAACTGGAGGGCTTAGCGGAGCACCACTCGCTGGTTTATCAACAAACTTTATCGCTGATATGTATGAACGAACTAAAGGAAAAATTCCAATTGTCGGTGTCGGGGGAATTTTTTCTGGTAAAGATGCTTTTGATAAATTTCAAGCTGGTGCTTCTCTGATACAAATATACACTTCGTATGCTTACCATGGGCCGCCAATTGTACAGAAAATAAAAAAAGAACTTAATGATTTAATTATTTTAAATGGTTATTCGTCAATTGCTGATGCCGTTGGCAAAAATGTTAAATAAATATTTCATTTTTATCTGTAACAATTTTTTTAATATAAATATACCCACATACCTTTTTTATTTAATGACAATTATTTTAAGAAGGTTGTTTTTCGATCTGGATATTGGGTTTACAAACTCACTGCAATCAGCTGCTTGTACTGGAAGTTTTTTGACAATGTCAGGGTACTTAGTAATTGATTTATTTTAAATCAATTATATGTAGGGGTTGGGGGGGAGGCAAAAGGGGGTATTTATGGAAATACTAAGTTTTCGATGACTAAAATACGCCGGATCTTTTTGTTTTTAATGACATTCAAGGTAAATAGACAAAAGTTTTAGCTGCCGTTATAAAATAAAATTTTTATTTTTGGCGGGCAAAATGGGGTACCCTTAAAAAAAGTTGAAAAAAAAAAAAATTTTGAAAATTGATCAAATTTCATTAGATTAAATTTTTTTTTATGTAAAATACATAAAGAAAAATTAAATTTTACAACATTGGTGGATACGAAGGCAGAAAAAAATTTTTTTGTGGGGCAGAGAGGCCCCCACCCAAAAAATGATAATTTTTTTTTCTTTTTTTTTTTAATTGAATTGTTATCAATTAAAAAATAAAATATTATTTCCGAATATTTTTAGTGGCCCAACTTGCCCCAACTATAGAAAATCAGTCGAAAAATGAATTAACATATTAATTTTTTTTTAATTTGACGATAAAAATATGAAAGAATCGTTTTTCAGAACTTTGGGCTGGTCCATTTTGTCCCAAGTGTTATGGGTAGGGCTAAAAATGCGCAAATACATCGGATATACAGTAATTAGACGAAAAAAAAAAAAAATTTTTTTTTCACCAAATTTTGGGGGTACCCCGTTTTGCCTACCCTACCCCCTTTTGCCCCCCTCACCCCTATACACTACCTTTGTTTGAAAGGAGAGACTTACAGTTGGATAATTAAGCAGAATCTTAATGCACTACTTCTAGGACCTTAAAGTTACCAAAGTATAAATAAAAAATATAAATAAATTTTTTTCATTGCATAAAAATAAATTTTTTATTTAATATACAAATACTATACATATATGTTACATACATAATTAAATCAAATCAGTAAATATAAGTCATAAATATATTAACAGTAATAAATATTAAATGCTAATGAGTAATAAATATTAAATGCTAATGAGGGATTAATTTTTTTAAATCTTCGTAAGTTAGAAATTCAAACAATTTTCTTGAAAAAGTACTTGGGAGATTAATTTCATAAAATATGTCATAAATTAAATCGGTCACCTTAAATAACATTTTTTTTCGTTCTATTGCCAATACTAAACGATAATTAATCATTCCTGCGTACTGAGGAAAAACAGATTTAGTATTAAAATTAAAAATAGCCTCATCACCAACATGTGACAAACCAACAGCTAGCTTGTGTCGAGATTTATGCAGTACATCATAAAACGTAAGATTGCTTAAACCAATATTTATTTTCTTCATTTTGTCAATTTCTATAATACACTTATTATGCAGGTCCTTAAGGTCTTTGCTATCCACTGCTGCCAAATTTTTTTTACTTACATAGATATTAGCCGCACGAAGTTTTACTATATGCTTTTTTATTGTGTATTGAATATGACGACGTACTGCATTTGGTCGGTAGACAGTAACTGGGTCTAATACCGTTAGATCAGCCACTTCTAAATTAACATCGACTCCAGCATCTAGAAGACGTTGTATCACACAACAATTTGCTCGAAAGATAACTCCGACATGAAGAACTGGAATAGCTTGTTTTGTCGCTGGATTTATATTGATCATGTTATTATTTAACAATAAGTCCACTGCTTCTAAATCTTGTTTGATGATGGCCATATTTAGAGGAGTTAAATAATTGCAATTACCCGTAAGTGTATAATTAATATCTGCGCCATATGCTAGAAGAAGCTTCATAATTGCCACATTTTTGGTACGAGCGGCAACGGCTAGTGATGATCCATGTCCCGGAGTTAAAATATTGGGATCAGCATTATTTTTCAGTAGTAGTTCAACCATTTCTTCATGACCTCTGAAAATTGCCATATTCAACATTGTTTTGCCACGATATCTCAGATTTTCAACCTCCAACACAAAATTAACATCAGCACCGTTTATAATTAACAATTCGGCAATTTCTATGTTATTTTCTAGAACCGCTGTGTGTAAAGGTATGAACCAAGGGTTCAAAAGTAATTGCGTATTAACGTTTGCTCCAAAATTTATTAATTTCTGAGTTATTTCAAGATTTTCCATCGCAACAGCAAGATGAAGAGGTGTGCCTGATTCTAAAATATTTAGATTCGTATCAGCTCCGTTACGAACCAGACAATCGAGCAATCTTTCATCGCAATTCAAAGCCGCTATATGAAGCAAGGGTAGTTTCTCTGTAGAATGAAGCTCTGTATTGACATCCTTAATAATCCCATATTTTATCAAAGGATAAACATACTCGTACGTATACTTTATGCGATTCATTTTAATGAATTCGATGTAATTATTAACTCCCACTTTTCAAGAAACAAACTTCACAATAAATCAACTTTGGCACTTAACTGTTAGTGTAACAGTTTACTTAACAAAAATTTAAAGTTTTATTATTGCTCAACTTTGATTTTAAGATTGTAAGTAAGAGAGTACGACGTAAGCTCTCCGAGATCAAAAATTACTTTGAATGAGGATTGCTGTAGGCCATGCTTTTATAGTACTTCCGAGATTAGTAAAAAAACCCCCATCACTTAAAATTTGTTACTGTTATCCCCTCCCTTTCTTGACCTGACCAATAATTTAATAGTTACGGCCCCTACCTTTGGAATCATTTTTCATCGACAGGTTGATACCAACATCAAGAAGACGCTGTACCACACAACGATTTTTTATAAAGAGAACTGCGACATGAAGAACTGAAAGTTGATACTTTTTCGCTAGCATTTCCATTGATCATATTATTATTTAACAATGACTCCACTGCTTTTAACTTTTTTTTTATGGCGGCTGTGTTTATAGGAGTTAATTTATCACATTTACCCGTAGGTGTATAATTAATATCTGCACCGTATGCTAGAAGAAGCTTTATAATTGCCACATTTTTGGTACGAACAGCAACAGTTAGTGATGTTCCATATCTCCGAATACCAATATTGGGATCAGCATTATTTTTCAGCAGTAGTTCGACCATTTCTTCATGACCTCTGAAAATTGCCATATTTAACATTGTTCTGCCCCGGCGGCTCGGATTATCAACCTCCAACACAAAATTAACATCAGCACCGTTTTTAATTAAAAATTCGGCAATTTCTATGTTATTTTCTAGAACCGCTGTGTGTAAAGGTATAAACCAAGGGTTAAAAAGTAATTGCGTATTAATGTTAGCTCCAAAATTTATTAATCTCTTAGTTATTTCGAGATTTCCCATCGCAACAGCGAGATGAAGAGGCGTGCCTGATTCCAAAATATTTAAATTCGTATCAGCTCCCTTACGTAGCAGATAATCGACCAATCTTTCATCGCAATTCAAAGTCGCTATATGAAGCAAGGGTAGTTTATCTGTAGAATGAAGCTCTGTATTGATATCCTTGATAATCTCGTGCTTTATCAAATGATGAACATACTCGTACGTATACTTTAAGCGATTCATTTTAATGAATTCGACGTAGTTAATAACTATCACTCTTTAATAAACAAACTTTAAAATAAATTAACTTTGGCACTTAACTGTTAGTGAAATAGTTTACTTAGCAAAAATTTTAAGTTAAATTAATGATCAATTTTGATTTTAAGTTTGTAAGTAAGAGTACGACTTATGCTTTCCGAGATCAAAAATTACTTTGAATGAGGATGTCTGTACATCATGCTTGTATTGGGACTTCCGAGATTGGCATAAAACCCCCGCCACTTAAAATTTTTTATTGTTTTCCCCACTGTTCCCTAGACCTGACCAATAATTCAAGAGTTATAATTCCTACCTTAGGGATAATTTGTCTTCTCTAAGGGAGGGGGGGGCAAAAGGGGGTACCTATGGAAATACTAAGTTTTCGATGACTAATATACACCGAATCTTTTTGTTTTTAATGACATTCAAGGTAAATAGACAAAATTTTTAGCTACCGTTATAAAATAAAATTTTTATTTTTGGCGGGCAAAATGGGGTACCCTTAAAAAAAGTTAAAAAAAAAAAATTTTGAAAATTGATCAAATTTCATTAGATTAAATTTTTTTTTATGTGAAATACATAAAGAAAAATTACATTTTACAACATTGGTGGATACGAAGGCAGAAAAAAATTTTTTTGTGGGGCAGAGAGGCCCCCCTCCAAAAAATGATAATTTTTTTTTTTTTTTTAATTGAATTGTTATCAATTAAAAAATATAATATTATTTCCGAATATTTTTAGTGGCCCAACTATAGAAAATCAGTCGAAAAATGAATTAACATATTAATTTTTTTTTAATTTGACGATAAAAATATGAAAGAATCGTTTTTCAGAACTTTGGGCTGGTCCATTTTGTCCCAAGTGTTATGGGTAGGGCTGAAAATGCGCAAATACATCGGATATACAGTAATTAGACGAAAAAAAAAAAAAATTTTTTTTTCACCAAATTTTGGGGGTACCTCGTTTTGCCTACCCTACCTCCTTTTGCCCCCCTTTCCCCTATAATGACTTTTAAATCTCCCTCGTAATTATAACAGATGTAATTATTAAACAAAATTGGGAGTTACGCAAAAAATGTTCCTTTTAAATCAAAGCGAATTATCAAAGTTATTAACAAGTTTAAATAAATTAAAAACATAAAATATGAAACTTATTTATTCATATACTATTTAAAATTTTGAAGTTATACATGTTATAAAAATTAATATTGCAATGTCTTTTATTTAATTTTTTAACGCATGAAATTTTAGAAGTAAGTCTTTTATAAACAGTATTTAAAACATTTTTTAAATTCAAATCCAACTCAATATCTTGATTAATCACAGAGAAAATATATTTTTTAAATAGCCGTGTTGTATTTTGATTAAGGATCATGCCTTAATTTGTTTTCATAACAGAAAAATATGTATTCGTGTAAAATTATCGTTATATTAAATCTCTATGACAATTATCATTTAAAGTCATTAAATTTGTTCATTTAATAATAAGAAAATTTAACTTTATCTGCTGACGTCAATTTTATAATTATCCCGAAAATTTCTGAGGAAAGTAATTATCTTTTGCCTAAAAATTCAAGTAATTAAGACTAAGTATTAAGCAACCAATTCATTGATTTAATGGCAAAATAAGGGTCCATAAATATCCATATATTGTAACATTACTTATGAATATCAGTAAACTACAATCAAGGTAATGCCTCTTTGACGCGTCAATTCTACCTAGAAGTAATTACGTTTATAATTTCAAGTGCATCCTAATGACTCACAAGCCTGACTTTTGCTTCAGACTTGAGATTTATGACTTAAGTAGCGAGGTGAGATTAGAGGACAATAAGAATTGTTTCCCTTCGTATTTAACAGGAAAAGTTCTATAGAAGTTTAAAATTTCGAAAATCTTATCGATCACAATTCTGACGATAGAATTCTTCAATAAGGTGGAGAATAAAAAGCCATCCCAAAGGTGAGAACTATATAGAGTAGGGATAGGCGATATTTATCGATATTTCAACTATCGATGTTTTTTTTCTAAAGTATCGATGTTTTCTATCGATATTTTTTGGACACGATATATCGATACTCGATCATAAAAAACTAAAACTACCGATTTTACGATATCGATGTTTTTTTTTTCAATTAGGAATGGGCGATATTTGTCGATATTTCAACTATCGATGATTTTTTTTTTCGTAACGAAGAAAGTATCGAGACTTCGAGCTATCGATTACTGGCGAGAAACATAAAAAATTAAAAATCATAAGAACTAAGTTTATGAAAGTGAATTTAAAAGTTTTGAAAATAAAAAAAATGCGCATTTATAGAATTTGAAAATCAGTACGTGCATTTTTTTTATTTTTGTGTCTTATTTTTAATTCGTTTACTTGTAATTTAAAATTTGTCTTATATCTGCGACATTCACATAAGTGTGAATGTAGCAGACATCAGACAAATTTAAAATTATTAATAAACAGAGTAAATAATTAATAAAATTAAATTTAAAAAAAATGCGCATTTAAAAAATTTTTAAATTAATAAGTGCATTTTTTATAAATGTTATTTTTTAAATTATTTATAATTTTTAATTTGTCTGATGTCTGTTGCATTCAGTCATAATAAGTTTTAATTTAAAAAGGAAAGGATATTTTTGTGCTGAGAAATTATTTTATTTAATATTTTAAAATTTGAAAATTAAAAAAATTAATGTGATTTTTTTCAATATATTTTTATTGTTCATACTTAGTACAAGGAATTCAGTGTAGTATTCAGTATTATATTTATATATATATTTATATTTATATATATATATATGTACTTATAATTTTTTAATTAACATGAGGCGTATTTATTGTATACTAATATGTCGATGACTTTATCGTTGGGAATATCATCCATGCAGACCTTTGTGATTATTATTATTTAATATTCTGTTTTTTTTTGTAGTATGAATGTTTATTATTAAATGACGCTAAAGCTAAAATAGTTTAAAATTTATAATCATCAATCACTGCTTTACGTATGTAGTTTGTTTCATGTTTTATAGAATATTAAATAGAATATATAAAGTATCTTCCAGATCTACAAAGTTTAAAAAAATCAAAACTTCATTATAAAAGTATCATATACATATATAATTATATAGCAAACGAAACGATAGAATATTAGAACAATAAAATAATTTTAAATTTTAAGAAAAAAATTATCACAATAATCACCAGTATTTTCCTTCATGGAAGCTGAGATTAATGTCGCTCACATAAAATTATCAATAAATAAATTCATTTTTAACTGACAGTTAATTAGCATCACAAAAACAATTAAACATTTAACAATGAACAATAAGTATGACTGGATTTGAATTCACAATATTATTAAGCGCCGTGCTTGATACACAATCAATACAAATATGTTAATTTAAAAATTACTAATAAAATTTTTATGATACTGAAGTTAGCCGACGTCTAATAATTTTTGGATTTTTTTTTAAACACTAAATTATAAAAAAAAATTATAGGAAAAAATTGCACCTGAAGTTTTTTAAATTTTCTACATGTGCATATTTTTATATTTTTTATTTTTTGTAATTTATTTGTTGAAAAAAAAATCCAAAAATTACTAAGTGTCTGCTAACTTCAGGATCATAAATTTTTTGTTCTTTAATTTTGATTTATTTTTATCCTCTAAAATTTAATGACTTCAATCTCAGTTTCTACTTGTTATATAGCAAGTGTCCGAGTATACTTTTTTCTGGTTCTCTTCTGCACACCTCGAACGCGAAGCGGAGAGGTTGTGCTTTATAACGGACTTGTCAAGGTCACGCGATTTCCTCACATTGAATTGTTTATATTATTTTTTATGTTTTACTTTATTTGTTATCAATTAATTTAATAAATTACTCACTATGGAAAATCTATTACGATTAAAATTTAGATTACACCAATTTAAATTCATCTAATACAATATTTAAATACCTTTATAATAACATACCAGTTTATTTGATTCTCATATTTTGTTTTCATATTTTTTATACCAAATATTAAATACCGCTATTATGTACTCGTCTATTTATTACGTAATCATGCCCGAGTGTAGCTCATTTTAGTATTGAATAGTTACCAAGCTACGAGATTAAAATCTTACCATTTTTCCGTTAATAATAATAATAATAATAATTTAAATATTATAAATATGCCGCTAGTGAATTTTTCCATTAAAGGGTTAATATTAATATGAAAATCGGTTCTTTTACATGTAATATACAAATATTTAACACGAGGATTCTCATGCGTGGTAACTAAAACACAAAATCTGCTGTGAAATGAAACCAGCCATTTACGAAGTTGCTTTTGGTTTCTAAGAATGAAAAAAAAGTCGCGATGGAGCCACCGGCATGGAAACAGCGACAAAACAGTAGCCAGAGTCAGAGTATAAAAACATCGCCATAGCCCACAGTCCATTGTGACCATTGTGTGCTTTAGTTTCTCCTTCTCCGCGGCTTGGTCAAGGACAAAACCAAGTAGAATTTACAGCCGGGATGAGCGGCGGCCTCGAGTTGTAAGCAGTGTCTATCAGTGTCTATGTCTACATAATAAGGGACAGGAAAAATTAGGGCTTCAGAAGAGACTCATGAGAGCACACATTTGCAAGTGTTCGTGAGTGAGGACAGGAGGCTTGGAGGTATTTGTGGCGAAGCTAGAGTTAAAATAGGGAGGACAGAGTTCAGCGGAGAGGAAATTGATGTCGAAAGGGCGTTGAGATACACCATGTAAGGACGTCATATTTTATTAATATAATTTTTTTTATACCTGCTGCGGTTGTCGCTGGGCAACGGGTTCTGACAGAGCTGATGTACAGAGCAACGGGAACGGGACATTAATCAGCGAAAGGACTAATGGAGAAGTAGTGACACACTATCAAGTAGTTTTGGTATGTCAGCCTTCAATATTAAAATAAAAAGTCTTAGTCTCTGTCATGTGTTGATATTTTTTTGTACTTGAGGATCTTGTGGGTTCGAAAAAAAAATGTTCAACGGAAAATTTGTCAGCTTTATTTTGTGGTACGTGTGTACGTATGGCTTGCTTTGTATTGAATGTGTAGTTACTCCATTTATTTATTTATTTTTTTTTGTCTTCTGGAGCAGTAGAAAATTTTGGGTCTTGTAATTTATTGGTAAAATAATTTTAATTATGAATTTCAGGTCTGAGCAACGAATTTGACATTACGGGTGTCGAGGTTTAATTACCCTGGTGATAATAAAGGGCCATCAGAATAGGCAGGAATAGGGAAAATAGCAGCCGCGGGGGCAGAAAACAAAGAGGCGGAATGACGAGGCCTCCTAACAATGATAATCTTATGACGTTTAAGCTGGTGGTGGTTGGAGATGGAGGTGTTGGAAAAAGTGCTTTGACAATACAGTTTTTCCAGAAGCTCTTTGTCACCGACTATGACCCCACCATCGAGGACAGCTACATCCAGCACACTGAAGTGGACAAGCAGTGGTGCATTTTGGATGGTAAATAAAATATACCCTCAGTTTAAATTTATGTCACTAATAATATATTTACTTTTATTTTTATTTCAGTGCTGGATACTGCAGGCCAAGAAGAGTTCAGTGCAATGAGAGAACAATACATGAGAAAAGGAGATGGATTTTTATTGGTTTACTCCGTAACTGACAAACAGTCGTACGAAAATATTGTTAATTTTTATACTCAGATACTTCGAGTCAAAGACAGAGATGTGTATCCCATGCTGCTGGTGGCCAACAAAGTCGATCTTGTTCACTTGAGAAAAATTACTGAGGAACAGGGCCGAGAGTTGGCGCATCGTTTAGGTATTCCGTACATTGAAACATCAGCAAAGGATCCACCGCTAAATGTCGATGCGGCTTTTCATGAGGTGACTATTCAAACAAAAATGTTATAAAAATTTTTTATTTAATCAGAATTAATGAAATGACTTAGAAATGATTATTTAATTTATCTTTAGGTCGTACGAATTATACGGAACCAGCCGCCCACGGACTTTGATAAGAAACGCCGGAAACGACGACGTTCTAGCAAGTGCAATGTACTGTGAGCCTGAATTACGATACTTAATACTAAGTACTAAGTATGTTTAATCAACGAGTCAAATTATTTATTGTTCAGCTTGGATTCATTTATTTTTTTCCACAACGACTTTTTTTTGTTTTATTTTAAAAGTTCAGCAAAGGTATTTTGAAAAATTATTACTATACTGCCTGATGGAAATATCCACGATTAATTACGATTATTATTTAAGTACGTCATTGAATTAAAACAAACGTAATTTTTTTACTAATTATTATTGTTTAAATTTTTAAATCATTTAAAAGCAAACTCTAATGGACGAAACCTAGATCATATTTACAGATTTTTAAATAATCGATCTATTGTAATAATAATCGTTTTCTTGAAAATTAATTGGTAAAAAAATAATGATAAATTAAAATATTTGAACGAATTAGTGAAATTAAATTGGATCGACAGCGCACATCTAAATATATGTATATGTATATTTATTGCAGTATTTTATCTCGAATCTCGATGATACTATTTATACCATTGACACATTGTGGAATTGATCGTTTATAAATTCAGTGAAATGAAATATTTTCACATGAATATAAAGCTTTTTTCAATGATAAATTTTGTCATAAAATGACTATAATAATTTTTATAATGAGAGGTTTAAAAAAAAAATATTTAAAATGTCTTTTAGAATTTAAAAAAAAAAAAAAAAAAAAAAAAACAATTGATTGTTAAAATTAATTAGATAATTAATTAATATTATTTAGTTTCACGCAGAAAAAAAAGATTTCCTGGCGCAAGTAAAAATTTTTTGCGACAAGGAATCCTTTTATTTTGTACAGGACTACATATTGAGGTACCTTATATATATATGTATATATATATTTCTGCATGTGTTCTATTTTTACTTTAATATTAGTAAATATTTTTGTAATCCGCGGATAAATATTTAATTTAAATAAAAGACTTTTATTTAAATTAATTCTCAACGCACAAACGAGTTGTAGACATAAATAATTTTATCCATAGACTTAACATTTCATTTAAATTATAAATGTTATTAATTATCAGTTAAAAAAAAGTTTATTTCTTCATTAAACTTAAATTTTCTCAACATAATTATATATTTGTATATATTAAATGTGAATAAATGCCAACGCTCATAAAATATAAACCAAATTTGAAAATGTTCTGTAATATGAGTTTTTTGAATTTAAAGTCATTTAAAAAAGTTATACTGAAAAGATTAGAAGTACTGTTTGAATGCGACAATAATCGGTTCCACGTAAGCCTTTTTCAAAAAATATAAAAGACGAATAGCATTTTAAATCAGCGATTTAACTTTTATTTTAAAGATAATTTTTAATTAATCAACAAACGAAATTAAAATTTGAGTACCTATTCGTAAGCACATCGAAACTCAGGGCTCACTTAATTAAAATGCTTAATTAAAAATAGCTTATTTAATTATAATAAATTTGCTGTAAATTATGCATCGAAATTTGGCAATGAAAAAAAAAATAAAAAAATTTGCCTTGAAATAAAACGAGAGAAAAAAAGTTTAAGTATTTAATTATAAAAAACAATAAATATTAAATTATTGTGATCTCACTCTTTAATTGGTATTTGTAACAATAATAATACTAATAATTATTATTATTTTTTAGCTTAAATTTATTTATTATAAATAATAAATAAATATATAAGTTAACAGTAGCCACAGCTGTGATAATAATTATTTGCCAGCTGCCGACTTCAAAATTATTTTGAAAACACTGATGATATCGAAAATAACAAAGCGATTTAAATATATAGTTATATATGTAATCGCATTTATTTAAGGGCATTCTCAGACAATATAAGTTTTAAATGTATAATATTTTATGATCCTGAAATTGACAGACGATCAACAATTTTCGGATTTTTTTTCAACAAATCAATTAGAAAAAATGATTTAATATGGAAATTTAGAAAATTCAAAAAACTGTAGGTGCAATTTTTCTAAATATTTTTTTTATAATATATCATTTTGAAAAGTCATTCAAAAGTTATTAGACGTCGGCTAACTTCAGTATCATCATATTTTTGTAGTGCAGCATAATAATTTTTTGGCGTCTCAACTTCCTGTTTCAAGTTTCGTCCACAAAATAATAAAAATTCGTACGTTTTTGATCTTTAAGTCAATTTTGTAACTTTAAATGTCAAATTTCGTAAGCTAAAATTTATTTATCAAATTTTGTTTTACTCCTAATTGATAACAATTGTAACTTTTTTTTTTTTTTTTTGTTCAATCTATATCTCGGCGACAATTGCAACTCCGGTGTCCTGTTTTCAATAAATGCTTTAATTTTTTTAAATTAATTTATAAAATTTTAATTTTGAAATGAAAACTAAAATTTTCTTAAGACTAAAAAAAATTTTTTGTGTTAAGAAATTCTTTTTTTCTGTTAGAATGCCCTTAAATCGTATAAATATAATATTAGTAATAAACTATCGTTGCACATATATATACCTATATTTTTTAAATAAAAATTACAAATGACAACAAATATTTATGATAAATAATAACGATATGTACTACAATATTATTGAAATAATAATAATATTAATAATTATATGTATGTATAATGTGTAAATGTATCAAGTATCGCTCAGATAATTTATATCAATTTAATTGGCTAATAAATTGTATCGGTTATTGAAAAAATAATATCACAGCCAATGAATTATAGATATTAATTGTTAAATTTAAAACGAAAATTATAATTGATTAAGTGGTGAAATTTTTTTCAGGTAATTGCTGTTGATAATTGGAATTTAAAATAAATATATTAATTAAACAAATTTTTGTATTGCCGTCCAGATTAAGATGTTACTAAAAAAAAAAAGAAAAGAAATTTAAAAAAAAAATAATAAAATAAATTATGAGTAAATTTAAATTTGATTCTGTTTCTTAGAGAATTTAAAACTCATAATTTTGATGGAGAAAAAAAATGAAGTCAATAAAAATGTGAATAAAGTGAAATATAAAATAAAAATTGATATATTTAATAAGAAATAATAAAATTTATCATGATAAAGTGAATAAATTTGTTGTTTTGTCCGCAGAATTAATTGTTTGTGTAAAAAAAAAAAAAAATGAAAATAAAAATTGAAATCTCCCCGTTTCAGAAGCAAAATTACTGTAATAAAAAACCCGACAGATATTTTTTTGTTGAAATGTCATTTGTGCAGGACACTGTAAACACTACATGCAAAATCAATGTAATAAATTATTAAATATTTACAAAACTAATTTATTTATTTATCCCATATACTTTCATTTTACAACAAATTTATCAGTTGCTTTTAAAATTAAATTAATCATTTGCCGAAATGAAGAGTTGGCAATATGACTAAATTTATTGACTATTTACAATTTTAATATTATTATCAACCAGTACTTGTAGAATATTTGTAACAAAAATTAAATTAGTACTCAGTATCATGAAAAATTTTTATACCAAAAATAAATAAATTAAATAGACAATAAATATTTACAAAACAAGGCCCCAATATGAACAAGTTTCGCAGGTCAAGTATAAACTGGACGTGTTATTTTCCGGAATAACCATAAAACTAGCTTTGAAATTACAATTCGCGCCATGATTAGCCATCTGATTTTTAATACTGTGGTAAAAACTTTCCATGGTAACTTTTGCTGGCAAACAGAGCTGGCAAGTTGGACAAACAAAGTGATCAGAATGCTCAGTGATAATGTCTTTTTCACAAATAGGACATATTAATTCATTTTTCATCATTTCTTCCAAGTATGTCTCCATCATATCCATTTCGTACTGATGCATACGATGGAACTCTTCCATAATCCATTGCTCTAGAACCCAGAATAAATAAATCAATACTTGAGTCAATTAATAAATAATCAAGACACTAAATAATTGATAATTAATAATAATAATCATCATCACCTTCTTCTTTAAGCATTTCTTCTTCAATACTCATCAGCTCATCTTGATTAACTGGCCATGTCATTAACTCAGCAAGTGAATCAGAGCTGTCATCAAGCATCGATGACATGCTGCTAAATTCCCGCCTCACTATTTCAGTAAGAGAATCTTTGACAGATTCATCATCTTCAAGACCAAGTCTTCTGGAGTTAAATAACTTATGACGTCTTTCTTGCATTTGTTTCCTGCATCTCTGATTTTAAAAATAAATAATTTAAATATTTATCAGACATCAAACTCAATACAAATTTATCAACACTAACCTGTCGCAATACTTGCTGGAACTTTGGCGACCCATGTCTGAGTTTATTAGCAGCTTCAATGTTATTTAGTCTATTAGTTCTAGGACTCTGCATATTTAAATTCAAATTCAAAAATTAAAATCACTGTCAATAATTTTGAAAAGATTTTATCAAATATCAACACCAATTGCTCCAATAAATGAACTTGGAAAAATTCAAACGGTCAGCTCATAAAATTCGCATGATCTACGACAGGAATTGAATCAAAATCAAAAGTAACCCAACATAAATTGATAATAAATGAACTGTAGGTAAATATTTAGTAAACTCGTCCCAGAAAGTGAATAAACTTCGGAAATCTCTCCCACTACTGATTAATTCAAATCTGCAAATCAAAGAATACCAGAGCGGGAGTAGAAACCGAAAATACCCGAAGTGTCCTTTTGCTAAGACTGGGAGAATTTAAAATATGTAGTAGAAATAAAAATATAGAGGCAGCACTTGTCAGCACAATATTTATTTATATACATTTTTGCACATGTAATTTGGTTGGATGTAAACACTAGATCAAAACATACGAACGTGAGGTTACTAATTAGTTTAAATAACTTTTAAATTAATCATGTGGATAATTGAAGTTTTGAATTTATTATTTTAAATATTTTAAAATATAAGTTTTAAAATGCCACCAAAAACTGTGATGATAACTCAAGAGAGTCCAGCTAATGCACTAGCACTCAATAAAGATCATTCACAAGTCGTAATTGCTGGACGAAATGGTATTTAATTAATTATTTATTTAATTAATATAGTAATTATAAATAACAATTTATTATTTTCAGTTTTTAAAATCTTCTCGGTGTTGGATGACAAGTTTGAAGAAATTTATAATTTACGAGTTGGTAAAAATTTAAATTTAAATTTTTCCTGCAATGATGTCACGTGGAATTTAAATGATGGTAAGTAAATATATATAATTATCTTCAACTATTTTAAATGTCAAAAAATTAATCTTTTTTTTATACTTACAACTGTTTAATTTAAATGTCTAGATCATTTGATAGCAACCGCAGCAACAAATGGAGCAGTCGTACTATGGAACTTGAATAGATTGACACGTTCCAAACAGGAGCATGTGTTTACTGACCACAAAAGAACTGTAAATAAGGTAAGCTTCCACACAACAGAGCCGATGTGGTTGATATCCGGCTCCCAGGATGGTACGATGAAGTGCTTCGACATTCGTATAAAAGAAGCTACCAAGACATTTTACAGCAACACCGAGTCTGTGAGAGACGTTGAGTTTTCTCCGCACCAGCAGCACACATTCGCGGCCGTGTCTGAGAACGGACATGTGCAGCAGTGGGATATGCGACGTCCGGATCGTTATTTCCAACATTTTACAGCTCACAGTGGACCCATTTTCGCGTGTGATTGGCACCCGGAGAACCAGTGGCTGGCAACCGCTTCCCGGGACAAGACTATTAAAATTTGGGACTTGACGTTGAAGCCAACTTGTGAGTACACCATTCATACGATTGCTTCTGTGGGTAGAATTAAATGGAGACCGCAGAGAAAGTATCACATTGCGAGCTGTGCTCTGGTTGTTGACAGCAGCATAAATGTGTGGGACATTCGCAGACCTTATATTCCATTCGCGAGTTTCAATGAACACAAAGACGTGACGACTGGTATCGCATGGCGAGGAGATCCTCATTCATTTATATCAACTAGTCGTGACTGTACGCTGTACCATCACGCTTTTCAGGAAGCAAGTCGTCCAGCAACTCAGGCAAATCCTCAGGGACTTGACATAAATCCGCACTGCGAAGTTGGATTTGCGAGCAAAGTCAATACCAACACGCCACCAACACTAAAACATTTGACAACTTTAATGAGAAAAACTCAAACGAGTAGTGATAATTTTTGTTCGGCATTGAGTACTGTCCAAAGATTTACTCTCAATACTTCTAAAGAGTCTAATTGGTTTGTGTACTGCGCAAAAAGATATATTTTAAACGGAAGACTGAGTGATATTTGTGATCACAATTCAAAAGTCGCTTTAGATGGCGGTCGCATTGACATCTGCTATGTTTGGAAAATAATTAAATCCTTTTATGCTGACCCCCTGGACAATATGCCCAAGAATATCCCTGACAAAGACGAAATTTTGAATATATCCCAGATGACACTCAAGGCGACTGGAACGGAGCAGAATAACGCAGTGATTGAGAATGAAGTCAAGTCACTGCAGGGAGACGGGTTAGGTGGCGTCAGCGGTGGAGATGACGAGACTGAGACCGATGAAATGCCAGAAAATTTGAATCCTCTGTCGAATATTTCTACGGGATATAAAAAATCTCTTAATGGATACAAACGTAAACCTAAAAGTGATTTTATTTTTGGTGAATTTGAGTTTGAATCCCTTGCTTTGGAGTATAATACAGGTAACTATATTGACAATACGATAAATGATAGCGACTGGTCACTGCCCAAGGAAGCGTTTCCGCTGAGACACGAGATACAGGACAGATCACCGCCGCCCGAACAATTTTCTAATCCCTCGGATATTAATGACGACTCGGGTTCGGTGACTGTTGAAGATCAACCCTGTCACCTTATCGTCAATTCTGTACCCAAGCCAAAGTTTTTTGACCCCACGCCCCTCGTTGAGGAAGCTCTTAGGCACCACGTGTCGATACGCGATGTCCAGACCTCCGTCTCAATATTAATGGCTCTGGGGTCCAACAGAAAAGGTCTCAATATATCGACAGCCATTCAGGAGAGCTGGCTTCTCGAGTACATTGATCTTCTGGGCAGATTCAAACTCTACGACGTGGCTACTCAGGTATTTAAATTAATATAAGTTGCAACAAAACCCAATAAACATTTTTAATTACTTTATTTAATTGTTCAGATTATTCAAAACGCTTGGATACCATCAATATCTCAATTAAACCAGCAGTCAACGACAATCCACGCGAGTTGTACCTCATGTGGGAAAGCTTTTCCACCGACCACGTGGTTCTGCGACCAATGTAACAAAACTAAACTGTCTCTTTGCTCGATTTGCCATCAGGTAATTATACAACATTTTAGTTAATTTATTGAAACTTATCAGTAGTTTTAGAAAAAAAATTAATTAGCAACTGTAACAAATATTTGCAGGTGGTCAGAGGATTGTACACCTGGTGTCAAGGATGCACGCACGGCGGACACATAAAACACATGAAAGAATGGTTTCAAAATAATCGACAGTGTCCAACAGGATGTGGTCATATGTGTGAATACATTTGACGACTGTAAATTGTTAGAAAAATTTTTTTTTATTATTTTATTTCATGACGTTTACATTTATACATAAAACATTTTTTATTGTTAAGTTTTATAAGAGTAGGATAGTTATATATATACATATATATATATATATATATATATATATAGATATATATATATTAGGGGTGTGCGAATAGTTTGAATTTACAGATTATTCGTATCGAATCGAATCGAAATAATCGATTCGAACTTTGAATTATTCGTAAGTTTTCGAATTATTTGTAAGTCGATTCGATTCAAACACAATCCGCACATCCCTAATATATATTTATATATATATATATATTAATATAAATACCGAAGAATGCTAGCCAGCTATACAAAGTGAACTATTATTTTGCACCAATTATTAGACAATAAAAACTTTTTTTTATTTAAATTATACAATTAATTTGATTGTTAATTTTTTTTTCGCAAGAGTACTCAAAAGACGCAACTAACTACTAAAGTACAAAAATATAAAACCAAAAATTTTATCAATTAATATTCAATAGTCAATTCTTCTGAGCATCTTTTATTTACTTTTATTAATAATAATAATTAGTATTATTTATATTTTAAAATTTAAATTCAACGGTGTCCATTTACGGAAAAGTTAATCACAGAAATAATGTTATTTTTAAAAAATAACTGCAGTTAAAATAATCAGTCATGGCTGCAGTTAAGTATTCATTTATATTTAACTATTATTAACTGATAAGTATTTTAATCTTTAACATTAATCAATAATTAATCCATTGATAGAGCAAAGCAACATAAAAATTAAGTGGCAGTGAGTGTAAAAATAGCAATAATAATTTATAGGCTTACAATCTCGACATTTTATTTTTTTTTCATTACATGTCAGTGCTGAAATTAAAAAGGTAAAATAAATTTCTAGTTTTTTTATAAATTATTTATTATTTCAATTATATTAATTTACATAACTTGTTAATTAACAAGATTTATTAACGAAAATAATTAAATATATACTGTCTTTTTAATTATCATATAAAAGTAAATAATTAAATACTCAAAATAATAATAATTATTATGATTAAAATTATCTAAATACAATATATGTATATTATAATAAAAAATAATTTAGTTTTTTAAAGTTTCAGCACTAAAAATTGTAATGAAAACATTTAATGACGTCTATTATTATTTGTGCTATTTATTAAACGTCATTGAGTTGCCGTAACATAAATTTAAAATTAATATATTATAAAATAACAATGAAAAATTTATTTATGCGCGTATTAATCAAAGCACCGGTGCTCTGTGTTATTTTAAAATCTTAACCAAGTGATTTAAAGACAAAATACAATTGGATGTTAATTAATATATATAAGAAATATAAGTAAAAACAAAAATATACAAATACGAGTAGTATTATAAGGCATGTAAGAGAACAATAAGCGACTGTATATATTATAATATAATATATATTTATATGTATTAAAGATTTATTTGATCCAGAATCAAGTCGTGTCGTAGGTCCCTCAAGTATACTGTAGATACAGTCATAGATGTAAAATAGTATCAAGGCTTTATCACTGTAAAGGGTTTGAGAACGCCGGTATGTTATACAAACGCATTTAGTTGGACGTACAAATACACTATAATAATATTTATATAATAATAATTATAATAATTATAATAATAATTATTAAACCTACTTTGTATTTTTTTTGTTTTTAAACATAAACAAACTATAAAGTTGCCTCCATTTCGTTAGAGAATAACACAACATCGTTTGTTGTTTTTACGCTCGGCACCCTCGATTTTATTTTCTTGGGCTTTGCGTGCTGCTATTGCGCGCATCAAGTCAAAAAACACCTGAAATTAATTATTTTATCAGCACTCAAGCAAAAATAAATTAATTTAGTTAATTTTTTAAATTTTAATTATTTGAAAGTCGACATTTTTTCTTTTTTGGCGGTAAAAAATTTGAAATGATAATTTACTTTCTTTTTTTTTTTAAATCAATTGTTCATTTTTACGGTGGATTGATTAATATAATTTTGAAAAATGGTTACTTCAATTACTTTTTATTTTAAAGAAAAAAAAATGTAAATTAAAAAAAAAAAGATATTTTGATTGGGAATCTTACTTTCAAATAATTATCTTGGTAATAAATTGACACACAGTAATTATTTTGCAAAAGATAAAAACATCAAGCAAAGCAAGATGACAAAAGCGCAAATTAAAAAAAAAATATATCTGCGAACCTATAGAATAATGCACTTCTTTTTCTTCCTTTTGGCACGATCCTTGCCGCGACCATTACTCGCCGACTTGTCTTCTATTTTACGTGATCTTATTTCACGCATCAAGTCAAAAAATACCTGGAAAATGTGCAAGTGATGCTAATTCTTAAAACAACTACCACAGTGACAGCAATAAATAGAACTAAATAAAATTATTTATTTAGACCCATGCTTAAGCAGCGGTAACAAATAAAATACCAGCTAATTTATTTAAATAAACAAACAAATAAATAATTTTCTTACCTTGTCAACATTTTCTCTAGTTTTAGCGCTCGTTTCCACGTAAGGTACACCCCATTGCTGAGACCTTCCTTGAGCTTCAGCCAAACTAACTTTTCTTTTTTCCTGAAGATCACTTTTGTTCCCGACCAATAAAAAAGGAATGTTCTCGTCGTTTTTAACTCTCAGAATTTGCTCTCTACAAAAAAATAAAAGAAATTTATCACATCAAACATCTAAAAATAATAATTCACTTGAATAACTTAGTAAATAAAATACCTGAACTCTTGAGTAGCTTGAAAACTGTCATCCTCGGTGATAGAAAACACACATAGGAAACCCTCACCACTTCTAAAATAATTATCCCTGATTGCTGCATAGTCTTCTTGACCAGCGGTATCTAAAATATCTATTTGTACTTCTTCGCCGTCTAGCACAACTTTTTTTCTGTACGAATCAGCTTTCGTTGGCTCATAGTCTTCTACGAACTTTATCAAAAAAAAAAATATATTACTAATTATCCATAATAATGAAAGTAGCGGACATTTAAAAAATTTATTTGAGCGCATATTCAAAAAATTTAATTCTTCTTACGAGTAACTCGTTCATAAAAATAAAAAAATTATTTGATGTCTTCTACTTTTAGTGTCATAATTATTCAAATTATAAAAAATATATATAATATGTATACAAAGCAACAAACCTCATCATACATAAATTGTAGTGTCAGAGCCGATTTACCAACACCTCCACTCCCAACCATTATCACCTTGTGCAAAGCTTGAGCTGCTCCCGGTTTTTTCGCCATTTTTTAGCTAAAAAAAAATATATATCACCATTAATATAAATACTTATTATAAATTTTACCATTACGCTCGATAATATTAATATCTATTTATAATTATACGGTAAAAAAATTTTCCCACGCGCTAGAATGAAAGTCATCAAGAAATATTCAAATAAACAAGAGGATGTATAACGGGTCTCGCAATCAATGTGAACTATCTCCAAGAATGAATCAACATAAACAAGAAGCCATATGATGTAGGATTACTTGTTTATTGTACTTAACTTTTTTCTTTCACAATGAATTGAAATTTTTTTGTTTAAACTTTTTCAGCGGTTTCTCTATTTCTAATTTCATTTATTTGACTTAAAAATTTATTAAAACAAACAAAATGATGAAATCTATAACTAATTAATTATGATACTTAAATTACCCGAAGTCTTATAATTTTTGGGTTTTTTTCAAAACGATAAATTTGAAAAAAAATATGACAGTAAAGTTGGTGGACATCTGATTGTTTATAAAATTTAAAAATGATAAAATAAAATTTTTCTAATAAAAAAATTAAAAAATGGACTCAGAAAATTCTAAAATCAGTACATGATTTTTTTTTATTCTATCAATTTAATTGTTTAATTTTTTTTACATGTAATTTAAAAATTGTCTTATGTCTGCTACACTGATAAAAAAAAATATTTCAAATAATTGCACCTGTAGATTTTTTAATTTTCTACACGTACATATTTTTAGTTTTTTTCTGTACTTAATTAGTTTAAAAAAAATTAAGATCATTAGTTAACTCCACATAAATTTATAAATAATATTTTTAAAAAATAGTTACCAATAAAAAGTACTTGCGTTAACTTATAAAAATAATTTTTAAAAATTCCAGTGTCAATTTAATTTGAATTGTTGGATAAAACTGACACTAACCGCGTTCTAAATAATTTTCATTTGTTTGATTAATAAAAGTAGGCTAATTGTTGATGAAGATGATTAATTAATACCGAGAATTTATAAATTTAAAAAATAAAATAAGAACACGAGTGTCAGGAATTTGAAAATATTCAGGGCGTAGAGTTTGTACATACAATACTTATACGAAATAAAATAAAAAAATACAATGAATAATAAAAAGGCGGTGCCGCGTTGTCGGATAAATTACCGAGATGTACGAGTACAAATTTCGTATTTAATTTAACCTTTACCACAAATTAATAATAAGTACACAATGACAGCGGACACTTTCCCGGTATTATTTGTTTCAAAATTACGGCACTAATTTATAAACAATAACTTTATTATCTTTACAACAATTACCTTGATAAAATTAAATATAATAACAGTAAAAAAGTCACGATAAACTTTCTGTATGACTCAGGCTCAGGACAGAATCGAGTCTGGCCACCCGTCATTGGTTGGTTCGCTCTTTCGCCGCTGCCTGATCTATGATTCACAGAGCGCTTTCGTCTGTAAATATATACAAATATGAATATATATGTGTGTGTGTAAGCACTCGAGTCTAAATAAAAAAAATCTCGAACAATATTACAATCCATGTGTAATTTTTTAAAAAACAATAACAATTAAATGCGAGAGAGAACACACGTTGAGTACTAATTGATTTAAATTTGAAATAATGAACAGCTCAAAGCTGGAAGTCCAGTGGTCTCCAGTTCATTCAAATAAATTTATTACCTGGGGAACGGAAATATGTCTTTATGAAGTTGCTGAGTTTAAAGACAATGATAAGCAATCATGTAATAAATTCTAGCTGTCAAAAAAAAATTAATTTTATTTTGAATTTATCTTTAAATTTACCATTATTTTCTAGGCATTAAAATATCGGATTCAACGGTAGCCCAGCTACTGGCAACAAATTCAAGTCATCATTATGTTAAGTGTGTTGATATTTATCCGCAATCAGAACCGGATATTTTGCTGGCAGTGGGTCAAGCTAATGGGAAAATAGTGTTGACAACTTTTGGGCCAACAGCTTTCGACTCCCTCAGTTTAACGGGAAAGGAATTGGGTAAGTTTATAAAATAAAATATTTAAATAGTGCCGGTATTTAAATGCTGGTTGTATTTTTTAGCACCGAAACATGCGAGACAATGTAACGCAGTGGCATGGAATCCGGCAGACCCAAATTTGATAGTCTGTGGTCTTGATAAATATCGTACAGATCATTCAATTCTGCTGTGGGACGTTTTGAAATCTCCTTCGATAACTGATCGTGCCCATCACCACGCTGTCAATCAACCGGATTCAATAAAACCGCTGTCAGAGGCTGGAGTGTCTGAAACAACACATTCACTTTCTTGGTTCAACAATGAGACGCGGTGCCTGGTTGCCGGCGTAAATAATAAGCAATTAAAGATAATTGACTTTCGCGACTCTGCTAAAACTGTAAATACCACAGCTACAAAGGCCGTGTACAGTGTGGCAGTAAATCCACATAATGTTTGTCAGCTGGTTTCTCATGTCGACAATCAAATCACCATCTGGGACACGCGTTACTTTGAGAAGCCGATGCTGACGTTGCCGCAGACTCGGCAGATAAACAAAGTCCTGTGGTGTCCAACGCGGCACAATCTCTTGGGATCTTTGCAGAAAGATTCAGCAGTATTATATTTGCATGATATACAGCACAGCGGGGTCGGAAGTGGTGAAGATGCTGAGCCAGGAGCTCTAGAACGGATGGTAACTCCTTGGTCAACACCTGGTACCAATTGGACGGGCATCAACAGTTTTTCCTGGCATCCTACTCATGCCAATAGACTACTAACGATATCCCCCCAAGGAATTACCGACTACACCGTCTACGAAAGAGTCACCGTGAACTGGTCCACAAGATCTCATTTGGTGTGGAATCATGCTACCAAAGCTCTCAAATATATATCAAGCAGTGATAATGTATATAAATCTCTAGATGACATTTCTATTCTTACAAAGCGACGTGCTCTTGCTAATTACGGATTACTTCCTGATTTATCGCAGAATGGTGAAGTAGCAGAAAACGAAACGCTAAAGAATTTATGGCAGTGGTTATGTTTAAGTAGGTCGTTAGTTGAAGACGGAATCATCCCGTCAATTTACAATTATCATCCTGGAGTAAGAACGGTCTTGAGACTGGACGGTCAGAATGGCGGCAATGGATTATTTATGAAGTCTGAGTTAATAAATCGACCGTGGGTTGATATTGGATCGAGTCATACTGCTAAAATTTATCGATCGACTGATCGCGACAAAGCCCTCCAGCTTTGCGGCTGGAGATTCGACAAGGACTCAAATGCTACGTACAATAATTTATTTCTCGAGCGACTTGAACGAGAAGGACAGTACGCACGTGCAACAGCAATATCTGTATTTAATTTATCTTTAAGACAAGCCATTGATATTTTGAATCGCGGTGCCAGCAAAATGTCAATGGCTACAAATTTACACATCGTAGCAATGGCACTGTCAGGATTTTCAGAAGATAGAAACAGCATGTGGCGGGAATTGTGTTTGAAATCACGATCTCAATTGTCAGATCCTTATCTTAGAGCAACTTTTGCATTTCTAACAGCTGACAATGACTCGTATGAAAATGTACTTAATGAAAATGGTGTTGCTGTTGAAGACAGAGTCGCATTTGCTTTGATGTTTTTGTCAGACAGTAAATTATGTGAGTACTTGAAAAAATTAACAGTTAAATTGAGCGAAGAGGGTGATTTGGCGGGTTTCCTACTTACTGGAGCAACATCTGACGGCATTCAGCTGCTAAACCGTTACCTAGAGATTACTGGTGATGTGCAGAGCTGCAGTCTCATCGCTATTCGTGCGTTACCAGTTAAATTCCGCCAGGAAAATCAAGTCCAGGTATGGATCGACAGTTACAGAGAGTTGCTGGATGCCTGGAAGATGTGGAACCAACGCGCGCACTTTGATATCGCAATGAGATTGCCCTCCACCGACAAACCGCCTCAGCAAGTCTTCATATCATGTAACTTTTGTGGCAAAAGCATATCAGCATTCATGCAAAATCTCAGTCGGACACGTGGACCTTTCAGTAGACTCGTGAATAATTCAAATCAATTAAAAATATCATCATGTCCGAACTGCCGCAAGCCACTTCCGAGATGTGACATCTGTCTGATGCACATGGGCACCCCCAGTGGCATCCGGGCATTGGCTGGGATCTCATCAAGAAACGACGATGACAGCAAACTCACGGAATTCGGCAGCTGGTTCACGTGGTGCCAGACATGCAGACACGGCGGACACACTGACCATATTACTCATTGGTTCCGACAGCACACAGAGTGTCCGGTCACCTCTTGTAGCTGTCGCTGCTTTTCTCTAGATGCATCTTTTAATGTTTTTGTCAACGCGACATAAATTATAGTTTTTTAAAATGAATAATGTACAAATTTTGTATTTTAGCAAATTAACAATCATGCAATTTAGTTTGTATTGAAATTTTTTATTTAATTATTCCCCAAAATATATTGTACATTTTTTCCAATCAGTATTTTTATTATTATTAAAATTACTTTAATTAATATAGATATCTTAGGAGAACAAAGTTAATAATTAATGGGGGCATGAAAAAAAAATAAAAAATTGGTGGAAAAAAAATCTTATCTCAGTAATACTCTTCTGTTTGCATGGCATTATCATTTGGTCCATCATCTTCTATGATATTACACTTTGCCAAAACGTTTTGGAAGTCCATAGCTTTCAATACGGTCATGAAATCCAAGTGGTCTTTGGGATCTAGATTAACAATTAAATTTAAATTATAAATAATTGGCAGGTAAATAAATAAATAAATAAATAAATAAATAAATAAATAAATAAATAAGTAAGTAAGTGATAATACCGAATATATTTTCATCATCTTCAGATGCAAATTGATAGTAACTCTCGGCAGCAATCGTTGATTTAGATGTAACATTGCCAAATATCTGCATAATACCGGAAACATCACCAGAGTATGGCTCATTTAGAGCGACATTTATTTTTGTTTCATCGAATGTCGTTATCTCGACATTTTTTCCGTCACTGCTGAGCTGTATGATAAGAGTAATATATTGTTAATTATATGTAGAAATTAAGTACTTGTAATAATACGTAATTTAATTATAGATACCTTGGTTAGATAACCTTCAATCACCACACTCTTGTTTACATTCTCCGCTACATGCTTTCCGCCAATATGAAGTCTTCCACTCATTATTATTTAGATTTTTTTAAATAATAATATTTTATAAAATATAAAATCAATGTCTTGAGAAATAATTAGTGGCAAGTATTCTATGTACTATCAGTGTCTGATAGTCAATTATTAATTTGTGCTGTTTGCGATGATTCATGAACAAAAACCCGTTAAAATTCGTGTGGAGGAGAAAAAAAAACGGATTGTAGAATAAATTCCACAGACTGTACCATGTTTTTAAAAAGCAAAAAAAAAAAAAATGATGTGAGAACATTATTATCGACTGTTGCAATTAAAAATTCATTTATTTATTTAAAAAAAATAAATTATATTATTTAATTATTTGTGAGTGAACTAAAAGTTATAAGTTTCATTCCATAATGTACATATACAAATTATTAAATATTTAAATATTAATTATATTTTACTTATGAGCTAAATAATATCGATCTTCATATCGACTAAAATTTTTTCCCGCCCAATTCCGTTTTAAAGCTATGGTATATTTTTTGTGATTCTTATATTATGCTAATTTATGAAGCATAAATGTAAGTCCGAGTGGAGACAAAATGCGCAATATAAATGAAGTGACTAATATATGCTGACATTTTAATTTCGCTTCTTAAGCTGTGAAGTCTTTCGTCTCTGAGCAAGAAAAAAGAAAAATTTTTCGAGCCGCTAAAATTACATTAAAAAGTATTTTAAAATATTTTTCTAAAACAATTAATTGAAGTTACTCAAATTTTCTAATATCATTAAAATTTTTTTTAAAAATTGAAGATTTTTAATTTGTATTTTAATAGGGTAGAAATACCGTTTTTGGCCACTTTAGGGCCAGTTTTGGCCACTTAGAAATTTTAAATAAAATAATTTGTAAAACACGCAATGGCATAATTAACTTTTAAAATGTGTTTGAAGATACTTTTACCACATTATTACAATTAAATTTTTTTTTAATGCGTTTTCATTATTTAAAATAAAGTATTAAATGTTCAAAAATGGAGCAGTGGCCACAAATGCTACGTCTACTCTACATATGATGCGGCCTACGCCCACTAACTAATGCGAAATTTTTGGCTGAAATGTTTAATTCTTTCAGCATTTTGTAACAAGAAAGCTTCATTGATTTTTTTCGAACTGTTCATAAAGTGAAAACTCGAAATTTGTGATACTCGAAGTTTTTTTTGTACAACTTTTCAAAAAATGAACTTTAATTATTTTATTTAATTATATATTTTAGAATGTACTTTCCAAAATTTTAATGCAAAAAATTGTCAAAAGTATTATCACCTAAATTTTTTGAATTTGAAGATTTAAAAAACTTTTCATGAATTCTTGAGATAGATGGAAATGTTTGTTTCTTTTTTTCAAATATCACTTGAAGTACTGCTTCATCATTTTCAACGAATCATTGTATATAATTTTTATAAAGTATTAGAGTTATAGAAGTTAAATTTCATGTGAATTTTTCATCGAAATTTCACTGGAAATTATTTACCAAATTTCGATTTTAACTCTTAACTGATAACAACTATAATTAATTTAAAAAAAATTATGTACCCTTGCGAGAGTATAACTGCATGTTCTTTTTTTACTATCGCTTGATTTATTTTTTTAATTAATTAATAAAACTTCAATACGGCTTGTGACAGTTCAAGTTCACTGAAAATAAAAAAAAGGGAAACTGTCGAAATTCTTGAATGCAGACTGACATAAGTAGTATACAAATTCTGAATATAAATGCTAATTTTAGTACTAAATTTAATCTATATGTTTTTCAGACCGTAGATAAAATAATCATTTATATTATCCAAGAGATACATATAAAACAAATAATCTACACTGCAGCAATCTGTATTTAAATATACGAGTCTTAGTGACGTTAAAAAAAAAAAAAATTCATTAAGGCAACGATATTGAAAGAAATCTTTGTTTTTGTTTATAAATTTTTAATAAAAATTTGAATATGAAATTGATTATGAATGATTTTAAAATCGCTGTGAATAATAAAGGTGAATGGAAATTGAAAGATATTGCTGAACAAATGTCTTTTGAGTATAACGAATTATTAGCACTTTTTAAAAAGAAAAAATTTATTACCCATGAGAAGTTAGATGACCTATTAAGAAGATATAACTATGATAAAGGTGTTCAGATATTTGAAAAAAAATTCGATTTGTACAAGCAAAATCCATGGATAACAAATGCTGCTCTTTTAATAGAAGAAAATAATTCTGATTTGTAAATTAACGAAGTATTTATTCAGTTATGGAATACGTTAGGTAGTAAAACAAATGAAGTACATGTTTCTAAAGAGCTATTAAAATTTCTGGGATTTCTTAATCAAGATGATAATAATCCTAAGTTTATTGAAGAGGTTCGTTCAAGATTTATTGAATTTTTAAATGATGATAATATAAAATTTAAAGAAAAAAAAAGTGCTACTAAAAAAGAGATCTATCTCAGTATTTCTGAGTTTGAAAAATGTACTAAGATCATAAATGACAATAAAATTCGAGAATATTATTTGGAACTGGGGAATATATACAAATCTTACAAAATGAAGGAATTACAAAAAGAAAATATGAAAATGTCATCACAAAGCCAAGAGGTACAACAAGAATTACATAAAGAAAAAGCTAAAAACAATGATCATCGGGAAGCTATTCAAAGAATGAGTAATATGATAAAAACGGTTGAAAATATTAAAATTAAAGACGGTTTGATTTATATTGTTACTTCGAACGTATTTGCTAAAAAGAATAAAATGATAGTAGGAAAATTATTAAATACAAAAGAACGTTTACGTACCGATGGAGATGAAGTTCTAAACAAACTTAATATTAAATTTAACTCGAGAACTTCAGATGATGAATTTTATTACATTTCACATAGATCTACTTATAATGTTAGAAATTGTTATAATGTTCTTCTTCATACGATTGAAGAATTTAAAGACGAGGAAAACGGAAATTTTTACAATATACACCAAAGGGATCTGAAACAGTATGTGGTGCGTTTTATTAAAAGATTCAACCAATCTTACGATGACATCAATCATCTCATTAAAAAACCATCATTTTACACCAAGAAAGGCACTATTCCAGAAAGAGTATCAGTTCCAGATTATGATGAATATAAAGAAGATGTCGTATTAAATCATTTCTATAAAGTATTGGAAACGTATATAAATAACGAAACTCTTACGAAAACTAGATGTGATTTCTTCACCGATGTACTTAAAGAAATGAACTCTAAATTCGATAAACGTGAAATGTGGAAAGTGTTCAAAGTCAATTTCAATTGGCAAAACAGCAAAGAACCGATTACACATAAAGGCCACCAAATTTTTATAGAGTATTAATTTTTACATTTTACATAACAAAATAAGAATTTATTCAGGATAAAAAATTATAATAAAAAATTGCCGCGTATATATTTTTTTTACCAGGAGAAATATTGTTCTCGGAGTTAAAATTTGCGCATTATCATCAACAAACATATTTTTATTTTTTTATGTAGAAAAATTATACTACCTTAAGTTGCAAACTATTACACTGTAAAAAATTTGCGGAGTGGAAGCGGATTAAATCTGAAGTAAATGCGGAGCGGATGACTTTACTCATTTAATCCCCTCGGAGTGAAATTCACTCCGAGAGGAGTTTATTTTAATATTAAATCTCTGATTCGGAGTGAAATAAAATCCCGATCACTCCGAAATTACTCCGCTGAAAAGCTTCTTATTTACTCCATATTCGGAGTGGTTTTTTCTAACTCCGGAACTCCTAGTGATGAAGTGAATTTAAATTTAAATAAAATCTATAATAACTCCGAATTCACTTTCGATTTTTACTGTGCATAAAAGGCTAAATGTCATTTTTATATATGAGTATAAAGTCATATACCGCTTTTTTATCATTGAGTATCCATGCATATATTGTAATCAATTTGTTTTACAGAGGTATGAAATAATGCTTATTTCAAAATATTACTTTTTTACTATATCAAAAATATACTAACAATATAATTATCGTTTATAAATGATTCATGTATAGTTAATGTAATGTACTACATGATGTATAATTATATCTTCAATAATAATTTTTTTTAAATTTAATGTTTTTTTTTCATTTGATTGCTTTTTTACACTGTAGCATATATCTCTGTACTTTTATATGTTGAATTAATTATATTATACTATACAAAGTAAAATTATAATTTTTATATTTTATTTTAAGTGGGTGAGTATTTTTTCCTGAAGAAAAAAAATATTTTTGAAAATACAGGAATGGTCAGTACACTTTTATATTTTTGCCACGAAATTTTTTATATTTATTCAAAATATAATCGAATCAATTTGAACACTGACTCATCTACTGAGTTTTTCACTCAATGCGCAACTTGGAAAAATTGATCGTTCCGTGGTAAGTAAAGTTTTCTTCTTAAAAAAAAATGGACAGAGAGAAAATGGCAGAGTTGACCTCTTCCTCTAATGAGTAACGTTCGTTGATATTTTTTTATTGTTGAATGATAAAAGTAAAATTTAAGCGGTTAATTTAAATTCACTGTTACAACATTAAAATATTTAATTTAAAATAAAATAAAATTTATTTAATTACAAGTTAACAAAAACAAATTAGTTTACATTGATTATAATTACATAGACCAGTGAAAAATATTAATATAATTGTAAATATTGCATTAAAAATATAATTGATTAATATAATCTATAATCTTTTTAGATGCACACAATTGCTTTTATACAAAATATCTAATAAATTTTTAATATTGTTGCGTTAAAAATATAATAGATTAATATAACATCCGATAAATTGTCTGTATAAAAAATAGCTTCGTGCATTATTGCATTACAAGATTTTAAAAAATTCGTTATTGGTTAACTTGAACCGAGGCCAGCTCATGTAGCAGACATACAAATTGACCTAGTTTAGTTTAAAAAATAAACGTCTTTTAAATGAAATATATAAAATTTATAATTCTACTCCTTCTTGGAATGGCTAGAAGTTACTTCCGCAGGCTTTGATGGGAAGATAGCAAACAAAGATAACTGGACGATGTATAAAAACAACCCAACGACGTTTTGGAACTGTAAAGTCAAAAATAAATATTTATTATCTGATAGTTGAATACCTCAGTAATTGAGTAACAAATTTCATCAGCCGTATTTGTTGTTGTCTTATCATCATCATAATTAGTTACTTACGACAATAAATCCGTTATCAATTATGATGCCATAAAGTAACCATAGGAAAGATACGACAGTCCCCATGGCTATCAATGGGAACGGAAGAAGTTCCGTGCTCTTGGTCTTAATAACTTCACCCTATGTAACAAAAGTCAAATATTATTATATTATATAAAATACCAAGTAATAAAAATAAATATCAAGGCGTGTAATTAGATCTGTGCTTACAAGATTCATAAGCGGAGTTCCAATGAGCATCAGCAATAATACTGTCGTCAACAGACCGTATCTAAACTCAATGTACTCTGGGTTTTCAAATTTAGCGTAGGCTAAGAATATTGACGCTAATCCCAATGTCTTGGCTATTAATTTCATCATCGCAGTCTATAAAAATATTATCAGTACAATTTAAAATTCAATATAATAAACAAATAGTTACAGTTACAGTTTATTTATTTATTAATTAATTACGTTACCTTGTTTGGAGAATAAAGATAAAAGACAGTTACGTAGAGTATACTTGTCGTCAACCCAAACATATTGACCTTGATCATTGCCGGATCATTTAATATGAATGCGTATTGAAACATGAGCATTCCTCTAAAAATAAATAAATAATTGTAACAATAACAATGTCTTAAAGTAATTGTAATCATATTAAATTACAATATTATTATAATTACATTCCAATACCACCGACGAAAGGTTTGGCATCGAATCCCTCAGATGATCCTTTTTTGTAGATGTCTTTGCATACAAGTCTGCAAACAATTTATTGATAAATTTGACAGTCATAGCAAACAATAAATATCTTAATTGTTCATTCATTCATTCAAATTAATGGGGTGCAGGGGTCAGGAGTTCAATTGATAAATTAATCGGCAATATTAATATAAATATGAATAAATAATTAATTTGAAGTATAGAGTAATTGTTTCCGGTAATAAGTTATACGGATTATTCAAGGACATTAACGTCAGATTGTGTATCAGTAGACTTGTCATGATTAGATAATTAGATATGCGTTTGAAAAATATAATTAAGTGTAAGACAATTGAATTTTAAAGGAAAAAATCTTACGTTCCAGAGAGCATGTGTCCCATGGTGCAAACGGAAGCAACATTTGCCACCAGTTCTTTGTAATCTTCCAAGCCCATTTTGTTGATGTATGCAGATCAGTTGACTGAATAATAATTATTTGAATTAAATTTATTGATAAGCAGCAAGTGTAGACTCGTCGACGTCGTTCAAGTGAATGCGGGAGCAGCAAACCAGTTTTGTATTGGCCGTCATATCCAGCATGGCCGTCTCTCTACCGATTAAATTAAATTACTTATTTCGTCATCCAGCCCCAGCTGTTTTATCTAGAAAATTTCCTACTTTACCAACTCACCCAACAAAAATAATTACAGCAAGATGGCGCAGGTTGTCGTAATGTTTTTCGAGAGACCGCCCCCTTTCAGCGGTCGCGTTCTCTGACTCTTTTTATTTGTCAGCGGCTCCATTGGTACGTGTTTTCTCATATTGCTTTTTAAAATCCATTATTTATAACGCGATCAATTTGTTTCTTATTTTAAAATTATGTCCACATATTTTATTAATTATCGAGTTATTTATTGTATTAAATATTTTTATAAAATATTTTATTTATTTAAAGTTGTGTAGATTTTTAATATCCGACTTAGTTTTGAGGTTAATTACAATAAATTTCACGTTGTCAAGATGTGTGCCAATGTCACGCAACTTTTTCAACTTAGTCCAGGTGTACGTTTACTAAACATTTACTTTTTTTATTTTTCTTTTTAATTATAGATCTGAACAATGGGTCGAGTAATTCGCGCTCAGCGTAAGGGAGCGGGATCTGTATTCAAATCCCACACCAAGAGGAGGAAGGGTGCACCTAAACTCCGTTCTCTCGATTACTCAGAGAAACATGGATACATCAAGGGTGTTGTGAAGGTATTTGACTCATTTATTCAAAAATCAATTATTTAATTTATTTAAAGTCAATTGTTTATGATGATTTCTATTATCCTATCTCTGAAAGGTTTTGAAGATCATTTAGAGGCTCTTTCTGATGTGACAATTGTTGAAAATTAATTTTCACTGATCCTCCAATCGGTAATTTGCTAATTTATTAACAGATGATTTATATTTTATCAGGAAATTCTTCATGATCCTGGTAGAGGCGCACCACTGGCTTGGGTTCACTTCAGAGACCCGTACAAATTCAAGACCAGAAAAGAATTGTTCATTGCACCAGAAGGAATGTACACTGGTCAATTCTTATACTGTGGAAAGAAAGGTATTATAAAACACAGTAATTGAATTATTTTAAATGGCATTTAATTAATGTGGGTAATTGAAACTCTGCAGCAACCCTCCAGATTGGCAACGTAATGCCCGTTGGCACCATGCCTGAGGGTACCATCGTCTGTAACCTCGAAGAAAAGACTGGAGATCGTGGCCGACTTGCTCGTGCATCCGGTAACTACGCAACAGTAATTGCCCACAACCCTGACAGCAAGAAGACCCGTGTAAAATTACCATCTGGAGCAAAGAAAGTAATTCCCTCCAACAACAGAGCCATGGTTGGTATTGTTGCTGGTGGTGGACGTATTGACAAACCGATATTGAAGGCTGGACGTGCTTACCACAAGTACAAGGCCAAGAGGAACTGCTGGCCTATTGTAATTATCTACTTACCTCAACTACTTTTTATGATCATCCCAATAAATCGCGTTACTAAATTCAAAAAGACATTTTTATACACAGATCAATTTTTAGTAAAAATTATCCAAAAAGTTTGATACTGTGAGAACATGTGGTAAATATATAAAATTTCTCATGCACATTGTCAAATATACTACTCGATAGCATATAAGTGAAGTGCAATTTCTACTAACAACAGTAAAAATTTAGTTACTGGCTAGATGTCCTTACAGTACCAAATTTTATGGGTAATTTTTACTCAAAATTTCTCTGCGTTTAAGTTTAAAGCCAAGAAAACGTTTAGTTTTTTTTTATTACCAATTGTTTTGTAGCTAAAAATTTGAAAAAAAATTTCAGCTTTATAATAAGTTTACACTATGATTTACAATTAAAAAAAAAAATGTCTTTTTGGAATTAGTGCCGCGAAATACTTAATCTAGATGATGCTTTGACATTTGAAACCTGAATTTCATGTGGACACTTTTTAACTGATTTTTAAAAATTGAAATCCATTGAATTAAGTTATTTTCTTGTGGAAACTGATCTAAAATAAATTTTAATTTTAATTTATAGGTTCGTGGTGTTGCTATGAACCCAGTTGAGCATCCTCACGGAGGAGGTAACCACCAGCACATTGGTAAAGCATCGACAGTCAAACGTGGAACGAGTGCCGGTCGTAAAGTTGGTCTCATCGCTGCTCGTCGTACAGGAAGAATACGCGGAGGAAAAACTGATACTAAGAAAGACGATTAGGCTGTTAATCATCTTGTCAATTGTCTTAATCATTATAAATAAAAATAAAAAAGATCACACATTGTTCATTTATTTGTTTTTAAAAAATGATAGTAATTTCATCACCTCTATCAGCCCAATTCATGCTGTCAATTATTTAATATAAGTAATCAGTCAGTCATGTCCCAGCGACCAGAAGTTGAATTTAAATAAAAAATAATTGAAGGCATTCAAAATATTAAATTAGCAGCCAGCCCGGAAGTGGTGAGTCGGCCATATTGCTCCGAGTTTCCTATCAGCCATTTTATTTTTAGTTTTATTGCAACTTACGGCCAACAGCAGAGCAGCACCATCACCCATACACTAAAGACACTCTGGACTCTGGCAGGGGTCGTCTGTCTCAGTTGCTCTCAAACGCTTGTCCGAATCAGCAGAATTGTCTGCAGTGTTGGTATACCTATAGTTGAAGTAATATTTGTACCCTTACCCTCAAAAGCTTCCTTTGTGTGTCGTTGGAAGTTGGAATAGCGGCAAGCCTGCCGACGGGTGAATAGCGATAGCGTGTGTGATCAGTACTCGTAAATCTCAGACTCAGACTTTTAAAATATTTCTCTTGTGCATATAGTAAGTTTTAAGTTTAATAATTTAATTGTTAATCTTACGTTTACTACAACGAATAAATAAGCGAATTAACGCAATAAGAGATACGAAAAATAACTACGCACGAGGCGGAGTAATATGAGTAATGCAGCCAACCAAAATGGATCAGGTCTAGAGCAGCGTGTAAGTTATAAAAAAAGCTAAATCATTGTATGATCTTGTGTACTTGACAACCGCCATTTCCGATTCTCTGGCTTTAAATTTTAATAATCTGCTTTTTCATTAATTTCCTCATGATGGATTTTAATTTATTTCGCTTAATGGTTGCGTTAAAAATGTCACAATGCACACAAATTAATTGATCTGCATTGTGAAATTTTTAAGGAAATCACCTTAAAATTTCCGTGACGTCTGAATCGCGTAATGGCGGCGATCAATTCCGGGAAGAGCACGCTCTCCACGCTGTGATTCTTCACTCATTTTTTTTTACAACACGTGCTTTGGAAAATTATTTAGATTAATATGATAAATTTTTTTTTTAGCAACTGTAACCTTGAGCGATAATTTAAAATTTATTTTCGTCATCTGGGGTGACGACCTCGATAATAAATTTTATTATTTATTATTAATTAGTAATATTTTAATAATTTATTTAATTATATATTTTCTGCAGTTAGCTGATCTGGACTTGCAGGACTCCCAACAACCAAGTGGGGGTCGCTACGTACCACCGCATTTACGCAATAAACCTAGTGAGTGAACAACAGCATTAGATTAATAATTAGCTGATTTAGTAGAGTCGTAATAATTAGAATAATTATTATTGAACGCTGTGACAACAGAAATTAACGATTGTCTTTTAAATTGACAGCTAACGGGACATCTGGCAGAGAGGAACCCTCTTCCAATTCGCGTTACCAGGAGAGAGACCGTGGGAATTCACGCGATCAGGATCGTGACCGAGATCATGGTAGCAGTTACAGAGACGTGCGGGTCAATCGGGATGTTGATTTCGGTAACTTCGGGCGCAACAGACGCCCTCAGGAGAATGGACGAGACTTTCGTTCCAGTGGATACGGCGAGCGAGACCGTCCAGTGGGAAATGATCGGTGGAATGAGCAACAGAAAAACGACCGCTGGCAGGACAACAGAAATGATTCACGCGGTGGATCAATGGGAGGCAGGTGGAAGGACGACTCCGATCGTTCGGGAGGAAAAGGAGGTAGAGGCGAGGTGGACTGGACAGTTCCCACCACCCGAGACGAACGACTCGAGCAAGAGCTCTTTGGAATCGGTAACACGGGTATTAACTTTAGCAAATACGAGGATATCCCGGTGGAGGCAACTGGTGATAACATACCGCCCCACATCACATCATTCAGCGAGGTCAAGCTGACAGAAATTATAAGGAACAGCATTACCTTGGCTGGTTATGATACACCAACTCCGGTTCAAAAGTACGCAATACCAATAATTATTGGTCATCGTGATGTGATGGCCTGCGCCCAAACCGGCTCCGGCAAGACTGCGGCATTTTTAGTGCCAATATTAAACCAGATTTATGAGTGCGGTCCACTTCCACCGCCACCTCAGGCCTCTGGTGGTCGACGTAAACAATATCCTCTAGGTCTAGTATTAGCTCCAACTCGTGAATTAGCAACTCAGATTTATGACGAGGCTCGTAAATTTGCCTATCGTTCACGCATGCGACCTGCTGTCGTCTACGGTGGATCCAATATCACCGATCAGATGCGCGAGCTGGATCGCGGCTGCCACTTGCTTGTAGCTACACCCGGTCGGCTGGCCGACATGCTCAGCCGTGGAAAAATTGGACTACACAACTGCCGTTTCCTCGTACTGGATGAAGCTGACCGCATGTTGGACATGGGTTTCGAGCCACAAATACGACGTATCGTCGAAGAGGACACGATGCCAGGCACTGGTGAACGTCAGACTCTCATGTTCTCAGCAACGTTCCCTAAAGAAATTCAAATGCTTGCTCGTGACTTCCTCAGTAACTATATTTTCCTCGCTGTTGGACGTGTCGGCTCCACCTCCGAGAATATTACGCAAAAAATCGTGTGGGTGGAAGAGCACGACAAGCGATCATATTTACTAGACTTATTACAAGCATCTTCTTATGAAAACGCCGAGGAATCTCTTACCCTTGTGTTTGTGGAGACTAAAAAAGGAGCAGACATGCTCGAAGAATTTCTCCACTCGATGGGTTACCCGGTGACGAGTATCCACGGCGACAGATCACAGCGCGAGCGTGAGGACGCTCTGCGTAGATTCCGTGGTGGCAAGACTCCGATTCTCGTCGCGACCGCCGTCGCCGCACGTGGTTTGGACATTCCACATGTTAAACACGTAATTAACTTTGACTTACCTGGTGACGTCGAAGAGTACGTTCATCGTATCGGTCGTACTGGCCGTATGGGTAACCTCGGACTCGCGACCTCTTTCTTCAACAGCAAAAACCATAATTTGGTACGTGACTTGGTGTCACTGCTAGTCGAGGCTAATCAAGAGCTTCCCCCGTGGCTCGATAACATGTTTTCCGAGGCTAAGCACTCTGGAGGAGCTAGACGACCCGGTGGAACTACAAAGAACACTCGCTTCGGCAGTGGTGGATTCGGTGCTAGAGATTACCGTCAGCAGCCCAGTTCCGGAATGGGAAATCGCAACGGCCCTTCAAGCAGACCTGGTGGTTACGGTGGTAAGTTTTTTTTTTTACTATTTTATTGCAACCAAATACACTGCGATAATGCAAATAAAAATTACTCATTTAATTATTTTAGGGAGCTACGGAGGTGGTGGCGGATACGGAGGCAACTTCAACTCATCATACAATACAGCTAATAATGGTGGCAATTGTGGTGGTACTGACTGGTGGGGAAAGTAGATCATTATTAGAAACTTCGTCGCTATTTACTATTAATATCTTTATTATTATTATTATTATTATTATTAATTAATTAATTAATTATTATACATGAAAATTCAACTATATGTAAGTGAGCGGCACATAAACACCGAGGATACATCGCGGTACTCGAAAAAACAAAAAAAACGTAATGAAAGACAGTGTATTGACGTATATTACATTCACACTCGCTGATTGCGTATCATGCCGAGTTCAAATGCGCAAATATTATTTTATAAAATACTAAGAAAAGACTACCGTGGCTCAGTGTACTCGGCGGCTACTTTTGTTCCTACGCAATGAGCCGAGATAATAAAAGTCCCAATTATTTGTATGCTGTTTAATTATCATTTAAATCGTTAACGAATTATTGGGATTTTTTATTTTTGATTATTAGGTAAATTTCATAGATTCACCCGAGTTTACTCAATTTTTTTTCTTTTTTTTTTAGAGTTAAACTCGATAATTCACATTATTATTATTATTATTATAATTATTATCATAGAAAAAAAACCGCTTACTAACCAAATTTCATTAACCGTTATTGCCATTCTGAATAAAAAAACATAATGTTGTAGGTAAATAAAATTTAGTTGAATTTTTTAGAATTTTCACATTAAAAAAATAAATAAATTAAATTTTTGCGGGATTCGTTGGCTCTGCTATTAAAAAAAAAATTTCATTCACAAAATGATTCGGCGAGCGTGCCTTTTAATTAATGATAAATAATTAAAAAAAAAATTAAGTAAATAAATAAAATGTCCATTACTAAATTTAGATTGAAAAATACTTAATTGTTTTAAATTGAATTGCATTTATCAGCCGTATGCAAAGTAATTAAAGTCTTTGATGTGAAGACTTGTTGCACGCATGCTTGATCATTCAATGAATTATCATTATTATTATTAATATTAAAATTAAAATTATCTTCTTTAGTACATATTATTTAATTTAATCTCTCAATTAAAACCATAAGATTTAAAAAAAACTGTCGACGAATGGTACTGAGTTTTGCCGTCCCGATAATAAAAAACGCGCGAAAAAAAATAAGGGATAGGGTGAAAAAAAATAATTGATGTGGTCATGCGACCGCTCGTTCATTAGTCGGCAAGAATAAAGAAAAACAACAACACCAACAACTACAATCGAGTGTAAAAAAACTCTGCAGGATAAACGTCTTTATAAATATTTAAAATACAACTCGTGCTTTTTTAAATTTAAAATAGTATCCAAGTCTACTGTATCCTTAAATAATCAACAGACCGTAGAACAAACGAAAAAATAAATAAAATAAAATTTTCATGTAGTATTTAAATTGTCACTCGCTCGTGCAATTGACAGTAACTTATTTAATTAATTAATTATCAATGTTAAATTAATTAGTTTAGGTAATAATTAGACGGAAAATAAAACAGTTTATGAATTTAAAATCGCAGACGTACACATGATTAGCCTGCATGATAGGCAACAATTCAGCTTATGAGAAGAGATAGCGAATAAATTTTATTTTAAAAAAATGAAAATGAAAGAAAAAAAAAATACGGTTGCAGTTACAGGAATAAAATAATAGGCAAGTTGATAATCACGAGAGTGCGATTATTTGAGTACGGGAAGAATAGTAAAAAGACTAGTGGAAAAAAATTAAATGGAGTAATTAAATAAATAAAAGTAATGAGCTGCCGAAAACGTAACTTGGAGTCGCTTATAAAAAATACGCGAGGCATCGAGGCGCGTTCACATAATATTTTATAAAATATTACTATGATAAAACTGTTATTATCACAGCAGTTAAATATGCCCTATTAATTATTATAAATAAATGTAAAAGGTATTAAGTGATATTCGTAACTACATAAAATAATAAAATAAAATAAACACTAAAGTTATTTTAAAACGACTGTGATATTTAAACGATCTTGTGACATTCAATTTACTACACACGAATTTATTATTATGATGGTAATGATAAATAATAATAAAAAACTGATAAATAATTATTTATTGATAATTAAATTGAATGTCAGGGAGCAAAATATGGAGCTCGACATATAATTGTGGAGCTGGCTGATGATAACAAATTTAAAAATGATAACAGAAGAATATTAAGTCGTTAATGATAATACAGAGTTAAATAATTAAATGAAAAAAAATAAATCAAGTAATCAAGGAACTGAAATTAAAAAAAAAAAAAAATACGTGGCTGTTGTCCGATTTTTTTATGAGGACTGAACGTTCTAGCTCGTCAGCCAAAATCTCATGAGGCGTTTTCGGGGCATTGTTTATACTTAAATAAATAAATTAAATTAAAAATTATAATTAAAAAAAGAGAATAATAATAATAATGTAATAACAGTAAAGAATATTTCTGTGTAGTTAATAATGTTCATTAGAATTCTTTGTAGGGTGATTGATATACATAAAATATTGTAATAAATATATTTAAAATAGTATGTGCGCTAGATTATTATCAATCTGGCTGAGAAAAGTACAAATTCAAATTTATTAAATTTTTGAGTAAAGCACTCGATACGGCTTTTTAGGTGACTAAATAAAATAAAATAACAAAATGAATGAAATAAAAAAATTAAAAGTTATTATAAATCATAGCAATGTCTTATGACTTTTACCTGTTACTGTGTACTGAGTTTATAACTTAAAGTGCAATCGCGTAAGTGAGGCGTGGGAATGTGCAGCCACAGAAGCACCAGTCGTGGACCAAGTTGTGAATGGATTTTATTTTTCCGCAAAGACTAAAAAATATTATTTTTAAATAAATAATTAAATTAGTGAGGCAAATTAAACAGCAACTTTCTTGTACGATGTATATATTTTTTCACGCTGCAAGAACTCGACAAAAATTACTATTAGATTTTTTTTATTATTTTTTTTTTACTACTAATTAATTACTGTTGTGAAATACAATTGAGTCGAACGCCTCACGCGTAAATTCGATATATTATCGATTATTATTATTATAATTATTATCAGCATTTTTTTATAAAAATACATGACAAATTATTTGATAATTAATTGTTAATTAAATTCAATTGTGTTAGCACTAATTAGTTTTTATTGATGATGTATTTAATCTATCGCAAAGAATTCATTGTCAGTGGACACTTAATTGCTAAACTTCTCGGTGTTTGTTGAACTGATAATTAGAAATTAATAATAATTAACAGAAATTACTAAACTAATGTAAACTTCTATTAATTAATCAAAACTTTTCTAGGGGGGTTTCAACGATCCAATAAAAAAAACAAATATATTTATTTTCACTCTAGTATTTATTGTCATAATTATAATTATTATCTTAATTCATCCATATTATAAATTAAATGTAAAAAAAAAGTAGAAAAAAAAATGTGCGTGTGGTTTTTAGGGACATTTTCAGACAGTGTTTCATACTTTTTTAAAATATTCAATGGCTTTCAATTGTAATGACCGTATTTAAATTTTATTAATTAATTAAAAAAAATGAAGCATTAATTGAAAAAAGGACGATTTCACCGAGACAGAATTTTTAAAAATTACTGACAGTTTTTATTAATTACAATTTAATTAAATTTATTAAATAAATTTTACCCCACAAAATTTGACATTTCAAATCACAGAATTTACATGATTTTACTGAAATTTATTTTATAAATTTTGTTTAACTCCTGATTGATGTCAACTGTCAGTAATTTTTTAAATTTCATATCGGGAAATTATCATTTTTTTAATTAATTGATTAAATTTTACTACGGCTATGACACTTTGTCATTAAATATTTTTAAAAAGGGGAGGGGGGTCTAATGTCCTTAAATAATAATTATCAAAAAATTATATTATTATTGTTGCGTTGTATGTTTGGTCCTCAATAATGTTCATCGGACTAGCAGCCTTGTCATATGTGACGAAATAAATAACCGAGTACATTTAAAATAACGAATGCGCCGTATGATAGATTTTAAAATAAATAAATAAATAAACGAGCCTACGAATAATCTTATGAGATACTTTTGTAATAAATACTTGAGTGTCTGTAACGTTTATTTAAAATCGAGCAGGCTCGATAGCACAATTGCGTTCGTCATAAATCCGTATTAATATATAATAAAATAACATGAATTAATAACAGCCGAGGAACAATGATGAAGTAAACTGTGACTGCAATCATCTCTTAGGAGTATAATAATAATAATAATTTAAAAATTTAAATTTAAATCCCATAGTCTAATTTAAACATTTTAGTAAACTCATTACAGATTACACATATCTGGTTAAATATTTTTATTTATCTAAACTCATTTTTTTTTGCTGATCCATTTTAATTTTATTTATTAATTAATAAATTCATTCATAATTTATCATTTAAAAATACAAGTCTGTGTGCTAGTATTAAAAAAAAATTAAATCTCCAATCAAGGGATGGCAATAATTTCTTCAATTGAAGAAGACTAAAAAACAAATTTAAAAAAACAATGAACATTCAGAAAAGTGTATGACAGCGAGTGCAATCCGTCGATACGCTTAGTGCGATAAATTAAAAAATTATATTGAAAAAAATAAAAAAAAAATGTCTAGTTACTTTATCAGGGTTTTAAGTAAATAATTAAAAGGGTTTAAAGTAATTAATATAATAATTGGATAATGCTTCCAAACGTATGCCGGAAAACTGTATCCTAATTTAATTTAAATCACGCACGTGTTGAATCAATTAAAAAAAAATATATATATATTTAATTAACTGTATGTAATTATGGTCGATGACAATTACACTTGTGTATTAAATTTTATTATTATTATTTAAACATTTATTATTATTATTACTTTTTTTTTACAATGGAATATTATGTGGCGCTATAGAAGCATCAATGTAACGGCGAATGTACCATTCAGTCGGTCTTTTAATACACATTTAAATGCTACATTAGTTTAAATGGTTTAAAAAATTAAAATCTTTAAAAACAAAGAAAAAAGATAATTTAGGAAATGAAATAACATTAAATTCTACAGATTACTGTACGTCGTGCGCGGTATCGAAGAATAAAGGAAATAATAATGATGATGATGATGATGATGATGAATGAATATATAAATATTTTTACCTTTAATTATTAATCCTAATCCTCGAGTAATTAAGAAAGTAACAAATTAAGTAGCGGGTGAGTATAAGAATGAAATAAACGCGTGGTTGTACTCAACAAGGTATCGAATTTCAAATTTCTATTGATTAATTAATTCATTTTCATTACAAGGATTTTTTCGGCTTCCGGAAAAATTCAAAAATCGAATTTCTTCATAAGATTTTCTTCATTAAAGTACTATAAATATTTAAACCGTAATTCGATTGAATTTGACTAATTTTCGTGTCCACGGATGATTTAGACGGCAATCTTGCTCAAAATTAACGCCCCCGATGAATGCTTGAAGGCCAATAGACCCCCCAAAAAAAGCTGGTGGTCTTAAAATGCAATTTTGATAATCGCAGCTCAAAAACTATTTTACAAGTTTTTCTCTCGGTTCTTTCTAATTTTATTATTTGTTTCGATAGAAAGTCATTCGTGACATATCTGTAAATATTTAAATATTTCTACGGATATATGAGTCATATATAAATCAATAATTTTTTACACTTTTTAGTATCATCTTCGAAAATTGTAGACATTAACTGGCCTCTTGTAGTAGATGACATTTCGATCAATATCTTCTTGATAATTATTGGAGCGAAGTAAAAACTCAAATTCCAAAAAACAATTTGGTGACAATAATTTTTTTTTATTGAGTATGAATAGTAGAGGAGAGTTTCCACTAAATCAAAATATTAATTTTCAGCTTCTCAGTAGCTCAACAAGTTTTACATATATTCAAAATTCACTTAATTCAAAAGACTTATAACTTTAAAAAAAAATATCAATAACTTGAATTCTTCTAATCTTATCACTCAACAATTAATTATTAACTTTTAACGTAATGTGTACGAAAGACGTAATTAATTATACAAGTTTATTGTTTTACGGTAACTGAGCACCCTATATTTTGAAAAACCACTTATTCGAAAGACGTCCAACTTTTAAATGATCTCTGGCCGCACTGATCGTGATGCTTGGGAAGGGGAACTTATCGTCCGCGTTCTAGCAGCAGTGGGTAGGGTGGGCAAAACGGGGTACCCCCAAAATTTTATTAAAAAAATTTTTTTTTTCTTTCATCTAACTACTATAAATCCGATATATTTGCGCATTTTTAGCCCTACGCATGACACCTGGGGCAAAATGGACCAGCCGAAAATTTAAAAAAAATGATTCTTTCATTTTTTTATCGTCAAATTAAAAAAAATTTAATGTATTAATCCATTTTTCGGCTGATTCTCTATAGCTGGGGCAAATTTGACCACTAAAAACATTCGAAAATAATATTGCACGACTCATACTGCGAAGCATCTTTTTATTTTTATATTTTTAATTGTTTATTTGTAGTTTAAAATTTGTCTCATATCTGCTACATTCACACATATAATAATAGATAATACAATTTCTTAATTATGCAATGACATAATTAGTTTTTTTTATTTCTCCAGAAAAACTTTTATCTCACTATTACAATACAATTTTTTTATTACGAAGATCTTTTGGGAATTCCCCACATCAATTTTTAAATACTATGTAATTTACTTAAATTTACGAATATTCATTTTCTTTCATTTCATTCATTTCCTCTCAAAGCAAAATTTTCTTAAATAAAGAAGACGTGCAGATGTTGTTCCTAGAACTTGTAGGAAATTTGTTTTTTTTTCTCAGTCCTAAAAAAGTCATTTTAATCAGAAAATCTTTTAGATAATGGCTCATTTAACAATTATTTGTAATTTACTTTTTGCCGCCGCTTGTGTAGTCTTTTGAGCAGATATGTTCTCGGTGGCATAAATTTCTTATTGTTTTTTCAACATTTTGGTGCATTATTGTAATATTATTTATAATATTACAATAACTTTAAATTAAATATGCAGGCTTACTATAATCTGTAAGCAGTTTTGTCTACTTTAAATTTATTTATACAGATATTTAAGTGCCTCTATTACTAAAAATAAGACTTAGACAAAGACATGATCATAGATAGAAAAAATTCAAAGAAAAATATATTATGGGTAATGAACTTTCTAAGTAGTTGACGTGTCGGTTTTTCCTGAAGTGTGAATAAAGGACAATCGACATAGGTAAATGGCAAGCACAGACCCGGCGCCTATCATTTAAATCCTTGATGGTAATGTGAAGGTACTTTTACCGTTTAGTTACCTGTATCATTAAAGATAAGGTGCCGATGCCTGTAGCGATAATTAGATCTTCTATGAATATATGACTTTTATAAAGTTTAGTAAAGATGTTTAATGGTACTTCGAACATTACAGAAAAATAAGTCCTTATGCTTAAATAGAATTTTTTAATGAGGAATTTTTAAAATCTCTCTTGAATAGACCGAATTTACCATTATTATGTTAAATATTTTGAATACAGTTTATTAGTATGGGTGTAAAATATGGATTGAAATCGATTTAAATCCCATTTCGTAAGCAGAAGTGTTAAATATTTTACAGATTACAATATATTTAACCTCTCTCAATATTCGTAAATTCAAGTAAAAAAAAAAATTGTATTGTAATAGTGAGATAAAAGTTTTTCTGGAGAAATAAAAAAAACTAATTATGTCGTTGCATATTTCAGAAATTATATTATCTATTATTATATGTGTGAATGTAGCAGATATGAGACAAATTTTAAACTACAAATAAACAAATTAAACGATTAAAAATATATAAAAATACACGTCGTCGCTGGTAGAAAAATTATTTTCTGCTGGGCATACACTCTCTGTGCCATATTCATAACAAGAGTCATGATCTGAGTACACTATTGTACTTACATCGGATGAGACATCACTGACATCGATACCAAATAATCTGTCGTTTACTTCGTTCCGCACTTCAATCAACTCAACAGAACCTTCTCTCTCATGTCGCAGAGATTGGAATTCTACTTCTACTTCATTTTCGTCTATTTCACCTTCTTCTAGATCAGAATTAACATCAACCTGCTTACTCTGACACTGTCTTCTTTCGTGGCTGATAACTAGTTCCCCATCTTCTGGATCAAAATTATTGACAGGCTCAGACGGTATACTGTCACTCTGTTTTTCTATCAAATTAATATTTTTTTTCTGGGCCAGCTCAGGATATTGAGTACACCTCGTCACAGCAAGGTCAATCATTCAACTCTGGAGAAAAGCAACGAGTGATTAGGATTGTCGAGGCTCAAGTGGATCCTATGGAGCCTCCAAAATTTAGGATAAACAACAAAATTCCTCATGGATCACCATCTTCTCCAGCACCAGTTTTGCATTCTCCAACTCGTAAGGTGATTGCAAAAGAACAAAAAGAATGGAACATACCTCCGTGCATTAGTAACGGGAAGAACGCAAAACGTTTGGCTCCCGATGGACGAGGTCTACAACAAGTTCCCGAGAATGTAAAATTCGGGTAAGCTATGTGCGGCTCTTGACATTGTTGCAATAAGACTCCAAGATAATATAGAAGACGATCACTGTCAGTTGGCTCAGAAAGCGCGTGAAGAGCGTGCTGGGTTGAAAGCTCCTGCGGCCGAAGGGAAGTCTGAAGAATCAGACAAGCGATCCAGGTTACTACGGGAACGCGAGAGGGATATAAGTGAACAAATCACTTTAGGAATGCCCGCCAAGAATATAAATATCACTGGTGAGGCTCAATTCGACCAGCGGTTATTCAGTACCACTAAGGGAATGGACAGCGGTTATGGTCAGAATGACAAGTACAATATCTACGATAAGCCCAGGTGGGACTCGAATTCACTGGCTAACAATACCTACAGACCCAACATACTTGCACCGGACAAAGAATTCAGTGGAACTGATCGATCGGCCCAAAAGAGTGGCCCGGTGAAATTCGAGAAGGATGAAGAGGACCCCTTCGGATTGGATCAGTTCTTGACTCAAGTCAAGAGAGTCAGCGGGTCAACAACCACACCAAGTGCTTCTGCGACTTCTTCAAACCGCAAAGATGACAAAAAACATCTTTCTGTACCATTAAAAAAGAAAAAGCAACAAGGGAATGGACAGCAATAGAGAAGTTGCATTAATTGTATATTACTACTAAGTTTCGAAGGAAACATCATTCAAAATCCGATTTTATTATTCTGAAAATCTTTAATAATTTTTTTATACTTGTGTTATAGTTTCGCGACATATTTTTTAGTCGGCCCCTAATTAGAAATCTAAAATCCGGAAATTCGGTAAATTCTGCCGAGCCTTAAATAATTATAGTTGGATCAAATTAACGGATGTTCATTTAAAATAAAATTATGCCATGACATTAGTGTAAATATATTTATTTACTTCTCTGTTGGGAGCAGTTCATTAATTACACAATAAATATCGACCACGTTTTAATTTTTTTTAAAAGGCAGCTCGTAATGTGGAATGAATCGTGCGCTGTGAGTGTCTACAATCTTTATTTACTTTTTTAATAGACATTACAAGTATCCATAGCACAAATCACGTTCAATCACTTTAAAAAAAATGCAGTGTAAGCCATCACAATAAGCAAAAGTACACGTAAATTTATTTTACGTCTTCAGGCACAATACAAATATAAATTTTTTTTATCTAATAATATATTTATTTTATTTTATTTATAATATCAGCGATTCACTCTTTACCTTAATAATTCGTTTTAACAATCGAAGCGACTTTTTTTATCATGCGTTTATTCTTTACAAGTAACTGAATAATTACGTCATCAGTTGTGGCACTTGATTTATTTGTACATATATTAATATATATATTTTTATTTAATTATAATTACAATTACAATATTTTAAAATTCAAATTAGACAATTATAATTGATATTTTAAATTACTTGTAGACACTCACGAATCTGCCACTTGAAAAAAAAATTCAGTTTTTTGTCTTTTATTATTTAGCTTAAAATTCTTTTAACGCTTAACTATTTGTAAGTTTAATTAATTTTACTTGTGACGTATAAAGATAAACGATATCGTAGTACATAATAATAGTAATGATCAATGTTTACAATAGAGAATGTTCCATTTAGTTTTAAAGTTGACAGAAAAATTCAAAGCTAACTAAGTAATTAAAAAAAAATAACAAAATTATTATTATTAGTTTTTATTTAATTATTTAATTAATAAATTGATTATCTTTTATATTTATCAGACGCAGTTTAAAGTAAAACTCTTATGAGATCGGCGTCTGCTTACATCTTGCATTGATTTTTTATTATAAAAAAAATTTATAATAGACAAAATTCATTTTATTTTATTAATTAATTTTATTTTTAGCTACAGCATATTACCAACTAATCAATAATGCTTCTCAAAGGCTCATATTATTAATATTGTCAGATTATTTTTAGGCATATTCAATAAGGCTCGAAAATTTTTTTCGACCGATACGGAAAGCAAAATTATTTATGATACTGAAGTTACCAGACAATTAACAATTTTCGGATTTTTTTCTCAACAAACCAATTACTAAAAAATAAAAAATTAAAATATGCATATGTAGAAAATTTTAACAACTACAAGTGCAATTTTTTCAAAATTTATCGTTTGAAAAGAAATCCAAAAATTATTAGACGGCTAAATTCAGTCTCATAATTATTTTTTAAAATTTAAATGTTTAAAAATTAATGATTAAAATTTCCGACCGACTGTTCATTTATTTAATTATTTTGGAGTGAAATTTACTACGGAGTTTATTTTAATATTTGAACTCCAAATCGAAGCGAATAGAAATTTAAAATTCAAATCATTCCATGGAAAACACAAATTCCTTATTTACTTCGTATGCGGAGTAATTTTTTTAAAACTCCGGAACTCGGAGTGACGGAGCGGAATAAATCGCAATCACTCCGAATTCACTCCCGATTTTTTACAGTGTAATCATAATAATAAATGTTGAATTTAACATGATTTAGAAAGTAGTTTTGATAAGCATATTTAATTTAGCTTTCCGATGGTCGTCAATATATATCTTAATACTTTCATTTTAAACACTTTCTTTTAGCGCCAGTCGCATTTACACGCTGGTTGTTATTATTATAATTATTATTTTATAAAATAGCAATAGCATTTTATTGTTATAATTAAGGCCATGCTCAGACAGTGCCCCCCACTTTTTGAAAAATTTAAATAGCTTTCGACTGTCATAACCTTATTAAAATTATATTAATTAATTAAAAAAAAATTAAAACTTTAATTGAAAAAGGAAGAACGTAGTCGTAATTTCGTTAATATATAGATTTTTAAAAAAATTACTTGCAGTTGATATCAATTTGAAGCTAAACGAAATTTGTAAAATAAATTTCAGTAAAATCTTCATGTCAATTTTATAATTCGAATTTTCAAATTTTATAGGCTAAAATTTATTCAACAAATTTCGTTTAACTCCTGATTGAAATCAATTGCAAATAATTTTTTTTAAATTCTGTACCTCGGTGAAATTACGACTACGTTCTCCTTTTTTCAATTAAGGTTTTAATTTTTTTTTAATTAATTAATAAAATTTTAATACGGTTATGACAGTTGAAAACCATTGAAATTTTTTTAAAAGTGGGGGGTACTGTTTGAGAATGCCCTTAAATTGACAGTAACTTGTTTTAAATTGCACATAAATATATATATCATAACGTCTATATAAAAAAATAAAACGTTATGCCGATTAAGTTGTTAATAAAATATTTAACATTTCTTTTCTATGAGTAATATAATTGTAATAGAGAATATTATTATTATTTTTTTTAGTTTTTTTTTGTTTTTTTGTTACGTCAATTAATAACTCATTGAGTTATAAGGCTTCAGTTCGGTGTATCGAATAACAGAACACACGCTGTCTATTATCTCCTCATTTAAAATTTAAATATAATAATAATAATATATAATATCGGTATATTTTATTTAAGGGCAATTTCAGACAGTGCCCCCCATTTTTTTTTAAATATTCAATGACAACTGTCATTACCGTATTTTAATTTTATAACTTGGTGACTTTTCTTTTTAATTAATTAATAAAATTTTACTATGGTTGACATCTCAGAGTCACTGAATATTTTTGAAAACTGTGGGGGGCTAATGTCTGAGAATGCCTTTAGCCATCGGTAATTCTACATGTTTGCACTTTGTTCAAATTTTAAAATGTCATTAGATGTGTAATTAAAAAAAAAAAAAAAAAAAAAAAGATTTTCACCTTTTTCTGTATTGAAAATAAAATAATCTCTTTATATCATGAGAATATTTAAGAAAATAAGACCAACCACACTAATTTATTATTGTTTTTGACAGTCAGTCTCCTTTTCTACTTAAATTAAATTTTATATTATGTATAGATAAGGGTAATTTAAAAAAAAAAAAATAAAAATAAAAATAAAAAACAATTATAGTAACTGATATTTATAATTTTTTACGACACGGAACTTATGGCATTATGAGGAGACCCCATTTGAGTAAGGACTTTGTCTAGCCACTGCAGTGGACCATGTAAATGTGCCTCGATCCAACAGGGTGTTGACGTAACATCTTGCCGATGATATTCAGCTCCCCATCCTTTGACGAAAGACATTCTAAAATAAATAATAAAAATGTATTTTATTGATTTACGTTAAAGACCAAAGTAATTGCTGATAATTGATGATGATAATTAAGCTGACCTTATCGTACACATCTTGGTAAGCTCGTAGACGGCTTCGAATCCATGATTAACACTCTGGGAGAGCAATTGTGCAAATTCAGCATTGTTAAATATCTTTAGTGAACATCCGGGGGGTATTTTGCAGACTGTACTGGGATGAAAACCATGATGGTGATTACAATTTCTCGATTGTACAAAAATAGCCGAGTCAGATAAACACTCGGCGTAAACTTCACCACCGACATAATAAAGATGAACACCTTTGCCGATGTGTCTTCTTGTGTTTTCTATCGTTGAATTACGATTGACATTGGACAGCTGACCTAGACAAAAACGGTCAGAGTTGTTGCTGGGATTGGTGAACCCGTCAACAATCACAGAGTGGGACTGACAGTGAAAGACTTCACCGACACGGCAATTTAATTCGTAGTAAGCAATTGATGCCCAGTAAGGCGGTTCCTGGTAGCAAACAGGATCAACTTCGGGAGAGCCTCCAGTGTCCATAGCAGCGGGATCAGGCGGGGGCGATTGTCCAGTTTGTGAACCGTCGTCTGGCGGCGAGTAAGCCGGTGGTGGTGTCTCAGGTAAACCATTTGTGCCGTACGGACTTTGAGGATTATTTGAAGCGCTACCGGGACTCGGTACGGAGCTTATTGAGGACATCGGCGATGTAGGATTTATATTAGACCCGCCAGTAGGTCCAGAATTAAATCCACTTGTTGAATAGGATACATTGTGTGGCATTGTCGTGTCTTGAATCTGCTGAAACGGCAGCAACGAATGTCCCGGTGCGAATTCCGAGTGTCTTGGCACCAACACTGGCGGCAACACAGGACTCTCAACTCGTTTATAATGATAAGGGTTGATACAGACTTCTTTCTGCTTGGCTGAAAATGGATATTGGCACAGTTCCAAGGGTTTCAGTTCATGGTGCGACTGCAAATCAGGCCACCTCCATACACGACAATAGATAACATGCGGTAAACCTTTACGGTGTGACACCTGAAGTCTTCCATCAAGACTTCTAGGTATGGTTACACATTTGCTAGGTGTACCAGGACAACTCAGAGCACGTTCCAGCTCTTCGATCGCACCTTTTCTTTTTTTTAACTTTTTAACCAACGAGTCAACGGCTTTCTCAGCCCATTTTTCTTCCTCGTCACCCTGTTTCCAACCCAGAAGTTTTTTAACCGCCGGACTTGTGAAAGAAAAGAGACTATTTAACGATGACATTGGTCCAGAGCTTGATGTTCCTTCGTCATCATCCATTTCCCTCAATCTTCAACTGATAATCTCCGTATCGAATTTTTACGCTCCACTGGAATAATAATAAATTCATTGTTAGTTATCATCATTATTGCAATTATTATTATTATTATTATTATTACTATGAGTATATTTTTTAGCATCAAAACGAGGGGTACCACGAAAGGTATATTTTAGTAGCAATTAAATGTAATTTTAGTGCGTGAGTTAGTAATTGATAAGCAACACGAAGGTAATTAAATGGTAGGACATAAAGTAATAAGAGTGAATGGCAGAGTAAGAAGAACGGGGGCGTCGCAAATCATAAGTACTTGCTGATAAACAGTGTGTACTTGTTACCAATGGCTTCCTATATATATCAACACACCATTTATATTTATTCCCACCATAATTACTATCCACAGTCTACAATAAAAATAACAACAATAAAACCAAATAATCAAAATAAATATCAATAAAAATCGACGTTTAATATTTTATTGACGCTTTTTACGACATAACCCAATCGCTAAGGGCTTTGGAGTATTCGCGCCGAGAACCCGAAATTTTATAACCAGTAATAGTTTATTTAAAAGCAATACTCACATTTTTTAATGACGGCAATTTATAAATAAACCAATCAAATGTTTTATTAACAGACGATTAGTAAAAAAAAAATATGAGTCGTTCACGACGGCATCGTCGTATAATCACTAGACAAATGTTTATCCCGCGTTGCTGTCTGCTCTCACTCGAGCGCTTCGTTATGGCGTTACGTCCTTCTCAACGTTATGGCGGATATTGGCATCACCAGCTTCAAGTGGAAGAATATTATGTGTGTGTATACGTATACATGTATTATATATTATATTGAATTGTATGTATTGTAAGTTGTGTGTGATTCTGCGTACACGACGCGGTAAAACCTGGCTCCTGACTGTGTTGCCTGCACTTGACAATCTACTTCTCAACTTGTCTCTCCCCTTTTTTTCTCTCTCTCTCCCTTTTATTTCTTATACATAACACACTTATACACAATCACGATGACGCGATGTATCATATCCGTATTTATGATTTCAAGAACTCTGATGCTGTCTCTCTCACTCTGGTGGAATTCAGTCGCACTTTTATCTGTACTCGTTGCTGTTGGCTGGCACTCCAGTCATTATCATGCCCCGCCTCCCATTCAGCGGATACTCGATTACTTTACATCGACTATCGATTTCGAAACTTCGATACATCGATTAGCCGTCTCGTAAACAAATTTTTTTAAAAACTTAATCTCTGTGGATTTAAAATCTGAAAAATGGTTATTTAAATTTATTTTAAAAATTGATCTGTCAGAAATAATTTTAAATATTTTCAATGAAATAACTTGATGTCTTTTTAAATTTTGTTGGCTGCACTGATTTGAAATTTATACTTGGAAAGAGACAGAAACAAAAGTACTGACGCACTGAAAATGTGAATTTTATAAAATTTTAGTAGGTAAGAAAAGTGATGAGTAAAATACCTGGAAAATTTATTTCAAATGGCCTTGAAATTTATCATTCATTTTACTCGTAATCATGATAGATTTCTTTTTTACTGGCTCACGGCTCACGTGGTCAAAAACTCAAATAGAATCCGTAAGCCACCTGGTGGGCAGCATGAAAATCATTAAAAAAAAAATTCTCTATAAAAAAAATGAGTGTGAATGTAGCAAACATCAGACAAATTTAAAATTATTAATAAATAGTGTAAATAATTAATAAAATTAAATTTTTAAAAAATTCACATTTAGAAAATTTTTAAATTAATAAGTGCATTTTTTTAAATTTTATTTTTTTAACTATTTACTCTATTTATTAATAATTTTAAATTTGTCTGATGTCAATAAAAATTGAACAATTTTGAAACTTTTGAAAGTGACAGATATTTTACATCCGGTTAATTATTATTTTAATTAAATAAAAGTCAGAGAATTAATTGCCGCCATTTTGTTGCAAATCAAATAATTTTTAAATAAAATATTTTTTTTTCTTATAAAAAAAAAAAAAAAAAATATTTGAAAATCGAAATGTAAAATAAAAAAAAAATATCGACAGTCGGTAAAAATAATTTATACACGACGACAGGAATTTCATAAACGGACGAGCCAAGTGTCTGTTTATCGCAAAGTAAACTTCAAAAGATTTAAAGATGGCGGACACCGCGAATGACGGTGATAATCGTGTAGAAGCAAATGTATCAAGTGAAATGGATAATCCACAAGAAAACGGCCAAGTTGCTGTCGTAGATGAAAATCCAGAGAGAGACGTAAGTTTTTCATTAATTTTTTTTTGTCAATTACTCATATTACCCATAGGTTAATTTAATTTAAATAGTTTACATGGTAGATAGCAATGATCTCATCAGCTCACAAGGCCTAGCTGATCCTTTTAGATTTAGGAAGGACACGTAATCAATTGCGTGTCATAATTTTTAGTTGCTATGTACACGTGTACATTAACTCGACCAAATAATTAAATTGTTCCACTAAAATTTATCTCAATTCTATATTTATATCAGTAATATTTTTGGTACACTCCCTACTATTTAACAATGACCCAAATTCCCAATTAAAAACTTAAAAAATTTAACTAATAATTTTATTAATTGAATAATTGAATTTAAAAATTTCAGATCAATGCTGAAATCGACGCCCAAAGACAAAAATATCAACCAACAAAATGGGAATCATTCTTAGCAGTATTCAAATCACTTATCATTAGGTCATTGATTATATATTTTATCACGTCATTCTTCCGAAGACCAGCAGCAGATCCTGCAACATCAGCAGCAACAACTGATGGCGTTGTTCCAAAGTATCCAGCAGTTAATGTCTACGATAATGGAACATTATTTGACTTGTATGTATTTTTATCCGAGGCGGAAGTTTTCAATTCGTTCGAAGATTCAAAAGCGCTGATATGGCAAGAAAAGGGTTTGATGTACGGCGACTGGACAAGTGGACCCAATCATGACGGCACGCGTTTCTTTAACCATAAATTTGAGGCGTCGAATAAATTGAAAAACAATGGGTCGATTTATTTACACATTTACACCACAAAGGCGGGAAAATCGATAAATCCAAAGGATGGGAAAGAAATTTATTCGGCGACTCACGTGTGCTATACTAAAAAAATGGTAAATAAATTCAAAAAAATAAAATACCAAAAGAGGCACAATTTATTGACTGGACAGACAACTGCCAGTGAAGAAGAAATAAAAAAAGCTGAGCTGATGGACCAGGAAATAGTTTCCCACTGGCATCCTAATTTAACGATTAACCTCGTGACAGATCAAACCAACTGGGTGTCAGGGCAAGTTCCGCCTCCATTGAATGAATACATTGAATTTATACAGGGAGGTTCGTTCTACAAGCCACCGATTTACGTCAATGATTTTTGGAACATGCAGCGCGATTATCAGCCGCTAAATGACACCGTAAAGGAACTGGAATTGCAACTCACTTACCAGCCACTGTCCCTGTTCAAGTGGCAGCTGTACTCGGCGCAAAACATGAGAAATAAATGGACCTCGTCGTTCATGGGAGACGTCGCTGATGAAGATGACAGCGATCAGGACACTCTGAAAGAAACAATCCTCGAAACAAATCCCTACTTACTGGGAATGACTATTTTCGTTTCGATTTTGCACAGCGTTTTTGAATTTTTGGCATTTAAAAATGGTAAGGGTTTTAATTTAATTTAAAATAACACATAATTATCAGACTTGATAATTAATTCATAAAATTTTTTTACTGCAGATATTCAGTTCTGGAATAATAGAAAATCATTGGAAGGTTTGTCAGTACGTTCAGTCTTCTTCAACGTCTTTCAATCCCTGGTCGTGCTGCTCTACGTCCTGGACAACGAGACCAACACTCTGATCCGTCTGAGCTGCGGTATCGGACTGTGTATTGAAATCTGGAAGATCAACAAAGTCGTGGACATCAGTTTAGACAGGAGCAGAAAAATCCTAGGAATATTTCCCCGAGTGTCCTTCCGCGACAAGGGTTCATATGTCGAGAGCTCGACCAAAGAATACGACAGACTCGCTTTCAAATATCTATCCTGGGCTCTGTATCCTCTTCTTGGCGGATACGCGATTTATTCATTGATGTATTTGGAGCACAAAGGATGGTACTCGTGGGTACTCAATATGCTCTACGGTTTCTTGCTGACGTTCGGGTTCATAATGATGACGCCGCAACTATTTATAAATTACAAATTAAAAAGTGTAGCTCATCTTCCCTGGCGCATGCTTTCCTACAAATTTTTAAATACATTCATCGACGACATATTTGCTTTCATTATTAAAATGCCGACGCTATATCGACTTGGTTGTTTCCGTGACGACATAGTCTTCTTTATATTTTTATATCAGCGATGGATTTACAAAACTGATCTGTCCAGAGTTAATGAGTTCGGTTACTCGGGCGATATGGAAGCCGATCAGGCTTCGAAAAAACAAGTCGCTGTTGCGAGTACGAAAGATAAAGTCAGTAAGAAAACTGATTAATTTTATGTACGATAATAATCTCTTTAAATACGTATTAAATTAATTAATTCAAATAGATTTTATAATTAATTTTCATTATAACTTTGTCGTACCAAAGTACAAAATCTAGATCAATTACGTCATTTATTATTTTTTTTTTAATTCTTTCATTAACTTTTTTTTTTTATTAATTAAATTTAATTAAACCCGCGGGTATTAATATTTCTATATGTCTGCCAGAGTACATATTAATTTCCAGGATAAAAATGTCGACGTGTAGATAAAAATGCGTTGATTTTTACACAAAAAAAAACATATATATATATAGAAAAAAAATCTGTATTAAAATAAACGGACAACTAGCCAAGATTTGAAAGTAGAAAAAATGAATTAAAGTTTTGAAAGTTTTTAATTAATGAACAAATAAATACTATTAATAATAATAATAATGATAATGAGTGTAATTAATTTAAAAACGCTTTGTCAGATGTTTAATTGCAATAAAGTATAAAAAAAAGTCTTAAATTAATTAATGAGCTTCCAAAAATGGTTTAATGGGTTGTGTTTTTTTAATTTTAAAAACTTATATATTTATATATAATAATGTTTTTTAAAAAATTTTTTTATTACCGAAAAATAAAATATGAGCTCATATATAGAAGTGTATTATTTTAATAAATTAATTAAAAGTACTTGCCACATAAGGTAAGTACATGATAATTAGGTACAAATATTTTTTTTATTTTTCTTTTTTCTTTTATCGCTACTTAACTTATCTACTTTGCATAAAAGGATTTACATGTCAGTTAATTAAAATATAACGTGTAATAGATTATTTTTAAGCTTTTGATAACGTGGTAAATAATAATTAGTAATTAAATTCTACATTCGTTTTTTTTTTTTAAATTACATTAAAAATAAAATTACCTAATATTATTATTATTATAGTAATTCGTTTGAAGTTATTTTTTGTTCAGTTAATTAAGACCATTATCAGACAGTGCCCCCCCCCCCCACTTTTTTTAAATATTAAAATTTTATTAGTTAATAAAAAAAAAAAAAAATGGAAGCATTCACTAAAAAAGAGACAACGGAGTTGTAATTTCGCTGAGATAAAATTTAAAAAAAATTACTGACAGTTGTCATCAATTAGGAGTTAAACATAAATTTAAAATAAATTTTAATAAAATCATGTAAATTTTGTAATTTGAATTTTCAAATTTCGTAGGCTAAAATTTATTTACCGAATTTCGATTAACTTCTAATTAATAAAAACTAATTAATTTTTTTTTACATTCTATCTCAGCGAAATTGTCATTTTTATAATTAATACTTAAATTATTTTCTAATTAATTAATAAAATTTTGACACTTGACAGTTAATTTAAAATTTAAAAAAAGTGGGGGACACTGTCTGAGAATACCCTTAAGTTTCAATTATTACTAGATTGTACTTAAAAATTCTTATTTTATCACTTGATAAAAGGCAAAAGGTGCATTGTAATAATAATTTATATTATACCAAAAATAAAACAAAATTTGACAATCTATCCCTAGTTCGTGATATTTTTCGATAATTATAAATTACAAAAAAAAAGTTTAAGTATACAAATAAAAATTATAAATAAATATAAAATTATACATAATCGGCAATAAAAGACAATTGAAGTGATAACAATAATAAAAACAAGACAAGACTAATTATTTGAAAATCTCAGTGACAAATCATTAATCAATAATATTAATTAATTAATTAAGTAGTTAATTTTTTTAATTACTAGATTGGCAGTAGTCAATGTAATAACTTTCGGTTAAGTAGCAATGTGGCCTATTTAAGTTAAATGGCTGAGGTTAAATTTAAAATTTAAATACAATGATAATTTTGATTTAAATATTTTGTAAAAATAATACGCCGAGTATTTTAAATTTAATACTTTCTTCATATGCTGTGTGAAATATGTCATCTGTTACCAACGCACTGAAGAAATAGAGTGTGCGTTTTTTAGGTGAATAAAAATATCTATTTAATAATGATAAAAAATAATATCAATTTAAATTTATTGATAAATTACGCGACCATTCCGGCGTCTTTAGCCATACTGTGAAATGCGCTGGTCGGTGTTTGCATTAAAACTTCCGGTTTATCGAACTCTGTTATAACTCCCTTATCTAAAACAATTACCCTGAAAAATTAAGATAACAATTAGTAAATTATTTATTTGTTTATTTTATTTGTTTATAAATAATAAAATTCGTACCTGTCCGAATCAACGATTGTATTAAGTCTATGAGCAATTGTAAGAACAGTACTGTCTTTAAATTCTTCTTTTATCGTCTGTTGAATAAGATCATCTGTCTCTAGATCTACAGCAGCAGTAGCCTCATCCAGTATGAGAATTTTAGTTTTTCTTAATAGAGCTCTAGCCAAACAAATTAATTGCCGCTGACCGACACTCAAATTGTCCCCACCCTCGGACACCGAGTACATGAGCCCATTGGGAAGAGTTTTGGCAAAAGCTTTCAAGTGCGCGTGTTCAAGCGCCTGCCAAATTTGATCATCAGTGTGCGAGTCAAAGGGATCTAAGTTGAGACGCAGAGTGCCTGAGAAGAGAACTGGGTCCTGAGGGATAATTGTGAGCCTTGATCTCAATGCATGGAGCCCAAGCTCGGATATGTCGATGCCGTCGATGAATATTTTACCCGCAGCCGCCTCAATTATTCTGAATAGTGACAACGTCAAAGAAGACTTGCCGGCTCCGGTTCGGCCGACAATTCCAATTTTCTCGCCGCCGTTCACGGCGAAACTTATCCCGTTGAGCACAAGATCGAGACCCTCTCGGTAGCGGACTTTGTAATCACGAAACTCGACGCAGCCTTCTGAAGGCCAATCTTTTGGTGGAGCCGTACTAGGAATTTCCCATGCGGCTTCCTGTGGCGTTTCTCCGTACTCTTTTATTCTTTCAACAGCGACGATATTTGTCTCGACGTCTGATGTCATTCTCACGAGCCAATTTAGTGTCTGCGTTATCTGAAGTGCGTAACTAATTGACAGACCAACAAGACCAGGACTCAATGAGTCTCTTCCAAGTACAGAAAATATTGCGGCAAAAAATATTATCATATTACCCAACATTTCTAATCTCACCGCCAGCCATCTTTAAATAAAAAAATTAATAATAACAAATCAAAAGCGCTAATTGTGCAAGTGGTATTTTTTTATTTTTTATTTTAATATTTTTTAACGTACCTATTACTTATAATACTTGGGTAGTAACACATTTGATTGAAATCAACTCGACGTTCTGATTCATAGATAAATCTTTCTTGTACATTAAATGCACGTATTGTTTGAGCACCTAAATAATAACAATAATAATAATAATTATCATTATTATAATTATAAAAAGTAAAAAAATAAATACCTGTTATGGATTCACCAAAATGAGAATAAATAGGAGATCTTGACACTGATTCTAAACGTTTTAATTGACGTGAAGTCGCAACGTAAAAACGTTGAATGAAATAATAAATAACACCAATAGGTACTATCACCGATATAAATATCGGTGTACTGTAACTTATTACTACAAGTGTAGCAATCACCTGTAATTTGTATGTTAATTAGAATTAATTTTAAAAAAACAGTTATACAAAACAATACCATTTAAAATAACTAATCTGTGAAAAAGCAAAATATTGAGACCATTACGTAAAATAATAAATGAATGAAAAAAATAAATAAATAATATTATCATGCAAAGCTGTACTTGATATAAATTACTGATGATAAAAAAGTAAACATAAAAAACACTTAAGGCCCACCAACATGTACCAATAATATTTATCGTAGTCTAGTTAATTAATTAATATTTAATTATTATTATTGAAACAATCTACCACCTTATGCCTTAATTATATTATTAAGCCCAAGCATCACTTTTATTAAATTAGGATAATTCACTTAAATAATAATTTCAAAACCGCTACCAAATGAGACGGACACAATTATACTAAAAATTAAAATATTAAATTATGGTATTTAAATACTATGCGGAGTTTTTTGCATGTTCAATAAATAAAACAATTTGAGTTTCTATAATTGATACTGAAATTTGAATTTGTGATTAGTGTAAAATTACCTCGAAAAGACAATAGAAGCTATCAGAAATTTGCTGCGGAAGCGAAGTGTCCAGCACGTCGACATCTTTAGCAAATCTGGAGATAATGCGACCAGTAGGAGTAGTATCAAAGAAGGTCAATGATGCACGCATTACCCCCCGAAGCATTACCAGATGCATCTGACGTGCAGCCAGCCAGCAGCCCAGCTGTGGAGCCAAATCGCAGAAAAAACTCGTCACCGCTACAACAAGACGCCGGCAATAATTTTAACCGCAGCATCATTTTAACAAAAAATTTTTTTCCTCTAGCTCTCTGTGACAGCGGTCATTTTTTAAATCACATCTTATTAAATTTTATTATTATACTGGTACTTAAATTTTAAATTGTTATTTAAATAAATTGCCACCACTAGGCAAGGGAGTGAAGTTTGCTGTGCCATGCATTTCGTAGATATCAATTTTTTATTCTTATATTATATTAATATTTTTTTTATTATTATTATTTAAGGACATTCTTAGAAAGTGCTCCCCTCTTTTTAAAAATATTATTGATAATTGCCGCCGAAATATAGATTTGAAAAAAAATTACTAACAATTGTTATCAATTAGGAGTCAAACAAAATTTGACATCAAGATTATACTCAAATTTATTTAACTTCTAAATGATATCAACTGTAATTAATTTTTTAATTAATTAATCAAATTTAAATACGGATGACAGTTCAAATCCATTGAATATTTTTAAAAACTAGGGGTTTTGATTAAGAATGACCTTAAGATTTAAAAAATGAATTAAACCATGTGATACTTTTATTAGTTAAAATTAATGAAATTTTTAGTTTAGTTCGTAGGAAATAATCAAAATAATATAATTATTAAAATTATTATTTTAAAAATAACAGTAAAACTAGATAGGGTTCAAACTCTCATAGCAAATGATTACTTAAGCAGATACTTGACAGTAGAAATGATAAATAATCAGGCATAATAAAGAGTATAATTGTATCCGTCATCAGCTGATTTAAAATGAGAGAAACATGCTCGAGTGCAATTCTTTACAAAACTACTGGCATGCAACATAGATAAAAAAATAAATAAATAAAAATATATAAGTAAAATAAATGAGATTTAGTTATGCATAATGAGACCATGATAATGATCGCGTGTGAAAGCTTACCCTCAAACAACAGGGTAGCCACTGTACAATGGATAAGGGTAGTTTTGAGTCCATGACGTCTACATCGCCACTGAAACGGCTTAGTATCCGGCCGGTGGGTACTGTATCGAAGAAAGAACTGGGAGCACGCATTATGTTGAGCAGAGCCTCACGCATCATTGCTGAGGATGATCTCAGGGTACCAACGTATATAAACATTGATGAGAATACCACAGATAGGACTGTAACACAATAACTACATCTTCAGAACAACCATCCACTCTTCTTGTAGTCCTGTCGTTTTTTTTATTTTTTTTTTTTAAACCAATTTGTTAATTACTAGCCATACATCATAATGCATTAGCAAGTCAAGTACAAACAATAACACACACGCAGAAAAAATTTTATTTATTGGAGCAACGGAAGACGAGTGGTAATTTTATTTTTTCTTTTGATTTCAATTTTTTTTTAAATTAATGGATTTTTATTTAGATTTTTTTTTGCAACCCCTTCTTCTGTTACTTCAATAAATAAATTTCTTTGCGTGTACAATCTGGAATATTAAAAAAAAAACCCATTGGACAGATTAGTCAACAAAAAAAAAATCGCCATAATGATTGTGATGAGTTATGATTTAATGATATTCTATTTTATTTTTGTTGTTTATTTCTTATATATAGTCTGTAGTTTTATTTTAAAATCAGGAAGCAACGCAAGCAATTTATTTCCCCAGCGCATTGTCATTAAAATCAATGTGCGCTTTATTTTAAAAATATATTTTTTTAAAGCTTGAGAATGCCACTAACAAAATATATAAAATTTTTTTGATATGAGTGATCATACCGAGAAAAAACAATTTAGCCAAGAACGTAGATTAATTGGTATAATATTGTCAACGACGTCTGTATCTTTACCAAACCGATTCAACAGACGACCTGCCGGTGTGCTGTCAAAAAATGACATAGGATTGCGTAGTACTTGCATCAATAATTGTTGAAACATTTTAACACATGCTCTAACGGATCCTATTGCCAAATTTACCGATATAAGGACTGACAAAATACCTAGAAAGTGTTAAAAAAAAAAATAAAGAAAAAGAGTAACATTATTGCTGATCTGCTGAAACAATTGACGTCATTTTTTACTCTCATCTCTATACTATTTTTATCTTCAACGCTATTATTATTTATAAATAAAATGGGGATAATGGTGACCTGCCCTGATAGCCGGTTTGCCGCAAGTTGACGGGAATCTACAACCGAAATGAGATGTCAAGCTGACTGCAAAGAGTTGACGGTAACTTGCAGTCAATTTATAAGTAAAATTTTTCATTCAAGTTTTTTCTCTCAACTTTCTGTCAGATATTAATTAAATTTTGCTCTTCGTTTTTTTCCTAAACTTGTATTCCTATCATGGCTGCAGATTTACGTAAACTTGTAGCTCATGTACTCATATCAGTAAAAACTGGGAAGAGCAGAACTTGACATCAACCTGGCCGACAAAACTGAGCAGAAAATTTTTTAAAAGAATGTGTGGCTATCAGGGTAGTGATTAGACTCGGGTACCTACAGATGAACTGACGTATGATAAAAATTAACTGATATGAGGAGTATGAATTTAACCGTGCTGAAGGTGCAACTAGTATTATTTAATAAATAAAATAATAAAATAACGGGATGCAAACAAATAATAAGAATAATAATAAAAGTATGTGTTAGCTAAATAAAACGAATAATATTATTAGTTGACAAATAAACAAAATAATAAAATCTACTCTACGGCAAAACACAGTACTCATTGGTGGACCGTGATACGTCGTATCAATATTTTAAACTGTGAATTTATCCACAGAAAAAAATAATTTTTTGGCGGTAAAAAATTTTTACTTGCCCTAATAAATTTTTTGCATTATGAATTGAAAACGAAAATTTTCATTTTATAATAAAAAATTTATCTTGTGCCAAGAAATCATTTTTTTTCTGTATAATAAAAAAATATGAATTTAATAAAATAAACAAATAAAAATGCAAATAAAAAGTATGATACGGTATTTCGAGTTATTGTGAGATCAATTTTTAAAAATCTCACGTACCCCTGCGAGGCAAAGTAACCATGTTTTAAGATTCGTCGGTAATACATTGTCGACAACATCAACGTCCTTGCCGAAACGATTTAATAGTCTGCCAGACGGCGTCGTATCGAAAAATCCAATAGGTAAACGTAGTACGCCAGATACTAATTCATCATGCAGCATTTTACTGCTTCGCAGACAGCCAACAGCCGAAATCAGCTGTGCAACAAGCACAAAAGTTGCTGAAATTCATTTTTAAAATAATAATAAAAAAAATATATACAGTAGCCATTAGTTTCCCTGAATTTAAAGTTTAATAAATTATTTTTTTGTCAATAAATATCGTGAAAGATTTAAATGATTGTATATATAAATATACCGTTAGAGATGACCATGCACAGAGTCAACTGTTTAATATCAAGAAGCAGTAAATTAGTTGTCTACTAGAGCTACGTCCCTAAGGGATAAAATTCAAGATGACAAGAATATGTATTTATATTTATAGACATGCGCATATTGCATTAAATATATTAATTTGTAAAAATATACCACGATGCTACTGAGGTATGTGAAAATAAATAATTATTTATAAATTTATCAAAACTACTGTTAATGTAAGTAAGTAAATAAATAAATAAATAAATAAATAAATAAATAAATAAAAATAAATGTAATTGACAATACTGGCCGCGCCTTCAAAAACACAGCAAACCACACTCGTTTCTCTAATCGTAATTGTTAATTCGAGTGGGAAGAAAACGAGTTAATTATTTAACGGACTATTAAATATATTTCTCATCTGCTTATTAATATCGTGCTTCCTGTGGTATGTTTTCATTCGAATGGGAGTTGCGATCATCATAGTTAGATTTTAATTAAATCAACTGTATAGCGATGCCGGCCCATGGGATTTCAGTTTTTGGGCTAAAGGCAACGAGACTGCTCTTCAGAATCGAACCTCGATGAGACCATAGTTGGTTTTATTTTTTGTTAAATTAAATTAAATTAAATTAAATGTCAGTTAATACTGAGAGAGATTACATACCTTGACCTAGACCTAGAGCACCATACACAGAGACATACGTAAGTTTTTTAGAGTCATCAACTGTTCCATTGACAACAACTGTGTTGTCATTAGACCAATCACTGATCCAGACGTTTGATCCAATACTGAATGCTTGGAAAATGGCATTCATTATTATTGTTGATATTGACAAAAACCAACCGATTGATTTTAAATAATGAGCGTACACGCGTAATTTTACCTGAATAAAAGAAAAAATTAAAAATATCATCATCGTTTGATTAAATTTAGCTGCAGATTTTTTAAAGAAAATACTTACACTTCCGGTTTCTGTTTTTTCAGCTTCAATTATTTTCTCACCGGCTTTTACTGTAAGCGAATTGTCCTTGATGCTAGAACTGCGCATGATATTAACCGATTTTTGACTGTCTATTGATTGTTGTCTGTGTAAAGAACCAGTCAATGATTTCTGATCAATGGATCCAGACTCGCTGTGAGTGATAGACAATCTAGATCGAGCTTTTGTTAATTTCTGTTGAAGTTCTTCTGGTCCAATAGTCGACTCAAGTTGTTGCTTAATTTCCGTCAGCTCAGTTTCCGGCACATCCTCAGGCTTGATTTCTTGAAGATGATGAATGAGAAAATCAGCAAAAGCACCTCGTTTTTCCATCAACTGTTTGTATGTACCGCTTTCCGTTACCTCACCGTCTTTTAACACAATAATATTATCGACTTCCGGCAAATAAGTAATACCATGAGTTACAAGTACACGTGTCTTTTTTTTCAGCAAACCACTGGGTCCAACGACATTTTCAAAAATATGTTTTCCGACATGAGAATCAACGGCACTGAGAGGATCATCAAGAAAATAAATATCGCAGTCAGTGTATACAGCTCGAGCAAGAGCAACTCTTTGTTTTTGCCCACCAGACAAATTTATTCCTTTCTCGCCGATTTCCGTTTGGTCTCCAGCCGGCAGCATTTTGATATCCAGACCAAGAGCACACGCATCAATTACTTTAGCATACAGAGCTTTGTCCATAGGTTTTCCAAATAAAATATTGTCTTGCAAAGTTGCATTTTGGATCCATGCTTGCTGAGCAACGTAAGCTATTGATCCTTTGGTATTGACTCTCCCGCTAATTCGTTCCATTTCTCCAAGGAAAGCCGATATCAGTGAACTCTTACCCGATCCAACTGTTCCCACAACAGCCACCAACTGTCCTTGCTGCACTTGCAGGTTTATGTTCTTCAACGTAGACCTGTCTGAAGTCTCCGAGTCCCACGTGAAAGTCCCATTCTCAATAATCAATGGATGCAATTCTGATTGATCATGCTGAACGTTATTTGGATCTAATTCTTCCCCATTCATATATGCATTTATTCGTTTGATAGAAACCATCGCCTGTACAAAGTTGCTTATTACCATGGGCAGCATTGACAGCGGGAACCGCAGGATATTGAATAAACTCAAAGACACAAAAGCTTTCTTGCTGTCCAGGACATTTTTAGGGTCAATGTAGACATAGGTAGCAAATGACACGAAAGAAACTAAAAACGGAGCGCAGGACCATATAAAACTTGTTCCCGCGTTGAGATAAGCCGCTTCTTTTAGTACTTTTATTTCTTTACTTCTTATTTTCAAAATTTGTTGCTCAAACGACGGCTCCCATGCATACAATTTAAGTACTTTAATGCCGTTTAATACTTCATTCATGAGTTTAACTCTTTCATCTTTGCTCTTCATTTGTTTTATCTGCAAAGTCTTGACTTTATTGGCAATAAAAGCGTTTATTGGAATAAGAACAATCATGACAGCTAGACCAGCAAAAACAGCAGCATTTAGCTCACCCCAGAGGAAGTAAAGCGCGACCCCGATTTGCAAAGGCGCTGACCAGATCATGTTGATGTACGGCATCAAGTCCATGAATCGTTGCGCATCCACGGACATCAAATTTACTATCTCACCCACTGTTGATTCTTTACGTGCGGCATTTGACATTCTAAGCGCTTTACGATAAATAGCCGCGACAAGGCATGTGCGCATTCTCATGCCCACGATGAACATCCGGTTGAAGTACTGCGACAGGACTAATGTTTGAGATATTGCTGTTAGCAGAAGAAGAACGGAATAAAAATAACCCTTCCACATTTCTTCTTTTCCTGATACAAAGTTGATAAGTAATCTGTAATTATTTTTAAAAAACAATTAGTACTTTACTTTTATTTAAAATTTACTTGATAAATTAATGACGTACCCTAATACTAGAGGACTGATAAACGTCATTATATCCTGTGATAATTTAAGTAACGCGCCAAAAAGAAGAGTTGGACCAAATATTTTGTATAGAGGTATAATAACAGACGCGACTTTTTTCTTCCGGGTACTGTCGAAGTCAACCTGGCCTGAGGCTTTGCGAAATGAAGCCTTGGTACCCTGGCTGTTTAAAAAAAATCATTTTATTTTCATCTGAACTCTGATAAATTTACCGAAAAAAAAAAATAATTAAAAATATTTTCTCACCTACAGTAATTGCAACAGAGCCTTGTTAGCAATTACACACACACTTATTAATAATGTAAGACAACACTTGACAATAATAAAGATAAAATATTCATAACAACTTACTTATCGCATTTTTGAATATTTCTCGTCCAATATTTATTGAACTTTGGAACGATTTCCGCTGCCGTATCCTCCGGGTTCATCGACCACAAGTCAGAGGTAGTCAAGGGCTTTTTGAAACCCTTCCACGCCAGTCCATCGAACCAAGCGAACAATATTCTTGATGGATACGACGCAGCTTGCTCCGGACATGGCCTTTCCACCTGACCGTATCGTGAAAATTTCGGCTCTGCATCCACAAGAAAATTGAGCAATAGTAATACCAATACCACTGGATAATATATCATGTATGATACAAAAGAGTAAGGCAGCTCAGGCTTAGAGAAACAAAAATAATTTAAATTTATTAGTATATTGTGTGACAAGGGATGAAACCAAACGATTTCAGACCAGGGTGACGGCTGACATCACTTTCAGTTTGAAATCGTGTTCAATCCTGAGTCACAAACTAGATTTTTCATGATTACCTGCATTGGAACTCAAAGTTTCAGTGTCAGCAGCCAGTCAGAAACAAGTTCTACTATCAGGGTAAGCGTTAATTGTCATTAGTAATTTATAATTAAGCAGAAATTATACATACTATTTATAATTGACACTACTTTTTATAAAACTCAGTCACAGTCAGATCTGTCATTTACGTAAATAAAATTAACGATATGAAATTACTTTTAAAAAAATGACAAGTATCAGAGTTTAAATTACGAATGTCTTCAGTCAACGGGCAGAAACATTTTTTGTTTTTACCCTCGGGACGAAACAAGTTTGTTTCTGCCGCTGACTGAAGGCATTCACAATCTACGCGTTTTCTAATACTCATTCGCGGCATTGGACTGAAATTGTCCCGTTTTGACTGGCCGTAGACACTAAAACTTAAAATTTCGATGCTGGTATAGTGAAAAAAAAATTGATTACCTGTTCATTTACGTAATTAATTGTAACTTATCGTTTACTTACTTGATTATTATAATCCCTGATAAGACTTCTGAATTGTACGGCACCACAACAGGCCAATAAGAACCAAAACAAAAACATCAATCCAGAAGCTCGCATTCCACATTTCCTATTGTAATGCATCAATAATAATGCTAAACCCTGATGATAATTAATATTAATTATTTACACAAATAAGTAAACACCCAAGTACCTTGGCTCGATTATCTCTGATAAATTGATAATACTTACAAAGGTAATGATTTTAATAAACGGCGTGTAATAGTCAACATTGAAAACTGTTGTATAATTGCTATTATGTATTGCTACTGCTAAATCAACAACGCTAAGTACTATAAGAACAATTGTAAGTACTCCTTTGGAAATAAACTTCCAGGTATAAGGAATATTTTTTCTTTTGCTGTTTATCAGATAATACGTTTCCAGCAACGAAAATACCCAGAGGAATATGCACGGTGCCCACACCAGCACCGTTTTTTGAAAACATGGCGTTACTTCTGGGTCCTCGGTGTACCAAGTCAAGTTTGAATCCTAAAAAAAAATTGAATACGTTTTTATCTTTATTTTATGAGAATTGACATCTTTCTGGGCTGCGTTACTGATCTGTATTTTTACAATTAAATTATAGTCTGTATTTTTCTGCAGTCGTAAACCAAACTAGTGTCCAAGAATTACTTTAATTTAATTAATTTTTTATATTAATTAATTAAAATCAGACTTATCGGTAATTACAAAATATTATTTATCTGATTGGTCTGTAAATTGAATTCCTTATCATTTAATGATACTGAAAGTAGCCGACATCTGATAATTTTTATGAGTTTTTAATGATCAAGTTAATTGTCAACAAACAATTTTTTATAAAATATAAAAAATAAAATTCTCTAGATGAATTTTTAAAAATTTATGCCTGTCTGTTTTTAATGTCTGTTACTTTTAGCATCATAAAATTTCACGAGTGTAAATGTAGCAAACATACGACAATTTTTAAATTACATGTACTGAATTTTGAATTCTCTAAACATGAATTTTTTATTTTTATTTTATAAAAATTTTAATTTATTATTTCAAAGTTTTTTAAATTTTTAGATGTCCGCTAACTTTACTATCACTAAAATTCCTACTGTTTTCATAATCTTTTATCAATTTTTTTACACACTTACGTAGTAAAAAAGCTGGTCTAAATTCTACATATTTTTATCTAGTCAATAATTAAAAAAAAAAAAATATCATACCCAAAATGTAGAGCCGCAAAACTGCTCCATAGAATTATTCTCCATCTTCGTGATTAACCTTTATCTGAATTATCTCCGATAAATGAATATTTGAACAACTTAACTGATCAAGTTTTCTCCACAAGTAGCAAACCCAATAGCTTTCACCATCAAACTAAAAAAAAAACATATATTTTATAAAATGCCATGAATGATAATTTAAAAATAAGTAAGCTGCGCTTTTTTTATCCGGCAAACCATAAACTCGTACAAGAAACTTGCGGTGTCATGAGAAATATTAAATTAGTGATATATATATGTATGACACAAAAAATAATATTAAATAATGAGAGTTAACTCACAGAGTAATTTAATTTCGCAACCTATATCGAGGTAGTGTAAGTAAACTGTTAACTATCAGCAGCGGTGGCGGCGTATGATGAAAAATCAGCGTGGCCGAGGAGAGAGACGGTGGTTAAAAGTAGACAAGACGAAAAACCCGCGTCTTTATTATATGTAATTTATTTGTGTTGCCCTCGAGTAACCTTATCCACTCAAATTAATAATTGTAACATTCACTGGAACACAACGATGATGATGATAAATAATTATTTTGTCTTCTGCTATTGGAAGACATTGCTACTGATGTGTCTTGCTGGTGTTACTGCTTACGAATGGCCGAATGCCGAGCAGCCGAGTGTCCAGTTACTGTTACTCCCAAGTGTGGATGACAAATACCCTTACTCACACAAACAACTGTTATTTATATATATATTACATACATGACATCGATACTGTGAAATACAAAAGCTGACAAGTAGGTATAGTTTTCTCGTTCTCGATTCACGTTCAGCAATTCACTGAATGTAAGATACAATCACGATCACACGATGATAATCGAGAGTTCTCGAGGATGAAAACCCGCCAAGGACGAAAGATTACGATTGGTGGATATATAAAACACATATATTTTATTTTATTTTAAATATTTAATTATCTAGCTTTGACATTTTACTTGGATTATTTTTTCTAGGCTGTCATAAATTTTCAATGATACTGAGAGGCGACAGACATCTGACTGTTTTTCGGTAACAAAAATATTTTGACATCCATTTGCTAATTTTCATCAATTTGTATTTTACTTGTTCATTTAAAAACAAATTTTTTTTACGTCAGTTATTTTGAGTGTCATAATTTTTAAAAATAATTATCAGATAATTTTGAAAATTTAAATATAAATTTTTTTGAAAGTTCAGTGGGCCGATTACAGACAAAAAATATATGGAAACTGTCATAAATTCAAATAATTAAATATGATAAATAATTTATACTTAGAAAATTTCAAATATTTTTGTTGCACTGGATAATTTAAAATTCGCGGGAAAAATTTGAATTTAAAAATAAATAAATTGTTAAAACTTTTACTCTCTTACTTATTAATATAAACTACGGAAATATATATATATATATATATATATATATATATATATATATATATATATATATATATAAATAAAAATTTTTAAAAGTTTACTTTTATATTACACATTAAAAATGATATTTTTAATTCGCTTTGACAGTCATTACGCTTTATCTCGATAATGACCAAGCTGTTATTTAATTCACACTAATGCTCTCCACTGATACAATTTAATTCTACTGAACACTTACAATTGAATCTACTTCTCTTGTATTAGAACGCGTGTATGCTCCGTTTCCGCCTGATGACACTCACGCGAAAGTTAAGTTACAGCAGAGTAATAAAATATATTTATAAAAATTTAACTGATAAATTAATTCATCACTTGTACTTGCATGTGAATATACACATTTATCATTATTTATTATAAAATTAATTACACATATCAGTCATTAAAATTTTTCAGCCCATAAGTCATAAATTTAAAAAATAGATCATGATAATTTAAATTTAAAAAAACGTATGGTAGTAACTAAAGGCAATAAATAAGAAATGTCAAGAGATAGCTGACCCTACACATTACTATCTAATTACTATGTAATAATATTCATATTTTTAAAAATAATTTCACAATATTACAAAACATTGATATAGTAATTGTCATCCTGACGTAACTTCTAATGAGCAGTCATTAAATAGACTTGTAACAACAAATCATTATTATTATTATCATATATTTTATGTGATATAATCCCTTCTTTTGCAATTATTATGATGATAACAGACAAGAGAACAATAATTGTCATTACATGAACTCCCACCAGAAAAATTTTATCTGTCTATTTGCTGTTCACACTGGAAACGACAATTGATTGGCATGATGGATCATCATCAGTTAAATTGCCAATTGTTGCGTCTCGTGTCGAGCTTCGTTACATAAATTAATGACCAGCATTACAATAATAAAAATAAAAAAAATAGACGTGTTTACTTACCATTTATATCTTTTATCTTTAAACTCAGTCCACAGTACAAATAAAATACTAAAGTTATAAATTGTAACGTTAATTTAAATATATAGATTTTTTAGTTTTATTGTATTGTCTCTATAAGTTTATATTAATCTTGACACTATTGTAATAAAACAAGGCTATTGAGATTAAACTATTTACACAATTTAATCTACTGATGTTTGACTAAAACTTTGTTTTTTTTACTCAATAAATAATAAATTAAAGTTTGGATTTTATTGTTAAATATTCACTTATTCTGGTGTCAACTATCATTACCCGGCAACTAATGATGATTAATGATCTTGATAACGGTGATATATATCTTAAAGTAGTGTAAGAATTGCCAGCTGACACTATTATTAACTTACAGATAATTATTTTTATCAGTATTGTATAAATTGATAGGTAAAAAAAAAAATTAAAAGGCATCAAAGACTGACGTAAATTTTTTTTTTAAAATTGATTTAAATTATTTTAAAGCTTTTAGTACAATATTATACGTAAAAATATTTTAATTGATTATATTAGTATTTATGTATATATTTATATATTTATAATTATTATATATTTATATTTTGATCTATATTGATGTCCGACTGAATAAAAGAGTGAGTAATTCGGGCCGTGATAAATCTCTTTTATACTTTTGTACTATGTCTTGAATCTTCAATCGTCGACGCACGTGCGGCGGGTGATAACTGAAACAATAGAGATTAAATAATTTATTTATTTGTTAGTTACTATTATTATTGTTATTATTATTATTATTATTGTAAAAAATATATAAAAATCCTACCTATCGTTCTCAAGTCTTTTTCTTCGTCCCATATTTAAAGCCGTCTGTCGTACTAGAGTCCCAAGAACTCTCCGTGATATGACCATGCCATCAATCAATGGCGTCGCTAAATTTATTCTAGACACTGGGCCCTGTAATTTAACGCGCAGTAATCCGTTTCCTAGGGCTTGGAGAAAAATTACATGGACATCAGATGGTTGTAAAACTCGGAATGATTCTAGTCCCGTATGAGTGCAGGGTAAAAGTTCAGCTGTGAGATTTAAAAATTGTATATTAGAAATTTGTCGAGTTGATAAATCAGTTGAGCTGATGAAATTTTAAATTACCGATAGGAAAAGTGAAATAATCTTCGAAGCTCTCAAGCCAGACGACCATAATTCTGGTGTCGGTTTGCCAAGGAAGAGAATGTTTAGCAGTCCGCCTAGTTCTTGTGGGTTCTTGATTGCTAGAAACACTTGACGGGCCGGATCCAGTTAAACTTGGCGGCTGTTTTTCCAAATCGAGAGACATCGTTCTGGTTCCGTAGGACTGGGAGGATCCAATACGAGCAGTAACTTCGCTGATGCTTCTTTCATACCAGGGTTGTCCACCACTGGTATCACTGTTGTAGCTGACGTCATCTAGATTGTCTGGTAAGTGCGTTAGAGCAGACCCAGTAGGCACGATGAATGCAATCTCTGAACTCACGTCTGCCCAATATAAAACATGTGTCTCGCCATTGAAAACTGCCCCACCGTGATCGGAACTTAATGCTCGCGAATTACTAGATTGCGCAGAGACTCGCCAGGATGTTGAGACGTGACCAGTCCAGCCTGCATGCGTGGCAACACTCACAGGCCAGCCGAGTGAACTCAGCAGCTCCATAAAATGTGGAGACACATCAGTGTGATGTTGAACGTTCGCTAGAATTTCCGATGGATTTTTCTGACCGGCTTTTACATAAAATATATGAACTGTGTCACACGTTCTTGGACTTATATGATCAAGATTTTCAAGATCCGTGCAAAAACCTGGAATCATTTGATCTAGTGCTATTAATCCTCCAGTACTATTTTCATCAGTTGCTTCGAAGTTCAAAAAACCAAAGTGACTCAAAAATAATCTTGCGGTTTGAAATTCTTCGCAGTTTTCCGGAGGAACACACTCTTTAAAATTATCATCTTTTTTAGATTTAAGTTCTTCATTGAGCCGCTTCTCAAGTTCTATTTGTCGCTCCAGTAATTGTGAAAATAACTGATGCTGTTGTCTCAGTTCTTCTGTTTCATTCATGACTGCTTCAAGAGTAGGTATCGATTCATCTATTTTACAGTGCGGTATCCGATCAATATTATCAGGAAAAAATTTTGGTTTATACTCCGGGCGAGGTGCCGGGTCCGACAAAGGCAAAGGCCTTCCGGGATTAGAATTTATGCTACGAACACCCGATTTATGTCTGGGTAAGTGACGGAGTTGCATCGTCCACGCATGTCTACCAAATGGCCCGCGAATTAAAACGGTTACTGTTGGATGAGGTTCCGTTTGATGTGCCAGTGGTTCTTCTAGCAAAGCCAGCATCGTTGCATTCTCCGCAACAAAATATCGAAAACGTTCTACAGCAGCTTGACGACCAACTCGATCATTGTTATTGTTTTTACATTTTTGCACGAGAACTATTTCATCTATGAGCGATGAAAGAGACTGAGCACCACATGGACTAGGAAAATATCCAACCTGCAATATATTTATTTTTATAAATTATATATACTCATTATAGTGATGCGAAATTATCCTCATTTTTGTGTGTAGTCAGATCACAAAGAATTGACTGGCAATTGCTTGTTAATTGACATCAAAAAATTTGCGGTTAATTTTTTATGAAATCATTTGGCGCGGGAACCGTCTTTAAATTTAAAAAATGACATCTATAAGATAGCAATTTTGACATCTCAAAGTTGCCTCTGTGCTACTTGGGTGTTGACGTCAATTGCCAGACAATTTCTCTGCCTTACATCACTAACTCATTTACCTGTTCAAGAATTACGGTAAGAAGCGCATCCGCCGCGTCCCGTACTCGCATCGATGCTGGTTTCAATTCTTTTTGATCTTTCATTTTGATTGGCTCGCCAGGTTTGCCGACACTCTTTGATCCTGATATGCCGAGTTCCACGACCTCGAAAACAGTTGTCAGACAATCTTTGTCCTGAAGTAATTGGGGGTGAGCTGTAAGCCAAGTCGTCAAGCAACCGAACGCTGCGACTATCGAGGAATGCAAATCTTTGGAATGAGCTGGAGGTGGTCGCCAGCATTGATAAGTTATGTAGTCACACAACCATTTCACGGCTCTCTTACATTCCAAGGCGTCTAAAATAATAAATTATTTATTTATTTATTTAACAAAACTAATGATCCTGGTATAGTATATCGCACCTGTCAATCGTCTTGCTGCACAAATAGACAAATCAAATTTTTATTTATAATCTCAAATTAATTTAAATAATTAATAATTAGACAGTTACCTGTTTCACGTATTTTCGTTCGCGCTAAACCTGACAGTAACTCGAGAGCGGCTAGAGAAATATTGAGATCTGTCTTCCATGATGAGATCAATCGATGACAAACTAGATAAGTCGCTCTCAAAAAAAGAGCGTGAGCTGAATCTGTAACAAATTTTAGACATTTTTTTTATTGAAGATAATTTTTTAATTATTTAAAAAAAAAAACATGGATAGTAAATAAATAAGAAAGCAATTTCCGGTTGACAAAATCACCATAAAAAGTAAAAATAAAAAAAGTAGTGCTGTCATTCAGTATTTACCAAAGGACGGACTTTCTTCTTGGACAGTACCACCGTCAGAAGTCTCGCTGAGCGATCGTTGATCACTTGAAATGCTTATCTGACTGGTCGAGTCGCTGCTGACTATCAAGCAGCGTGATGATGAATCACAATCGCAAATGCACAACCAAAGTAAATTATAAATAATTCATTGATAAAAATAATTTAAAATAAAATGATTTAGTAACAAGCTGTAATTGCAATTTAATAAAAACTTTTTTTTGTGAATTAAGCGATGGTATTAATAAAAGAGTGCCGGTATTTAAAATTTATTACTGTACACTTCAATCGAATGCTGTTAGTATGATCTTCGGTGCGATAATAAAATTATTAATATTCAAAATTAAAGCGGTCTTTTTTTTTGTATTTTATGTACAAAGCGCTTTTGGGAAGAGATTAAAAAACATACCAGATGACAGCAAATTTGTCGGAGTTTCGTTAGTCAACGTGTCTTGAGTTGTCGACTGTTCTACTTCTTCAACTGTTGCAGAGTCTTGGACGCTGAGCAATAATCCACCTAATTAATCATTTAATTAATTAATTAATTATTGATAAAAAAATAAAGATAAGTGATTCAAATTAACGATAAGAAAAATTACCAAGTAACATGTGCGTGTTTAGAGGATCAGTCTCTACTTGAAGAGCATTAATTAATAAGTTCATTAGTCTTGGCTTAAGTTGTCCAAAAGTTATTAATGGTTTGTCTTGATTAACATTTCCAGGCGTGGGTAGTTCACGTATCGGAAGATTCTTTGGAATATAATTAATTATTTATGTTTTCGAGTGATTCAGTGACAGGATCAGCAGTAAGTAAAAAATAATTAAACTTTACCTGATAATGAATCGGCAGAACTAGCATTGATATCAGCAACTGAATTGACGATCTTCTTAAATCAATTTTTGATACTGATGTTGACTTTAATTTTAAATCTTTATCCGGCAAAACTAATTCCAGAGCATTTATAACTGTGGGTGCTAGTATTTCAATTCCATCTAAATCTAATCTAAAAAGATCTGCGGAGTTTGTTAGAATACTTGCTAGAGTTTCGCCGCATTCTCGGGGCTCATTGACTTTGAGACCCTGGTTCATTGCTTGATAAAATCGCGCCAGGTAGACTGGTAGTATTTCTTCGCCTGTTTTTTTTGCACAAAAAATACGACAAAGTGCACCCATAGCTTCCGCTCGACCGGATTCGTAACGATCGATACTAAGGGACGATGGGATTTCAGTTATTGTCTCTTGCAATGAACTGGGACCATCAACTAGCACAGACGATGGTCGTTTTGAACCTGCATTTCATTTTTATAAATAATAATTTAGTTTTTTATTAAGAAGTAAATTAATTATTAAACTTACGCGGTAAATTTTGTGACCATCCCTCGGTACCAATAAAAGCCGCTTCGAATAACCATTCGCCAAATAGATGTAGAATGCTATTGCATTTAGGTCGACCTGGTGCCAAAGGAGGTCTCACATCGTGACCAAGAGATGTCACGGCTGAAACATTGTCATTAAAATTTTATTATCAAAGCCGGTGTAATTTAAATAAAACTGTCTTTTTTAAATAATAAATTATAGACAACATACACGCTGTGCTTGACGTAGAAGATGGTCCAGAATTAGCGATAGTGGGCGGTGTGTTAGAGAGTCTGCTGCTCGTCAATCCAATGAGTGACGCTTTGGGTATTCCTGTTTTAAATAAAATAATTTATTACTTTACGGTATTTTAAAATAAACTTAAATGTATAATGAGAGAGTGTGCATGTGTGATAAAGGAAGATCAAGAGCTGAGAGTACCCTTAGTGACGGCAGAAGGTGTGACGCTGAAACTCTTGGCAAGCCGCCGTTGCGTTGGAGGCGTAGGCGACGGCTGTGGTTGATCTTTGTTGCTAATCCTGTCCGCGCCAACGCCTCCCACTCCATGTATGCTAGATCCTGGTGTGCTGCTGCTAGTTGCGCAACATTCTTCCCAGCAGCAGGCTTGTGATATTCCTAAAAAAAAATCCAACCACACATGCAACCACCACCTTAATATATAAAATAAATTCTGACAGTTGTGCTCTAGCTGGACAATAAATCGAGTGAATTTTTTCCCAAAAGAAATTATTAGTATATTACACATCAAAGGAGGGAAGTAGAACTTTCCAACTCGGGTATCTAATTGGCACGTCCTACCTTCCTCCTTACTTCGTAGAAGATTTTTCACCAGATCTGCACCTAAAAGTTTAAATGTTTGCCTCTGTTGGTGGGAAGAATAGCGCATGCGCTAATTTTTCTCCAAACTTTCTTCCTTTCAAACAGGGCAGGAATTTAAACTTTCGGTGCAGGTACGGTGGAACATAATTACATGAACTATGATTTGTCATCCTGTTTGACGGTAAATCTTACCGAGAAATGCATCAACTTGTCCGGCAATTCCTTTGATAGCTTTTAAAAAAATTTGCGGTAAACTTTGAAGACACGGATGATGACAAGGATCAACAACATTGGGACTGGCTATTGCGTACTGTAAGAACGCCTGTGTCTGTGATATCACAGCTGGTCTACATAAATCCACTGGATCACCGACAGTGCGTAGCAGTCGGTACCATGCTTGCGCTACCGCCTCGTCGGACATCGTCGGTGGTACCACTTGTGCATCTTCGTCACTTATTTTTAACTCCGGAAAGCTCGGCCCGTACATTATGTTCAATAACTTTGCGGTCAAAGCCAAACAAACCCGGTTCCACTGCTCTATCAAGGCGAGACGATGGCGCCAACGCAGACAAGACTCTCTGAGGGTTCGCCACAGCGGAGGAGACGGGAAATTCTTCTCACAAGCCACCAACCATACCTACAATTTGAATATTACTATCAATCTCGGACATGATCAATCTTAATTCAATGAAAAATAATTTTTAAAAATAAGTACTTCAAGTAAAACACCAAGAACTCGTTCACAAAGTTGCTCTCCAGCGTCTTCTCTTACAGCAGGTGGTGCAAGTAACGCGTCATTTATACCAATTAAAAATAACAACAAACTTTCCCAGGTTTCACTTTCCAAAGTGCCCGGACTTCTTGCTACTTGCTGGAGAGTCCTCAGTACCCGATGACAAAGTACTGCTTGACGATTTATTGTATCAGCACCTGGAAATATCAACATTTAACTAAATTTCCCTGAGTTTATTTTGATTACTAGCAAAATAAAAGCTTAGATAATTATAAAAGCAATTAAACGTAATTACAGGCAGCTTATAATAATTTAATTACCTAAATCCTGGTATAAAAAGGGCCAGACTATTGGCAAGGAAAAGAATAATAGTGTTAAAGGATTAATTATTGCGAAAAATCAGTGCGTCTACTGGCTACAAATCATCGATTAGTAATTTACGTGATAAATTTAGAAAAATATATAAATTAAAACGTCTCTTACCTTCACCTTTCCTGGGGACAAACAAATTGTGGAAATGACTGATCATTTTTCTAGCATAAAAATTAGGATCTTCGACTATGGGCTTTGGTACCGAGATCTTTGGTGACGCGTACAAAGCCGACAGCCACTCGCAGTAAACATTAACGCAGTCTCTGACTGTGTCATGTTCAGCAAGAGGTAATGACAGCCCGAAACATATCACCTCCATGCACCACTGGACCTCCTTGTCGGTTGTCAGAGGACTCGGTTCCGCAGCCTGAGTTATTCCCAAATTGGATGCCAGTTGTCTGACAACCGGAAGAGCGACTTCACGTCCAGCTCCTGGCGACAACTTTTCCAAGACACTCCGGCTCTCGTCTGAGCCTCTCTGTATCAAAGCACTCAGTGATGCCCATTCTGAATACATTCCTCCTCCGGAATCCTGTAATTTCAATAAAAATTTATCACTAGTCATTTTTTAATCGCTTACCCACTCGTTATTTAAATTTTGAAATATTTAAATAATAATTACCGCGAAACAAACAATAGAAATGAATTTTAATTGTAATTATTATCGATTGTTGTTGACAATGTCAATTAATGAGGTTATAATTTATCAAGTACTCTGGTAACCAGAGTTATATAAAAATATATGGATTATTTAATCATTACCTTGAGATTAACTCTGTTGAATACGCCTAAATTCATAGATAATCATGAGCTAGTGTAACATTTATCAAAGAGGATATAACTTTTGACGTCTGGTTAAATGACCAGCGTGCCTAACTGTCAAATAAGGACTGATACGCGGTCAGCTGTTACATGTCTGACGGAAATTATTTTATCGACTGACGCTTTTCTTTTAAATTTATTATTAATTTATTCCATGTACTTGCTAAATAATTCTAATTATTTTTTTTTATCGCTTGGTTTCAAAATATACTTGTTTGTTAAATGTATGTATACATGTTTTGGTCGGTAAGTATATTTGTGACACTGAAAGAACCACATGTAGAAAATGTATTTTTTTAAAATACAAAAATAAAATACTTGTGGGAAAAACTTTAAATTTCATGTCAAAAACTTAGGAAAATATTTTTGCGCATGTTTTAAAAATATTATTTTACATACGGGTAACTTTTTTATTCAAATTACAAAAGTGACTGAGTTCTGGTACTTTTAGGATCATAAATATTTATAACTGTCAACTTTTTAAAACTAATTGCTGTAATGCAATTGTTGAAACAATTATGTCAAAAATTAGCATCCATTTTTTTAAATTTACTTCATATTATTTATTGTAGAATTTTTTATAAAGATGCTGGTAAAGTAAAAGATTTAACCCGATCAGGAACTAGTACATGACCAGAGACTAGTACCCGATCAGGGACTAATTCATTACCAGAGACTGGTACTCGATCAGACTAATACATGACCAGGAACTAGTACCCGACTGAGGACTGGTACTCGATCAGAGACTAATTCATGACTAGAAACTAGTACGTGACTGAAGACTCGTACCTGATCAGGTATCAGTTCTCTTACCTTGTATAGAACCAGCGAAATATTACCAATAAATTAATTTTTACTTGATATGAATCGGATGCGCCTACAATTAAACTCAAATTATTATTATAATTAAATTACGGCTTTATAATCTAATAAAATAAATGAAAACAATAATTAATTATTTATAATTAATATTATTTTAGTTACGGATTCTAAATTTTACATCATTTATCATAGATCATTACATTTTATGAGTGATATTATGGAACAGAGCTGTAGAAAAAAATATGACCAACATAAAACAATGGCAGCTGAAAATGTCACGAATGCCTTAAATATAAAATCACTCAACTTTAAATTGCTCAGCAGATATAATTTTTTTAAATGGATAATTTACATATGATTATTCATTTTCAATGGCTGCGGTGATGGTGTTCGTTGGTGTTTAATTTAAATCTTGAGGCACTGCCGGGTGGTTTACGATGCCTATTATTATTATTGTAAACCATGTGAGATATTTATGCATTTTTTCTTTTTCTTTACTTTTAAAAGTACAAAATGGTAAAATAAAAGTTGCGTGAAAATCGAAGTTTTAAAAGTTATGATTAACTCAATAGCGATTGATTTTATCCAAGCTTATATATAGGCATTCTTCAATATTCATTATCCAATTAAGAGTTGATGATGTTTTTACTAGTGAATGGCGACCAATCCCGACTCTAGAAGTTTTTGTAACTTCTCGGCAATGGCGGGATTTTTTAAATGACTGGAAATAAAAAAATAAAAGATATTAATTAATAAATAAAAGTTAATGAAACTGAATAGTAGCTGAAGGGTGAGAGAAAAAAAACTTACTCTTGCAAAGCCTTTGGATCATTTTGCATTTGTTCCAAAATCAACCGCATCGCTGGGTCTCTCAAGATGTTCTGAACCTCGGGATCGGCCATTGCTCTTTTTCTAACTTCCTCTGGATTTGAATCAAAGTACACCGAACAGCTGCGGTATCCTTCAGAAGCCTCGGCATTGTAAGGGTCCAATGAAAGAGCAGTCTGGTAGGCCTTCAATGCTTTTCTGTGTTGCTGCATACCCTGAAGAATTTTTCCTTTTCGCACCCAGCCTTTGACGAAATTGGGATCCAACTCGACACACTTCTCACAATCTTTAAGACCTAAATCGAAGGCTCCTAGTTTTGTGTAGCATGCAGCTCGATTGCTGTAGTACTTTGCGTCATCCGGATTACGCAAGATAGCTTCTGAATAATGTTTCACAGCTGCCGCATAATCACCGTCTTTGAATTTCTGATTGCCCAGTTCTTTCTCTTCCTCAGCTTTGACTGGATCTATGTAAGCTTTTCGCTCTTCTTCTTTTATCTTCTGCTCCAATTTAGAGAGAATCGTCTTTATCTCGGGAGTTCGGTGTTCTGACATTGACTTTTCGTAGTAAACTTTAGCCTGTCTCCAGTTATTCATTTTCTCGTACGAATGTCCGATTCTCGTGAATGCTTTGGCGATAAGTTTAAAGTCCGCGCGGTTTTCGCGACCGATATCGATCGCTTTTTCGCACTGCTCGATACATTTCTGATACTCTTTTTGTTCAAAATAAACCGCGGCAATATTTAATAAATAAGTTATGTCAGTTGGATCTAGTTCAACAGCTTTGTTGTAATGACTGAGAGCTGTCTCAAAGTCTTTTTTCTTGTAAGCGTCGTTGCCTTTTTGTTTTTCTGCTATGGCTTCTCTCTTCTCCGGTGGTATACTCGGGTCTTCTTTCGGCTGTGGTTTAGGTGCTGGTTTAGGTTCTTCGCGTTTAGGTGGATCCACATCCATGCTTTCGTCTTCGCCCATAGTGTTGATGCCCAACAAAACACTCAAGGTCGTAAGAACACGAGGGTCTTGTAGCTTGGATCCAACAGCTCGTGGATTTGTTTGGAGTTCGTTAAGAAGTTTCACATAATCAGGATCATTCAGAAGATCCTTTGTCCGTGGATCACTGCGTAACTTCATAAATACATCTGGAGAAGTAAATGGATTAGCGGCCATCGATGCTTTCTGGGCTTTCAAATCTTCTAAGCTCTCTTTTATCTGAGCATTGTTGGGATCCAATTGCAGACCTGTCTCATAAGCGGCTATCGATTCGTTCAAACGTCCAAGATAAGCCAACGCACTCCCTTTCCTCGAGTACCCTTTCGCCCAGTCACTTTTCAATGAGACTGTTTTCTCAGCATCCTCGAGAGCCTTCTCATAGTTACCCGATTTTGCGTGGGCAGCTGATCTGTTGCTGTACAGCACGTGGTTTTTACCATCCAGAGCAATTGCTTCTGTGTAAAATTTAATTGCATCCTCATATTTTCCTTCTTGCAAAGCCGCATTGCCTTTGTCTTTTAACGCCGATACCTAAAAAATATCAACCATTTAATTTCCACTCAAACTATTTTTTTTCGGCAGCACAATTTTGTAACTTAATTCAATATTTTTATTTCAAAAATACTGAACTTTATATTTGATTAATAAATGAATTAAAAACGAGGTGATAAACGTGCGAGATAAAAACAAAATGTAAGACACCAAGATAAATGTGTACGTCACTATCGGCGTTTAATAAAATAATTTAAAAGTAACTAAAATGTTTGAATAATTGATATTTAATAGAAATAAAATTTTTAAATATTTCTTACCTGGTCCATGATTATTGGATTAAGTTAAAATGATACTAAGAGTTGTATTTATTGCAGTTTATTCAGACTTGTGCACGATATCGTGATGCTTTGTCGCAATTCATTCGCATGGTGGTCAACATCGGAGATATAGAATGCTCTAGAAGCATCTCTCTAACGCCATCTATAATTGCTAACTAAATTCGAATTCTTTCTCGCACTTTCTATCAATATTATTTTTAATGTCATGTATATTTAAATTTTATAAATAATCCTCATTAATTATACACACACTGAAAAAAAAAACTTTTTTTAAATCTATAAATAATTTTCTGATATTGATTTTGTGACTTTTTTTTTAGAATTGTCTTTGATTGTTGTCTAGAAAAAAAAAGTTACTTATGTCTAATTAATTAATTCATTAAAAATTATATTATTTATTTTATTTTGTAATTGAATTCATTTGTTTAATTATATTTTATAAAATTTGATAAATATAAATTTTACTTTACCATCAGTGCAAAATGGCGGCAGCTATATGACCACCTGTCAAATATTTTTTTAAAATATTCAAAACATATATTTTAAAAAATAAAATGTATTAAAATTGTGGGTGTGAATGTAGCAGACATTAGACAATTTATAAATTTTAAATAAATAAATTAAAATAATGAAATTTAAAAAAATGCGCGTACTGATTTTTCAATTATCTAAATGCGCATTTTTTAATTTTTACTCCAAGTAAGTACTTAAATTTTATTTATTTAAAAATTTAAAAATTACTAATTGTCACAGCTACGTTCACATTCATTTTATTTTAAAATTTATTTTCAAGTACTTATTGAATAGAAAAGAAAACTTGCCTTCTTTATGAACCCTTGGGAATTAGTTCCATGGGAAGTTACAGATGAAAGGTACTTAGGTCTAGCAAATGAGGGATGAGAATTTATACCTGGAAAAAGTAAACTGGCCAGTATAGTTAAGAACCTAAAGTTTATTATCTGGATTTTCTACAAAGATAATAGTTTAACAACAGACAATTTAAGATATTGTAATGTCTTAAAATGGAAAATTTCCCGTAAAGTTTTACTTTATTTTTATAAAAGTTTATAATATATATTATCCTGTTTAAGTATTGTATTACAGAAATTGTTTCACTAAATTTTATAATACATTATATCTTTTGTATTTTAATTTATTATCCGGTACTTTGGGTTTTGGGTTATTTTCTTCTGAAAAAAACCCGGTAGAGAAATACGATTAAAAGCTTACATACACATTAGTCTAGACTTGTGTATTTTGTAATTATAATTATAGACATGTCTTATATAGTTAATTTTATTTTAGAGTCATCGATGCGAGCGATTCTACTGAACGTCATGATTTAACATCAGGAGATCGTGTTTGCGGCTCATCGCCAGTGATTAATTAAGATGATTCGCTGATGACTTCAAGGAAATAAGAGAGAGTAATACTAGGTATATATTTATATATAAATATAATAAGTATGAGCGTGAGCGCAGTCACTACTGACCAGCTAGACAGCTAACGGAGGAGAGTAAGAGAAGTGAGTGTCTGAAGCATCCAAATATAATTCAAAACTCACATGTGTGATGGCTCGTAGACCAAACTCCCCCAAAAAGGAATAAGTAGTTTTAACTTCCCAGAATTCCGCGACCATTACGCAGCTTTGCTTTAAATACCTTCTCAGGTCTTTGCTCTACATTTTTAAATTACAATATTTTTATTTATTACGATTTTTAAATTCAAAGGGACTCGAGTATAAAAAAAAAAATTATTCCCTTGGCAGTGGGTTTTTATTAAGTCCGCTTTCAAGTAGATAATGAAAATGCTTCTGCGAAATATTAAAAAAAAATTATCTGCAGCATTATTGTAATGGAAAAGATTATTTTTTAAAAATAACTTCTTGTCTTAGAGATTAAGTACTAAGCATTAAATTTATAAATGCAGGTTTAATTTTTGAAATATTGTTTTTATTATTAAAATAAAGTAATAATTATTATAATTATTATTATATTAATTTATACTTAATGATACTTCGTCTAAGGGATTTATTTACAAGGAAAAATTTGTTGTTAAACAAATTAGTTTTGGCATAAAATTAATATTTAAATATTTTACATACTTTCATGTTATTTTTACAGTTCATATCGGCATATTTTAATGGAAAAAAACAATTTTCATCATTTGTTCACTATTTTTTTTTTTTTTTAAATTCCTTATATTACAGGATAAAAGCATTCAATAACAAAAATTCCCAGCACTAGATCGCACGATAATTTTATACGGATGTGCCCAATTACTGGAGATGATCACAAATAAAATAATTAAGATTAAAATATATAACAAACGAATACTCTCTATTACGCAAAGAACAATAGATTTCATTATTAAGAAATATGATAAGTTTTTTTTTTTAAATCACAGTAATTAATAAATCTATTAAAAAATAATAAAAACTTGGCTATTTATAGTAGTAATGCTTTTATCTTTAATTAAGAACATATATAGCAAAAAAAAAAAATATTCATTATCGCTGCGCGATAAAACTCAAACAAAAAGAGCGCAACAGTAAAAAAAAAATTCAATCATTTTGTTTGGTTTAAAAATACAGCGAATTTTTTACTAAGTGGCAATGGCGCTAAAGATGATCATTGTTTGAATAATAAATCCAGTAATACGCAGATCGTTCATGTAACCGATGTACTCAAAAACACAAAATGTCATTAATAATTTACAATAATGTAAATCCTTTTATTAACTTAACAAAAGAACTCATCATTATATCATATCGGCCATGTATGCACACGTATACTATTATAGAAATACGTGTATTGTGTATACGTATGCCTCCAAGAAGTTCCGGTCCTCTTTTTTGGCGGCGGTGTCATTATGCATGCATACGTCTCACACTGATGGTTTAATAGTTTAGTATTTTCGTGCACCCGGTCAATACTTCAATATAATATATGTATAGATATTTTTTTTCTTATACAGTGAGACCGCAATCTTGATGTCTATGTCTTGGAAGCTCCGGGACGTAAATTTCTTCGTCATTTTCCGAATCATCACTTATGTCTGAATCAGATTCAGGCTTGTACTTTGGATCGGCACCAAACTGTACGAGTCTATTTGCTAATTGCATATTGATACACGCAGCCAATTGATACGCGGTTAATCCAGCGTAATTTGGTGTGTCGAAACAGGGTCTGCACTCATTCAATATAAAATTGAAAACAGAGTGACAGTTGGATTCAATGGCAATGTGAAGCGCCGTTTTTCCCCCCAATCCTTCTCTTGCTTCAAGATTTGCTCCAAGTCGTAACAGCAATCGCATGATGTCTGCATGATCATTTTTGGCGGCGATATGGATGCACATTTGTCCTGAAAAAATAAAGTAAATAATTTATTTAGCTGAGTTTTCATTTATAAGTGCTGTTAAGTATTTTTATGATGAATAAATAAAACTAATAAGTTTAAATGAGTGTCTGGTGGCGTCTGCTGTTAAGTTATTTCTATACCCATTCATATTCTCGCGAAAAGACATCACGGCTCTTACGTTTCGTGGCTTCTGTCCAATATTTTTCAAAATCTACGAATCGTCAGACGAGTATTTCAATCACGATAAATTTAATTAATACACTTATTTATTTTTGTATAGACATTAAATATTATTACTACTACAGTATTTACGTAAAGGTCTAATTTTAACACGCTGGGGAATTTTTTCTGGCGCTTACTTTTTTTATAAATAGCCGCATGCCTAAGGTGGTTTATAGATAGAACTAGGAAGACGTGGTGATTCATTGTCGGAGGACTGGCTAGTATTCCATGCCCCAAACTAGGACCGCGAGGATAAAAGTTAATCCTAAAATTAACCGTCAGCGCATTGTAATCGCGCTCGTTGCAACGGCGCTTAAATTTCAAATTCAAAAGAGTAATAAAAAATTAAAAATTACAAATATTTGATGGTCTAGGTACATAACATTCTTTCCGAGCATATAAATGACGTCGAGAAAGTTTTAAATGAAACAATATGTGAATGTTAAATTTGGAAAGCGAGCAGGAAGAGTAGATGTGAGATGGAATGAGTATGCGATGAAAGCATATGTGATCCACCGACTTCTACGCTAGTGCTGGGGCTTTCCCAAGTCGAGAATGCCGACGAGCGCGGGCGCAAATAACCCTACAGGTATTTTAAAATGTCTAAAACATCTGGTCTGTCTCATCGTCGCGTGATGTAACCGCCCAGACAACTTATTCTGCTATTCATAATTAATCTCAATAACTTGGCGTTACAATAATTTTTATTAGCTCACGTAAATAATTTTTTGGTACCAGACAAAATATCAGTAAAGTTTGAGCGATGATTCGTATAATTTTAAATTAACGAGCAAAAAATATTAATCCCGTTTTTCTTACAAAAAATAACGATCATAAAAATAAATAAAATAACAAAAAAAAATAAATAAATAAAATGCTGATGGCAAAGTTTCTTATGACAGTATTTAAGTATCGCTCGTTTAACTGGGGGAAAATCCCAGCCGACGAGACTGTTGGGCGAAATACCTCATCAGAAATTTTGTATCGCGTATTTTCCCAACTCCCATACACGCGTATCTTCTCTCTCTCCATTTCACTCATTCAATAAATATTTTTATAAAAAAATTTAAATATTTAAACAAGCTTTGAATGACAATACATTTATATATATCTTTAAATAAATTACTCTGCATTACATATATACCGAAAATAAAAATTGATAAAACCTAAAATCATCCGATACTGATTAGAAACAAGTGTTTTTATTATGACGCATTTAAATTTAATCTCAATTTAAAGAAACGACCAAGTATTTTAATCATCAGAGATAAAATTCTGAGAAAAAAATTGTCAATACGAGGAATAAAATGTATACGGAACTTAAGAACAGGTCCTTGGCATTTAAAGTTTGAGAGAGTAAAATATATGGTAACTAATATGAACACGAGCAAGTGAAATCGAGGCCGGGCATTGGCATTGGCTTTGCCTCTGCTGTTAGATACATACTTACATATATGTAATATTATTCTACAATCACATTATTGACAACTACTTTTCATTAACATAACATAAATCTTAAATACTATGACAATGCGCACATTGTTTTATATAAAATATGACAATAACGCAGTAATAGGCGATTTCTTGGTAAATAATTAACTCGATTATTATTCCAAGTGACGGCATGTGGGAATTCCGCGGTCCGAAGGTTGCAAATATGATAAGCCAAAGCTATTATATATATTAAAAGCGTACAGACATCTATATTGTTAATAATATGAGGCTATTTGGGACACTTAACTGATAGATGATAACGAATATTCGCTATACGTTCAACTGTGACGTAGAATCCGAGGAAAATACAGTGAAATTAATCACGGCTTATTTATTATTATTGTTTTTTTTTCTTGCCGACATCGCGTATTGTTTTGTTGTTTTTACATGAAAAATAATCAATAGATTTAATAATAAGGATGACGATAATTATTATAATGAGCAGCTCTAAAAGTATAAACTTAACAACAGTAAGACACGTGGAAGATTCGAAAATATGAGAGCGCTGGGTTTCATCATTCCGTTAAGCATCGGAGACTTGGGGATTTCCCACACTTACACGTATACGTTCTTTTTTTTAACTTGTGTGAGTGTAATTTCTAAAATAAAACTTTTCAATCTCTATTAATTTATATCCTCAATAATAATTTTATCATATTAATTTTAATTATTTTTTATATTTATATTTAGTATTTATGTTTTATGAGCGAATTTTATGATACTCAAGTTAGCTGAGCTCTGATAATTTATCAATTTTTTTTAGAAACGATAAATTATAAGAAAAAAAATAGCACCTATTGTTTTTTTTAATTTTCTCAATATGCATATTTTTATTTTTTTGAGTAATTGAATTGTTGGGAAAAAAAATCCTGAAATTGTTAATTGTCTTCTAAAGTTTAGGGGCATTAAATTTTTCATACTTTTGACTCAAACTCAGGTAAGAAAAAATTAAGAAAGAAGAAAGGTGTTGAGAGATAGATGTTTACGGCTGTAAATAATAGAAAGGCAAAGAAAGTACTCGACGTACCTTTATAGTTTCGTTGTTCCAAATCCTGTGGTAAAGCGGGAATTTTGCAATTTGGCCCCAGGTGAGAACGCTCGAAGTTTGAGAGCGGGTCAGTCAGAGCGTAAGCTGAATATAAATCTCCCGTTATGCAGGCTAAGTGAAGTGGAGTGTTGCCTTCAATGTCTCGGACAGATGGATTTGCGCCCCCAAGAATCAATCGTCTAGTAATTCTCACTTGGTTAGTAAGTACGGCCAAGTGTAATGGACTCTGTCCATGGTCATTTAGAATGTCCAGGAGACGGGAATCTGGCGCCATTTCAATAAGTTTCCATGCAGCTTCCTCGAAACCTCCATAAATAATTGCCACGTGCAATTGTCTGTTGATAATAAAAAAAATTAATCATTAAAATAAAAATAAAAATTAAATTTAAATAAAATATAAATGAGACTTACGTATCACCATCGCTATTTTGTTGGTAGTACAGCTGCCATTGAAGAACCTTTGGCGGAAATGATTTTTTCTGGTTGTTATCCTCTTCTTTATTCTCGATGGGCTCAAGTGCTGGCTCCGATTGTGTCAGACTTTTTCCCTGGAGCGGGTTCAGAGATACCTTTTGCAAATCCATACTCAAACTTTCGCAGATGCCAAGATCAAGACCACTGTCGACTTGAATTGATTTGTCATCAGCAACTTGACACTTTGAAAACGGAGCGTCCACGTCCTCTTGTCCTTCGCATTCAAGCTCAGTATCTTTTTCGTCGATGTAAGACGAAATAGATGAGCTCAGAAGCTCACCACTGAGCTCTGAAGAACTCAAAATAATATTTCCAGATGAAAGGAAACCCGAGTCGACAGTTCCCGAGTCCTGCTCCCCAACTTTTTTATCGTTATCTGTAACATTCTTGTCCATTGATTGTTTTGCTCCTGATTGTCTCCACATTTTAGTGTTATTATTATTATTATTATTAATAAATAAAAATAAATTGCTCAAACACTTGGCTTATTGTTAATAAATAAATAAATATATATATGTATATATAATTATTTGAAATTGTCTATTAAAATAAAAATGACGTTCGATATCATCAGCAGTTAATTCGTTCGTTGTTATAAATAATTATTTAAAATTTTAAATCGCGCACAAGTTTTCAACACAAATATCAATGGCTCCTATGTTAAGACCAGTGGCAAGACAGCACAAGTATTTGCGTTTCGCAATCTAGTTCGTTCGATTCGTAATAATTTAAAAATAATTCAAATTTTAGTGATCTATATTTCACAAATATTAGCAATTAATTTTAATTGCTATAATTATATTTAGTAAAGCACAATTATAAAAAAACTTTGGGATTTCTATACTACCATAACCAAACAAACGTGTTGCTGTTCGACAACAGACTGGATGAATGCGATCTCGTGCTGGCTTGTAATGGAGGTCTGAAAGCGACAGCAGCGCGCAAGTAGACGGAGTTTGAACTCTTTAAGCCAAGGGAAAAACCCGACTTGGCCTTTACTTTGAGACCGATTGTTAGATTATACAGTAGACTAGAAACCTATTGTATATTTAATATATATAATATATGTAGATATATTAAGTACATTTTCGATAATAACAATAATGTAGATGTAGATTTGAATTTATGATAAGTGTGAATGTAGTAGACGTCAGACAAATTTAAAAATTACAAATAAATAGAGTAAATAACTAATAAAATTAAATTTTTAAAAAATGCACCTTTAAAAAATTTTGAAATTGATAAGTGCATTTTTTTGAAATTTGATTTTGTTAATTATTTACTTTATTTATCGATAATTTTAAATTTGTCTGATGCCTGTTACATTCACACTCATGAATTTATGTTAAAAGCTGTATGACAAATATGTTTGATACTGAAATTTTTTTCACCTGTAGTTTTTTTAATTTTCTATATGTGTATATTTTCTATTTTTTTTTTTCTTGTAATTAATTTATAGAAAAAAAAATCCGAAAATTGTTAATTGCCTGCTAACCAGAATGATATTTTTATTTATTTACTTGATGATTTTTAAATTTAATAATCATTCATTGTGAAAATGGAAAAATGACATATATATATATATATATATATATATATATATATATATATATATATATATTGCAATTAGGTCTGCAGATATATGTTTGAAGAACACATGGAACTTGAAAAGTATTGAGTGCTAAGGATGGACGGTAAAAGAATTAAATGTATATTATTTTACGGTTTGAGATGTTACCTGCGGGTAAGTATGGGTTTCCCCATTATTTTTCCCAAGGGTATTCTCCATTTTAAAGGGATGCCATATGGAGCAATATAATCTTTACAACAACTAGTTACCTAAGTGCTGTAATGAAATAGTCAAACAATGGCGAATAAAAGTTTTCCCAGGCAATTTACGAATTTATTTTTATCAATCTAAATTATTATAATTATTTACTTTTATATTTTCAATGATACTGAAGTTAGTCGGCGTAATAATTTTTTTATAAACGGTAAATTACAGAAAAAGTATTTTTTTAAATTGCATGCGCACATTTTCAGTTTTTTTTTTAAATTGATTTGTTGAAGAATTCAAAAATTGTTAATTGTCTACTGACTTCAGGATCATGCATTTTATTGCAGATAATTCATTATTGATAATACGAATTATTATTAGCAGGTATTCAATAAACTTCTGATGATTTGATAACGATAAGAAATATGTCGTCGAGTGCATCGATTTCGAATGAGTTGTTTTGAGTAAAACAGTAATGAATTATTAATAATTGTATTTTTTACCCTTTCTTTCAATTTTCATATTTATTAATATTTTATTGTTGTATATTTATATATATGTATAAATACTTATTTATATAAATAATATTTTTTTTTAAATTTAGGATGACAACAAGTAAACGTAGTAGTAATCTGGGAAAATCCTGAATTGAGATACCGTTGGTAAATAGAATATTTGTAATGCCGGGGGAAACACATAAGGTGATATGACATTTAATTTAAAATGATTGTGTGAACTAAAAAATTTTGAATTTATGACAATGTAATTTGGACAACTGTTTAAATGACACGTGGACTTTATTTTATCTATGGTACGTTACTTATTATTACGCTCATACTTTTCATCATTAATTCTACGAATGATAAGTTTTATTTATAAAACACATCGTTTAATTATCAAATATATATATATAAATATTACATTAAAGTTATTATTATAAAAAGCAAAAAAACCTAAATATTTTTAACGATTTTATTTTAACACCGATGATTGAGCAATTTAAGGAATGTATCGAAACAATCAGCAAATTATTTTTATTGATTAAAAATCCAATTAAAAGTTGCAATAAAAATTTATAAATATAGTTTTCAAACGCTATGTAATACTATTATCTAATTTTATTTTTTTTTTCAAAATAATAAAAATTCCGAAACATTACACTCATTGATTAAAAATATAGTTAACACTTATTTATAAAAATTTATCGTCTTTTAACGAATCAGAATTACCAGTTATTAAAAATTATAAATAAAATTTGTCGACTTTATCTTATAAAAACTTACCTATGACGTTTTGGCACAATAAGAACCACTTAAATATATATAACTTTAATATAACGTTATAACAAATAAAATAAATAATAATATTTAATTATAAACTGGGCTTTGATAAATTTAAATAATAGATTCACTGATGTTACTCCAAGAGTTGCTCGACATGCGACTGACACCTAACTATTCCTGTGATGAAATAAGCTTTTGTGCCTCTACTCTTCAATGAACTATACTATCTACCCTTAAGTACGGGCGTATAGTTATTCCCTGGGCTCAACTCCCACTCCAGTACGGGATATCCCCATACAGTTTTACGGTACGGAAAATATACCACCAGGACCATCAATTGTTCTATTGGTGCCACCAGCATCTGGTCGTCCCATATAATAAAGCCGGAGTGTACACATACTATGAGGGACTAGTAAAGTACTTACTACTTAGACTAGACCTTGTTGGAAAATACGTTATTTTCTGGCTCCAGTATTTAAACCCAGCTCACATATATATTATTTAAAGTTTACTCTGTCCCTCGTGCTCTCCACGTGGAACTCGTAAAACTTTATTAGAAAAATTTTCCCCTATTTGTATATTTACATAAACCGTTTAAACTTTTAAAACACTCAAATGTTGTTTTTATTCTTTCCATTATAACATATTGGATGTACTTTTTAAATATTAATTTACATATACATATTTTTTTTAAAAATAAGAGATTGAAAAATTATTACAACTGTAATTAATTATATACACGTTTTAATTTAAAAAATAATAAATTATAAAAAAATAAATAAATAAATTTTCAAGATTTATAAATCTAGATCTCGTTTGTAGATTGAGTTCCCTGATTGGCGCTTTCAATAGTAAGCTGATGCTGAATTGTAACAGTAGACAAAGCTTGTAAGCTCCTACTGCGTCGAGGACCCTGAAAATCTCTATCATCGTTAGTCGCATTACCGTCGACGTTATTCAAACTTGTTGCAACATGTAATTCTTGTTTTGCGAACAATTTACCAGGATTACAAGCTGCTGCGGAAGCTCTACCAACAGATCTAGCCACCGGCGTGCTTTTTAACATGTAACAACGTCGATGCGGACTGTGACGGCTGTTTGCGCTGCCATAGCCACTGCTCGAAGATGCAGTACGCTCGGGGGCGGTTCTGTCAATTGCAGGTTGAGCCACCGCAGCAATTGCAACTTCCCGGGGTTTCTTTGGGACCCGAATACCTCGTTGCTTTATACTTGAACCGAGAATCACTCCTACATTCCCAGCACTCTGTAATCAAATGCAATTCCAGTCTATTAATTTAAATTCATAAAAAAAAAAAAAAAAAAAAAAAACATAACTAAATATATCTTCTTTTCAGTCGTACCATAAATTAAAAATGATATATATTGATAGTTATACAAAATGTCATCAAAGGATTTCCATATTCATATTTTTTTAAATGGGAATAAAAAAAAAAAAAAAGAAATGAATATTAGACCAGGAAAAATATTTTATATATTAGAAATTATTGATTTTTATTCCCATCATCTATAAATATATTACTTGTCTTGAGTCATCTAATCGTGAGTAGAATATATAAATAAAAAAAAAAAAATTAATTAAATATATGACAAGAGAAAAAAAAAACTGATTACCTTGCGGTTACATTTAGATCTATTTGATTTTTCCGATCGCCGACAAAGAATCTGCTTGACACTTTGACGAAAATTGCGTGTCATGAAACAATAGACAACGGGGTTGAGTGCACTATTTGCGTGGCCAAGATACAGGCAATAAGGAAGTACAATTGGAATCACTCTGCCTTCATCTACAAATAAAATTTACCGTGTGATGAAACAAATGTCTGTTTACACGCTGACCAGTACAAAAGGGTCTTACACACGACGCCGAGGTCAACGAGTAACCGCAGGACGTTGTAGGGTAACCAGCACAGTGCGAAGAGGATGGCTAGTGTCAGTAAAATCCATGCCACACGTTTGCGTTCACGCATTAATCTAAAACCCTTTAAATTCAAAATTGATTTATCTACTGATAGCAAAGCTTTCTGATAAAAATTATTTATTGACAGAAAATCTGTGTACATATACCCAACAATATATGTAATATAAAGGTAAGATTGAATTCTTTGATACGTGATATAGTATAATGTGATAAAAAATATATGACCGTAATATAACAGAATCAATAAATTTAGAACACAATATTTACGTATTTTATATTTACTGGAAACTTTATTTTACGTCAAATTGATTCATTTTTATCATACAATAATTTGATTTATTTTGCTTTTCATTAATTTTATTGCTAAAGAAATGTTCGGTAATTGATACAATGTAAAAAATTTTCGGTTCGAATCACTGTGCATCTATTTGATCCCCTCGACAAAAAATTCACTATGAAGTGGAGTTTATTTTAATATTAACAATCTGAATCGGAGTGAATGTGGATTTAAATAAAATCCAGGTCACTCCGAATTCTCTCCCGATTTTTTGCAGTGTAGCAGCCCCCGCCCGGGACGATAGATAAGGACTTTAAATACAAAAATGTTTTTACGATTTAAAAAACACATATTGCAATATATTTATTCAGGATGTATGGACAAAAATATACTTATTTGCATTAGTATTATTGTTATTATTAGTGAAATAAAAAATTAATGTACGCGCTTTAATAAACTGTGTTTATTTGAATGTTTTTTTTTTTTTGTGAAATAGTTTTTATTCTCGTCTGTATTTTAATTGGAAACGATTTTGCGTTTGAAAAAACACTGATTTGCAAGCACCATGGTAGAACATACATTGGAAAAAATGAGGATAAAAAGCCTACCATCTTTTATTATGCTGTCAGCCAACCTCGATGCAAGTTCAAAACATTTATATGCTGTACTACATATATTATTATATTCTCAAAAGTTATTAATGAGCTTTAATAAAAGTTACTCTTGCCCATAGTAATAATTGTAGCGAAGCATACAAATTTTTTGAAGACTCATCAACCTGTTTTAAGTTCTGGTCGACAACATAACAAATTGCTAGACTTTTTATTCTCATTTTTCTTCGAATACCGTGGAAATAAGTACCTCGAAAATTTAATAAAATATATTAACATTTTTTTTTTTGATGTTCTCGCACATGCGAATCATTTTGTATCAAGATGTTGATATAAAATGTTCGAAAACTGTTTTTCTTTTAAATTTGAATTCACGATAAAATAATTAATGCAACTTTATCTTTAAATAAACGTATTTATTAATTTGCCTGGATTTTCAGATGAATGTAGTCCATACATTTTATAGAATATCGGGTATTATTCGAGAGGAAGAAAATATCAAAGAGTTGACAAGTAAAATATAATTGTAAAACACTCTTTGAGTTATTATTTGCGTATTAGGTTGGTCATAATTAAACTGCTCTCAGTCCTCAGTGCTCTAATTATTAATGTACAATTGTTGAGCGGAATATATACAGACATGCTTCAAATAATACGTATTTAGTTGAAATGTCTTTTGTACTATTATACTGGATGATCAGGAGGTAAAATAATAAGCGACGCTTTATAAAAATTTTATATCTGGAATTAATATTACAATAGATTTCACCTATCGGAAGCCTACATGATGCTGTATAATATCTCTGGGCTAGGATTATTATTCGAAATAGTACTCATGTACGTTTAAAGGATCACGTAATATAATTTTAGTATAGGGATCATGTTTTATAACTGTAATATGGGATAGGACATCAAATTACTGATATACTATCTATATGGATATCCAATCAATGTTGGCTAGATATATTTACGTTTATTGATATTTATTTTTTACTTAATTTACTACTTGTTATAAATAGGGTAGAGGTACCATTTTTGGCCATCAGGGTCAAAAAAATAAGTTAAATTTAACTTTTTTGACTTAAACTTAAGTCAACTAAGCCAAAACCAAGTAAAAAAAGTCAAATTTAATTTATTTTTTTGACTCGGGTACTTTAGGGCCAGTTTTGGACACTTGAAAAATTTAAATTAAGTAATTTGTAACAGCCGCAATGTTATAATTAATTTTTAAAATGAGTACAAGGATACTTTTATTACACTGCTACAATTAAGATTTTATTTTATACTTTTTCATTAATTAAAATAAAGTATTAAATGTCCGGAAATGGAGCAATGGCCACAAATGCTACCTCTACCCTTCATATTTATTATCTCGCTGGAAAAAAATTTTGGGATTATATGATAAAAAAAAAAAATATAAATAATAATATTGAAAAATATATAAAGATAAAACCTGTTGCGAGCTTGCACTTCCCACGTTGCTATCATAATCAAACGGCGGTTTTCTAGCACACAAAGTTCTGCCCATCAGTGAATAAGTCAAGATCACAATGAATCCTAGATAAGAGAATTTAAATTTATGTATGCTCTGCACAAAGTCACGAAAAAAAAGAATAAAAATAAATAAAAAAGAATAAAGATGAACAAGACAAAATAAATAAATAATATAATATATATTGTAAAATTATGCCCACCGGGAATTGCGTAAACTAGTACAAAGCAAAAGGTTCCAAAGACGTATGCGTGAATCCCAAGGGGTTTGAAATCCTCCGAGCAAACTTGAAGAACCGGCGGTTGGACGATTTTGAAACTTTTATTTTCTCCCGACTTCACCACAAGAGTAATGTTCAATTGTGAATCTAGATTCTCAAGTGATACCTAGACACGTCATTTGGATAAATTAATTTATTATCAACATTTGAATAAATGGATACGATTGCTGTCTAGTTAAATGGATGATGATGATAACAACTAATGATATGTGTGTTAACATCAGGCAAAAGTGTTTGTCTCACTCGAATTTGTTGTCTTACCGCTTTGAACAATGGAGCAAATATACTGAACGCGATAAACCAAAGTGCTACGATAATCATTATAGTGCTTTTACGATTAAACACTCTGTGAAGGGCTATCGGGCTTCGTATTGCCAGATATCTATCAATACTCATAGCCGTTATCGTAAACACAGAAGCAGCGACGGCAACACCTTTAGAAAAAAAGTAACGGCACATCATTAAAATTAAAACAATTTGTTTAAATGTCAAAGTATGTAGATAAAAAAATTTATAAACATTAAAAGAAATGACAAATTACTGAGGTATGAATATAATTGGCTCGTTCAATCTTTAATGCAAAGAATTATTCAGTACAAAAAGACTAATTGAGATAGCGATCATTATTCCGGTTGCCAGACTTATTAAATTGTTAAATTTATTTAGTCGGGCAAATAGTCTCGTTAAATTATCGATTTCTCACTACTACTGCTCTGAAATAAACGTCAAAGGTCGTACTCTGATTAAACGAGACGCAGAGTATATTTGAGTGTACAATAGAAAGATGAGGGACTGCTGGTTTATCTGAGATCTGGCGATCGCTCGATCACCATCCAGATAAATTTATCTGAGAGACCTTTACTTTTTTACTTTGTTCTACTTACCCTGAAGATAAAAGAAAAGCTTGCACATTATTTCACCGTAATTCCATATTATCGAAATAGCTTGGCTTACAGACATTGGCATGCAGATAAGTGTCACCAGGAGATCAGCTACAGACAAATTTACGACGAAATAATTTGTTACGCTGTAAAAAAAAATTATTACGTCCGAGCATATGTTTTTATATATATGATATGAAGTCGATGAACTGTATTAATATAAATATAAATTTTCGCCATTTTTATATTTTTTAAGTGCAGTATTAAATTACAACATTTTTATTTTTAAAAATAAATAAACGTTTCTCTATCACACTTTTCATATTTTTCATTCTACTGCACTTGCATTGGGATATCGAGTTTATTTTTACGGTTGGTCAAAAGCTGTTGCGATTTTTTGTTAGCTTCGAAAAGAAAAAAAATTTTTTTTAGAATAATTATCATTTTTGCTTTAAAAGGAATATTTAGATTGCAGAGTAAATAAATTTTTGATAAGAGTTGTTATATTATATTTTATAAAAATAAATAAAAACAAAAACGTGGAGTAAAAGCAAATACATATCGACTATAAAATGAAATTATTTTATTTTATTTTTTACGAGAATTTGTCGCGGAATTTATGAAATAAATGTCAAAACAATATTCTATCAAATACATCATTCGTTGATGATAAAATTTTTATCGAAACGGTAATAAAATATTTGTACACTGATATTTATTATCAATCACAAATGAAAAAGCTTTCCAACTATTCCTCAGAGCCTTTAAAAAACTTGCCAGGGTATAGATTTTATGATTATATATTCTCTTCTACTTATTATCATTTTAAATAATAAGTAAGTACATCCATAATTTGACAGCCGGAAAAATCCGTAAAAGAAACTGTGGGAAAAACTAAAAGTTAGAATGCTAATACTCCGAGTTTACGTCTGCCATACTACAAATTATACAAATCTACCAGCAAAAATATTATTCTCTCTTCAAGCATCATAAATTCTACGACTGTGAGACTTTATGACTTGCTTGGTAATAATTTCATAAGGTCCTTAATGTTTTCCCGTCAACACATCGTTCACACGTGTGCGCCTATCTATCCTAATATTTACAAATATGTGTCTATAATGATAATACCCGTGGGAATGTTTTTTCTATGAGACCAGAAAAGCACCCGAGTGTCCAGAGAGAATTTTCAACAATATTGCAATTCAAATTTTTTGACCATATCTGCGCCGCAACTTTAAATTCCTGCCCTGTTTAGAGGAAACAAAGTCGTTCCTTTCTTTTATGAGAAAACACATGATAAAAATTAGCCCATGCGCTATTTTCCCACAAGCAGAGGAAAAATTTACACTTTTCGGTACAGATCTGGTAAAAAATAGCATACACACCACGGAAGTAAGCCGCCTTTGGCTCGAGTAGGCAATTACACACATGGGTTGGAATATCCTACTTTCTTTCCGAGGTGTGTAATATACTATTTTCGAAAATTAAAAACTGGAAATATGAAAAAGTAAAATACCTGCGCATATACTGAAATTTCATGACAACAATGATAACTATTAAATTTGCAGTAACAGCCAATACAATGGTAGGAATGTACAGTGATATCAAGAAATAATCCGTATCGTTGGTTAAGCTCTTGTAAAAGTTTTCAAGGACTTCTGACATCTTCTCTATTTCTAGACTCCTGGTGATATTTGCTTCCAACTCGGACATTACTTCGCCTAGAGACACCTCCATTATTCCTACGTGATCAAAATGTTTATGGTCAATTGCTTCATTCCCTCTTATATTCATGTCATAGATATGTAGATATATATGTATATATAAACGTGAAATGCATTTTATCATGGTCATGGGGATAAAACAAGGGGTGTTTTCCTTTCATTTGGCTTAAACATTTTTATCTTAACTTAAAATTCATTCGTAATTAATTGAATCGGCTTAAGTGTAAACCAGCGGTCATATGTTGTCCCATAAATCACTTGTGATTATTATTAATTTTTTACTTTACCCTCTAGTAATTCGTCGCAAAGGAAAACTGATGATCATTACCGCGTGCTGTGGTAGCAAATGAGAAAAAATATTTTACGAGGAAAGCAATAAAAAATAATCTTGGACTCGATTTAATTTTAATAAAATAACGCTTGGTAAACAGCTAACGGTAATATTAATATTATTTCATCTCGTTATATATTTTTTATTTCAATTTAATTAAAAGATAAAAAAATTAGGATATAAAAAACACTTTTTATGTAAAAAAGTGTATATATATTTTAATTGATTTTTTAATTTCTCTACTATTATTATTATTGACTATAAATAAAAATACAATCGAAATATATATTTTATTCTAAGAATAATCTGCATGCACGTGGATAAATATTCAGCTGTATACTTACGTCAAAATAATTGAATTGAGTGGCTAAGAAAATTAAACACAATCGCAATTTATTGATTCATTATTAAACACACAAAATACATTATTTCAAATTTTTTAAACAATTTCCGACACTTTATTATTTTTTTTCCATCATTTAATTCAAACATTTTTACCCCAAATTTATTTATAAATTTTTTTATATTTCAATAATCGAAAAATTTATATGATTAATAATAAATAAAACTTTCTTTTCACATAAATTAAATCACGACAGCTGATGTATGAATGTCTACGGCAAACTGATAGATGGAATGAACAGAAGAAATAAGTTTGATGCTCGAATCTGGAGGAATCGCGCGGGAGTTGTGCAACGCATGCGCTATCATTTAATATCATCATATATATCAATAAATAAAATTTGTTTATCAAACTTTTTTTGGATCTTGTACCCACATTCATTAAAAATATCTGCAAACCATTACCAATGTGGCTATTGTTTTTTTAATACCCATTGTCTGCATTACGAAAAAGTACTCATTAGAACCATCGATGTTATGAATTCAATACGTTTTTGTTCTGCTGATAAAAATCTTTGTTTATTTTTTTTTTTAATATAATTAATCATCAACGATAATTAGAAATATCCGAAAACCATCGCGGGTATAATTTTGAAAGTTTAATTTCATCTAGAGCATAATAAAGTTCTATAGTCATGGATTCATCGCATGAAGAATAACCAGGTATGTCGTTATAGCTCCAACAATCTGTAAATTAATGTAATAAGAAATTTTCTGTTAAGTTTTTTTTAGCTTGGAATATTTGAATACAAATAAATAAGAAGAAATACTCAGACCGATAGTAGAAGAGGTAAATCGACTCGTATCAGTCCTGCTGCTGCGGAGAAATGTAATTTTTTTAAGTAGAAATATGCTATGACTTCAATGTTATCCTAAAAAATATTATTATTTAATTCTTATTAATAAAAACAAATTAGAGAAGTAACAAAAACTTACGAGATTTTTTTTTCTTCGCATCGATGGATGAGGAGCGAATGTTGATCTTGCAATATTGTTAGCTTTTGCAGCCGTGAAATGACTTAATGCTGAGATGATTAGTAAATTAACAGCACAGGCAGTTACAGAAAATGAGTCTCTTATTACGAAGTACAATTGCTGCTCAGCTTGCATTGTGGTCAGAGTATAAATTCGTGATAAACCGTTCAAAAAACTTATTGTTATCCAGAAAAACAATTGGGTCGAGTAGACTCGGTTTATTTCCTCGGCTGCTGTTACCAAAAGGTAATGCAGCCACCAAATCTCTTGGAGATTCATAATTCCTCTTTCAGGATACACTATTATGCTAAGTCCTATACAAATTTATTTCAATAAAATTATTGTAACTTTTAATGGTTAGTAGTGCAAAGTTATGAATTATTATATAACATCACATTTTCTTAATTGCAAAATCAGTGCTTTGATTTTAGTTCATTGAAAAAGTTTTGACAGAAAATTTTACTGCTGGCTTATTTTAGTAATACAAGAGGATTAAATTGTACTGTCAATTACTTTAGTTAATTTTATGACATCATCAAAGAGGATCAGAATATATTATTATATATTTTATTTAATAAATTAACGATATGAAAAAAGTTTACCCTCTTTTATCACCATTTTACTGAAAGTTTCCTTAGTAGTGCGAATAATGTTATTGACATATTCATATATTTACTTTTATGTCATATTACACTTAGTAAAATGTATTTGACTAAATTTCGTACCAGATATTTTTTAATCTTACATAAAATCAATCACGGCTTTAACTGGTCAGTGCCCGGGTTGAACCCGAACGACTAAAATCGTGAATATTTCTATGAGAACACGGATCGGATTCGCGTATTTGATTTATTGTCAACACCGCCGTCCAACTAAAGACACCAATAATAATAATGATTAATAATCATACCTCTGGGATTATTTATTTGCAAAATAATTTTATCTAAATGGTCAAATCGTTGATAAAGTAGTAGTAACATTCCGATAAATTTCATTATCTGCATTGACATCGTAACGTTAACAACAGAGTAAGCGACAGCGTTAAAAATAAAATCACTTTTTTCACACATGTAAGTAAAGTAACCGACGACTGTCCAATACATCACAACAATAAAAACAACTAAGTGACTGGCATTAATCATTTTATAATTTATTTTTTCCCTGTACTTTATCGCATAGTCAAAAGTATAAATTCGAGACACTGTTACGTTTAATAATCCATTGTAAATCATCGAAATCACACCGTCAGTAAGTATGCAAATGTAGTAAAGACAGCTGCGTACAAAAATAAGCAACCGCAATTTAAATTCAACTGTATGGTATACGTTTATGTAAAAATCAAATATACAAATGCAGCCAATTATTGTTCCAACAAAAATTGAATATACGACACCCATTTTTGTTATTATCAATTTACGATCAGTTACTCGATGAGGGGCACAACCGAATATTCTGGCGCCCACTAAAAGTGGTCTTATGTTGTTCAAAATTGCCATACTACTGATGATAAAACTACACAAATACTCAGACAACTTTATGTGTGATGTGGTACGATAAAAAATTACTGTTTATTATTCTTATTTTAATGGTGTGTGACATGATAATCAAACAGGTAAAGTTTATGTTGACATTGCGATGTGTGTCATAAGTCAAACTGATCATTACTCACGCTAATATGAGCTTTAGTTAACAATTTTATTTATTATTTGCGCGTTACAATATCGATTTTACCCTTGAGGGAATTGAATAATACAAGTACGATATTATCGAACATTTAAATTGATCATTATATACTTTATATGTATATGTCCAACATCTATTTTAATTCTTGTGTGTTTCAATAATTTAAATTACGCACAATTTTCGTGGTCCGTCAACTAAAATTTTTTATAAAGTTAAATAAATATTCACTGTTTTTAATTATTTTTTATATTATGATACTAATAAATAATAATAATATTATTATTATTATAGATCAGATCAAAGCGACATTGTTAGTTTTTCACATATTTTAAAGAAATTCTTTACGTCAAAAGAAAAAGGCACATGGTAGAAAAACAAAAAATCAAAGATTAGATAAAAGCAATGCTTGTAAAAGGAAATTCAAGTATTCCATTAATGTTCAACGTCAGTCAACGTTTATATCCTGCTGTGTTGCATGCTTTTCATATACATATTCTCTCAATGCCAGAGGTTGTTGTTTTATCTTATGAATCGGATTACACAAATTAGCAACACTGAAGTGTATGATATTTTTCATCCTGATGTTATTAGCAAAGGCTTAAAAATAACGAACGAGTTACTGATAGATTTAAAATAATAATCCACATGAAAAGTTTATAATTAATCATTATTATTTAATAAAAAGCTTATTTTTAAATATGGAGAAATTTTTTTTTTACATGTGGACATAATCTATAATAGACATGAATACGTTGAAAAATTATCAAAGCTTCTCAATAATTTACAATCTAGTTCACGGCTAAATTTATCCTTTATGTTAACGTAAAAAAGCTAAGTTATAGATTTTAGTTAATTATTACTTCTGATTTTATAAACTTTGATTCCTGTCAGAAAAAAGCTTTTAAGCTGTCAAAAAATGAAAACTGTTTTTTTCCTTTATTTTGTTTAATTCTTTATCAACCCCGATGATTATATTGAGCCTTATGATGGGTATTTTAGAATTTTGAATATAAATCAGCTCATCAATAACCACGATGACTAAAATGGGGTCAGTAGGAGCGAGGGAGAGTAAAATTATAACTTTTATCATAACAACACAACCATTTAGTATTTTATGAAAAATTTATCTACCGAAATTATGTATTGTAATCATTTTTCTAATTAATAATATTTTTAATTTATTATATTTAAAAAATATATGTTAATCTATAATATAATCATGAGTATTCATTGTTGAGTATATTTATTAAATTTATGTTCTTTGAAGGAAGTAGAAATTATAATGAAATTAAATGTAATATTTAAATTCCAGACAAGAAGCAAAATGAGCTGGAAAATGAGATATCAAGCGTGAAACTTAATTTTATTACTATTTTTTTTTACTTGAGTTTCTTTTTTGCTCTACATTCTACGAGCTTGGTAATAATATAAAATAAGCGTAAAAAGCATCCTATAGTCTTTTAATTTTTTTTTTCTTCAGAACTTTATATAATTTCACGTATTTAAATATTTAATTGATGATTAAAATTATTTACGAATAAAATCAACATTTGTATTTTTTCTAATCTAATTATTTTATGTTGGTTTTTATTAATTAATTAAATTTATGTATTAAATGTTACATATATATTTATATAAAATAGCCAATTTCAAATAACATGAGCTGTCAACATATGTTCAAAATCAGATAACAAATAATTATGGGCTAAACAATGGTTAATTAAATGTGAAGAGGAGTCGAATAATGATGATAATAATTAAATGTTCATTAATTCTAAAGGATATTCATAAATACTACAAGTATATCTAGATTTTACTGATAAGAGAATTAATTATAAATAATATAAATTGTGTATTTTCATAATTAATTATTTAAATAATAAGTCAATAAAATTTGTTGAGCCAAAAATAATATAAATATATATCGCGTTACTTATTCCGAAAAGACTTACATTTTTATTCGTCTTTTTAGCGTTAGGGAGCTTCTTAAGTGCCAAAAGGGCGTGCAATTTTTTTTTTTTTTTCACTACAAATCCTTTTGGAAAATTACTCTAAAGCTCAAAATTAAAAAAAAAATTTTTAGTACTAAAGTAAGTGTACTAGCAATTGTTAGTGAAAAAAAAACATACACCTTTTCGACTTTAGGAAGCTCCCTAATGCCAAAAAGGAGAGTAAAAATATAAGTCCATTTGGAATTAGTAACGCGATATACATCGCATTGAATTTATGCTCAATAGATGTACCGAAAAAATATAATTTATAATTAATCTTTGTAGTTTAAGTCCATAAAAAATTTATTTAACTATGCCGATGATGTCAATCACTGCTTTATAAATATTTGCGCAAGTACATCGGGTATTTTTTTTTGTACTCAAATATTGTCGTACACTAACTACTTATGCGCATCCGCAAATATTCAAGTCTGTTAATATTGAATGTTATAAACTAAAGTTCATTCAAATATGCGAAAATCAGTGGAAATTACCTACCGCCATTTGAATATAATGTTTTCAATTTTCTATGATTTAATTATTGATCGCAAATCCCACTAGTGTTTTAGTTGAATAGTTAAGAGGAAACTTTATCCGCAACTACAAAACCATCAAAAGTATACTTTTAAATTGAAATTTATTAGCAACAGGACAAATCAGTAGTAATGATCGAGTTCTGTCAGACTCTCTAATGTAATTTGGTGAATGCCTGTTAGCGTAATATTCCATAAAGTTATTAAAGCGCTATATATATTTCCTAAATAATTATCGAAGATGGTTATTCAAAGTATGATTCTCCAGAGCAACAATAATCCTAGATTATACAGTCCTACTACATATTAATTGCAAAATTAATTATCACTGTTGAATTTCGTCTAGTAAATTTTTCTACCCACATATTGATTGAACTTTTGTACAAGAAACTTGAAACGGATTTCTTGCACAAGTATTGCTCAAAATTTTTGCTACAGTAACTTGCACCGGTATCGCAAGAACTTTTAAACTCCCTTTCTCTTTTTTTTCACACGGAGAAATTATTCTTGTTTGAAATGCTATGGAGCCATATATAGTAAAGCCAGACCATATTTGCCACCAGACGTAAATTTAAATATACGCATGCAAAAATTACTGTGGCCACGGCAAAATTGACAAGGATTATATCTCAAGGGCATGTTTAGAAATTCAGTCTGGAAGAGAAAGATGTAAATTCTGCGTTCACGAATATTCTCTGGTCAAACCAGAGGAACGATTCGACTACCATATTGCGTTCATAAACTCTATGGAGAAGGTAAATGCAGTATATGGTGTTCTTTCGTTCCTCTAGTTTTGATTAAACCACGTGACTTTTCATTTTCTAACCATCTGGTGAGATATTTATCATGGTCTGGATTTACTATGACGCCATAGCATTTCAAACAAGAAAAATTTTTTCGTGCACTTGTACAAGATTTTACATCTTTTGCATCAAATAACAAATTGCATTACAACAAAACAGAAATGTCAAATTCCTTATTGAAATTCTGATCTCGGCGTACGGAAATATTTAATATTGTAGTTCCATTAATTGCCAGAGAGTAAGAGATGACGTTAATGAGTGAGGGTGACTTGAATATGGTCAACACGCGAGATAAACTTTCATTTTATCTACCCGTCACGAGATCATTTTTATATTCTTCATGTTCCAATAAATCGTCATGTCGAGGTCGTAATTTTACCATAAACACAAAGTAATAATAAATGTGTGAAACGCGTGATTGTACTGTGCAATTGATCTGATTTAATATTTAGATAAAACCTACAAAATGATAAAAAAGCGTTTATCTGATATTATTAATCTTAAAGCGAAACTGTTGACAGAAATAGCTCAGAATATAATAATTAGTTACAGAAATGGGTCTTGAGTAATTTGAAATCGATGATATTACTCATAAAGTTGTGAATCTCGATGAGGAAAAAGAGATTTCGAGGAATTTTGGTATCCATAGAGGAGCATAAAACATTTAAAAAGTAATTAATAATGACCGAGAATATTTTTGCACCTGAAGCATCTAAAAATATGACGATTGCTCCATTTTTATTTGATTAAGAATCAGGTGTTTGCTGCAAAATTTATGTTCCTTTAAATTAATTTAAAAAAATGAAACGAAACAAATAATAAAGTATAAAATGAAATTTAATTAAATAAACTGGTGATTACTCATTAAAGAATCTCAAACGATCTTTAAATTACTTTAGTTGTGATAACTGACAAAGAACATGAAGAAATAAATTAGTATTTGATTTAAACTTGAAATTATACTTCACATTAAATTTAATTAAATTGGAAGATCCGTTAGCTCCAGGGATATGAGTGTTTTCAAACGAACTGTAAATAAAAAGCTGGACAAAGAGATATTACGTCCATTATATCAAACGTACATATAATTTAAATATTATTTTTAAATTTGCAACTGAATAATTTACTTAAGAAAAAAAAATTTATTATCATTATTTGATATAAAATGTTGATCAACACAACATGGAGTTAAATTTTCAGTTAAAATAATATAATATTAAATGTTGAATACAGAAGAAAGAAAAAAAATCAATAGTCAAAGCTATCTTTTATCATCAGGTACGTATTTGTCGGGTATACGTCGAAACACAGCCAAAAATTTGTCTCCCTTATTCCTCGTGACTTTCTGACCTTCTTCGGTACTTTCATAGAGTTTCGGGACAATTGGATCCGTCTCCTGTTACACAAAAAAAAAAATCAATACAACTTCTGGTGTATAAATAAATATAACACGGATAAACTTACCAATTCATCACCTAAAATTCTCTCGAACAAAGGGTGGTCTTCAAAATGCTTAACCATCCATTCGTGTAGATCTTTTACGTCTGTCATTGTATACACTATCGCCTAAAAGGTTTCATTATTAATAGATAATAACTTATCTATTAAGGTGTGTGAATCGTGTTCGAATGAAATAATTCGAATTTTTGAGTTATTCGTAACTTTTCAAATTATGCGATTTGAATCGAGAAAATTCTAATCAGCTTTTAAATATTTAATTTTTATTTAATAGAGAGCTGAGGGCGTCTTCAGAAATACACTCTGGAAGAGAAACGTGCAACTTCTTCTTCGACAAATATCCTCTGGTTAATCCAGAGGAACGATTAGACATTACCATGAAGCCTTCAAAAACTCTGCGGAGAAGGTAAACGCAGTATTAGGTATTCTTCCGATCCTCTGGTGTCAATTAAATCACGCGACTGTCCAGGTACTAACCACTTAGATAAATATTTATCAATCTCTAGAGTGTATTTCTGAATATGCTCTTAGTTTTTACAGTGACTAAAAACAATTTTTTCGTGGATTTATAGCTGAGCTCTATTAACCTCTGACAAAAATTTGAATTATTCGAAAGTTTACAAATAATTCGAGAATTAATGAATCATTCAGAAAGTTTCGAATCGAATAGTTCGTAAGTTCGGACCATTCACTCGCCTCTATTATCTATTTAAATAAATAAATTTATTTACCTGCTCAGCTAAAATGTATGCGTACTCAGCTAATAGTGTGTTGTTGATAATTCTCCACTTGTGTTTAGCTTTTTTAAAGTGCGGGTCTGGATACAGAAAGAAAATTTTTTTCAACTGTAATGTAAACGTTTATAAATTACTCACTTGGTTCATTGACAGAAATAAAATTTATATAAATAATGGAATACCTGTCCTTTGTTGAAGTAATTTGGCAAATACTTCATAGCATTTGTCCTCAAGCAAGCAATATTTTTATATTGACCTGGATATTGCGATCTCAAGGCAGCGATCCTGTCCATGACATAGTCAGATACTTTTATTCTGATCTCCATGCCCAGTATCAAATTGTCCGGAAACATTCCTGATAGCGTAACTAAATTTAATCCGTAAAAACAGATCCATTAAAAATTATTGTCTGATAAAAATTAATATATTTTATATAATTCAATTTTACCCAGCAATCCGCCGTAACCGCAGCCAATATCCGCAAATTCAACTTTATGTTTTTGTTTATCATCTTGAGAATCAGAAAAATAATCCGGATACAATGAACTCCAGTCCATCAACTCGGGTTTTGTCGGACTGAAATAAATTTTTAATTAATTAATTAATTAAATAAAATAATAAAATAATTAACCTTAACAATTACTTACTACTCAATACAATGATCAGCAATCGGATTGGAATGTGCGCGTTGCCGATAATATTTTTTCTGAGGCAAAGCGATCATTTTACCCGTCATAATTTATAAATATACAAATATTTATTAAAGTAAACAAACTTTGACGTAAATGTCCTATTTTTATTTTATAAAATCATTTTGTGCTCCACGTGGTAGCTCGCGGATCCATACGCCAGCTGATTTTGAATTGTCACTGTGGCGCCAACTGACAGCCAGACTTAAAACTAAAATGGAGTCAATTAAAAAAGTATAAAAAATTTTAGCTCAACGGTGACGTGTTTTTTGCATCTACTGCTAGCTTTGTATCAATTGTCCACTAATAAATAATTATTAGTGTTTTAAATATTATATTAAAATGTAACTGATTGTTTATCAATCTTGTATCAGCAATAAACCAGGCCAATAAGGCCTCGGAATACAGTAAGGTTATAAATACATAAAACGTAATACAATACATATATATTATTAATATAAATCAAGTCATCTTGGGTTCTTTTGTCTGATGTGATCAACTATCAACGATTGTTGGAGGTACGGTTTCTGTACTTGATACTTATCGCTATTATTAAGTTATTTATGATAAAAAAATTACTCAAGTTATCATATTAATTTTTTTGTCACACGCTGATGTGACCTGGACTCAGTAATTTTACTTAGAAGTAATTAATAATAAAATAACTAAATAATTTAATTACTATATCTAATCTTTTAATTATACTTATAATTAAAGTCATGTATTTAATGTATAAGTTATTGATAGATTAAATATGACAGTAAAATTATAATGGATTTATTTTATTTGTAGATCGTGCCATGCGATTGATAAACGAATACAATTTGCCAATAATTAATCTGCATACAATCAACTGGTAAGTCTTTAAATCCTCAGTATGTATGTTTGTACATAATAAGTAGACAATTCAATGTTGTACTTAACTATTGATCGTTATACGCATTGATAATTATACATAAAACTGAAGACTTGATACCAGTACAATGGGTCATACGTCATACGTCATGTCTTTCCGTACTTCCTGGTAGAAAATCATTTTGTTGATAATGTTCATTCCTGTTATAAGTCTGTGTAGACTTTATTGTTAGTTTTGTTTTTACTGCAGCAAGACCTCAGGTCAATTTTTATTTTTATTTTAAAAGTAATTGCGTATGCTAATAATTGCATTTAGAGCTTAAGTTAATGTTGGGTAGAGTTATAATTATATTTTTATAATAAATACTTTGAACAATGAGTTCGTTTCCATGGATTTCGGATCTCAAAGACTGGTGGCCAATGAATAGATCAGAGTTGGTAATTTTTTGTTTAATAATTTTAATTTTTCATTCTTATGTCTTATTATTACTTCGACATGTCTTGTAGTCTCGTGTAAAGAATCGTGGGATTGCGGTTTTAATCTTATCTCCAGTGTCCTTCATAATACATTAGCGTTATCGATAATCCAATCTTTTGAGCTAAAAAAGATAATTATTTTTATAATAAAAATAGTATAATTTTTTTAGTACTAGGTATTTTATCACATAATAAAACCAAATGCATCAAACGAGTTTAATATGTAATAAATTAACATCACCGTAAATAAATTTACGCTCTACAAATATTGAATGCAAACAATTATACGAAATATGTCATATGAAATGTGCAGATTTGTCGTAATATCCGCATACGGTTAACGTTTTGAATATTTCAATATTGGGAGTCGCAAAAGATTAATTATTTTCCAAATTTAAATTATCAAACAAACTTTGTTAGTATTTTATACTTGATATAATTAATAAAATTTTGAATTCATCAAACGATTTTAAAATTAATTAATTTAAAATTATCATAAATTGAGATTTAATCTAGGGTAAGAGTAACAGTTCCCAGCTCTAAACCAGTACCCAGCCACGATGTTAAATTACATCAATATGTATTTTGCGCCAATGTTAAAATATATGACCGGCTGGCTACTGGTTAAGGGCTGGATACTGGTGCGCTTACCCTAACAACATTTATTCAAAACAAATAGAGTACAAGTGTCGTTTGTGTCAACTGATCCATTTTTTTACAGTTAATACTTTATTTAAATAAATAAAGAAGTATAAAAAAAAAATTCCATTATAAAAATTTCCATTTTAAAAATTAATTGTCATTACGTAATTTATTAAAATTTTTCGTGTCCAAAACTGGCCCTGAAATCGTGGAAAAACGGTATCTCTACCCCGTATAAAATTTTCCGTAAGATTTTATTTACTTCCAACTTGACAGTTATTTGTACTCAGTAAAAACAATATCATTTATTATGAAGGAAAATTTTCCACGAATTAAAATAATTAATTATCATATTTCGTGCCACTATTAAGTATTAAATAATTTTATAACAGCTAAAAAATTTTTTCGCCGTAGCGTGTCGATAATATATGCGAAGCTAATCGCATGTCTAATCGTCGCCTTGAATTCGCAAGGACAATTGACACGAAACAGTATAATAGTTGTAGTTGTATTACAATACTCGATCGTACAGACTAAAGTATTTTTCTTTATATCACCTGTTTCAACAATAACAGGACACTCACAATGTGCCTTTTGAACGTATTGTTTCGCCAGTTAGAAAATACTAGTTTACGACACACTTTCTCGACGAGAGTGTAGATCAGCTTGTAACTTGTGTTCATTTTTTATTTTTTTGTGATATACTGTTAACATATACACATATATGTGGCACACTATCATTCGGATGTAAGTGTACAAGTGATAAAGTTCGTGCTAGATTTCAAAATGAACTTTGCAAGTACTCTAATTACTTGTGCTACATAATATTAATTTACAGTAAACAATTTATGTATAAAATATATCACAAGAAGTCGCGTTATTTTATTACTTATTAAATTAACCAATGCAATAATAAAAGTATCAACTGATTACTTTTATTTAAACAAGTTTTAAAAGTAAAAGTGTTATCATTGTAATAATAAATATATATTTTTACCTTTTTGTCTGATTTTCCGCAAGTTTGTAAGAAAAATACTGACATTGACTTTAAAAATGTCGCACTTGATTAAAAAAAAAAACCGTTCTAGCAACGTTAAAATTTATAGACAAGTTTCATTACAACCAGACTATAGAAAAAACCAATTTTTTTTCTTCAAAGAAAGATCTCACGATACTGCTCATCGATTACACGAGGTACTGTTACCATAATAATTAATTATTTTTTTATTAAACGATGTGTCATCTGAGAAAATAAATCTATAACACTATTATTATTTTTTCCCGATTATTTTTTACGTCTTTGCTATCAGTTCAACTTCTGTTAAGTAAAAAGATAATGTATCTATCGTAGCCAGTACTGCTGGTTGTCAGTTATCAAGCAAAGTCGAATGGTCTTTTATTTTTTTATCTTTCTTTCGAGTCGTCCAGTGCGGTTAGTCATCTTCAATGCCGCGATGTGTTTTACCTTCCGACTGAACAATATCAGTATTAATCCGTTAACATTCGGTTATTATTTTTTAAATAAATTTATAAAGAAAAAAAACCAGATAATAAATTTTTTATTACTCTGATATTTTAAAAATAAAAATTTGTTGTGGTATGAAGTAAAGAATAAGAAGCAATTATTCGAATTATGAACTTCTTTTAATTGGGAATTAGTATAAAATAATAATTATGAAGGATCTTGTTTGCGAAATAAATAAAAACGGTACTACTGAAATTAGCTGACGGTAGAGTATAAGAAAAGGAAGGAAAAGATCTAAATAGCTATGAATTCCGCGTCGGATATTCAAATTGACCTTTCTGAAGGAACGGGTTTATTGAGTGGTACAAGTAGTCGTTCTTCTTCTGGATCATTTACGTCCTTGATTTTGGGTTCACGATACACTTCTTATGGATCTATTCAAGCTTGTCAGCAAGCACTTCGCTCTTTGTGGAACAAAAAAAAGGTAAACTTTTTTTTTCACAATAAACTCAAGAAAATATTGACTGTGTTTCTTCAGTAATTTTATTAATTATAAAAACTTAAATTATTCATTTAAATTGTGGAATATTTTCAGATTTCACAGAATTATAATTATTGAATTTATTCCTACGGCGCGATTTTCAAAACATTTAATCCGCGAAGAAAGTTCTTTAAATACCGATGATCTAGAAGTTTATATATATATTATATATTATCACAATAGCGCGCGCAATTCTTATCAGATAAATTTAATTTAACTGACTTCCTTTGAACTGTCACTTTGATCAAGTTCAAATATGAGGAAAATCCCGTTGATAAACTTAAAAATGTCTGATGGAATTTTGTAAAATAATTAGAAATTCTTCCTCTCGTAGCTTTTTTTTTCTCAACTTCACTTTTTACGAAAGATTTTCTCTATTAATCTTGTCGACGAATGGTACTATCCCTGTTGCACTTGCGCAGTAAATTTGAACTTTGCCCGCGTTTTTCTCTTAAACAAATAAACATTTTCTAAAAATCAAAACGTGGAGTGATAGATTATAGAGTAATGCATTGAGCCTCGTTCTTATCCTTGCATTTAGAAGTTTTGTTAAGAGAAAACTTGGAAAAAAATTGCTGTAGACCCTCCTTAATAAAAAGACCTTTTTATTAATTATTTTAATAAATTTTCCGACTTGATAAAGCTTAAAAATTTTACTGCCAGACTTAATTTTTTTGAAATATATTTTATGGCATTTTGTCAACTGGACTCTGACGTATAGACTTTTTTGGCTCTCACTTCACCGTGACTGTCGTTCCATTTTCATTCTGGCATTAGTAACATTGTCATACCACATTTCCACTGAAATGTATGTAAATATATGTATTTTTGTTTATAAATGTATACATGTTTATATTACTGTACTTGTTGTAGCATTAACATTTTAATAAAAATTATTTAAATTTTACAACCGACAATATAAGGTCATAGTAAACATAACATAAAACAAGAAAAGCTAATAAATAAAATTAACAGCTCATTTAAATAATTACACTCTTAAAACTCACCGCTGATTACAATTCATTGCGCTACTCAGTGCAAAGCTTGCATATTAAATATTGATTCTCTTTTTATTGATTCTGTAGATCTAATAATAAATAAAATAAAATAGAGCATTCGTATCAACATAAATTCAGTAGTTAATGGGATGTCGGAGAATCGTTTGATTGAATTGAATTCTCCACAAAGAAGCTTGTGTTGGATACAAAAAAAAAAAAAAATAATATGAAATGATTGCAAATAAGCTTGCAACTGTTAGCGAGTTGCGAGCCAGTCAGGAGCACATCTCTAACAATGTGTACACATTGAGAATTACATATTTGTGATCTGTCGCGTATAAATGTTGATCCACAATGTGGGGAAACACCACGAGCACCAGCACAAATATATATGTAACTATACATATAACTTTCGGAATATAACTAACAAGATATATATTCCACCGCGTAATACGCGAGTTGAATCTCTTTGAGTTTCATTCGCTCTTGTGTCTCTAGTGCGACAGTATTTTTTTAACTTTTATCAGTATACATTTTTTATCTTGAAATTTTTTAAATTACAAGTGATCATTAACGCCTTAGATTTTTTTAAATTGTTAATATATTTGTATATTTATTGTTTTTATTTTTAAAATAAATTGTCAAATGCAATTATGAAGAAAAACTTTAAAAGTTTATAAAGAAATTTTAAAATATGTCGACGAGAAATTTGGAGAAGATGTTTAGACTCACCAATTTATCTAGGGTCCGTAAATTTAAAAAAAATAATTTATTTATATAAATTTATTTGTCTTAAATTTAATTGTTTTAATAAAAAATTTTAATTTATCATTCACGGTTGCGTGTCATGTATCAGATGATGCAAGCAATTAATTTTATCTCGGGTGTAATAAAAATTTTATTTGTCTTTAATTTTCTAAGAATAATAAATTCACACAATTTATAATTAATTTATTTAAAAATTTTAATTTTAAGTAATTAAAATAATAATTGGTTTTTATTGTCAATTAAAGTCGATAACTTGTCGACAATAATTTTCTCGCAGCTTAACACCCAAATTAATATGTGATTCTGAGTGGCGGATAATTTAAAGAAGAGAAACTTAATGATAAGCTGAATCGAAGGATGCCATGCGGAAGGCTGACAGCTCTAGCAGAGAGGTCAAGATTGCGTGTTCAGTTTACCGCATTGACATCGATGACAATGAAGACCAGACGAAAAACAACAACAACAAAGAGAGTAAGGAGACGGAGAAAGAAGAAAAAACTGGTTTTAACTCTTTAGTTCAACTCAATGCTAAATCATTGACAATTGGACACGCGTCTCTTGAAATAAAAGATAAAGACATTAAACTAAGCCGACTAGCTCTTCCAGTTGACAATAGAGTATCAAAAAATAATGGGGATACTGAAACATCAATACTCCAAGTTCCAGATTTCGAAGAATTTTCAGTTCGTGAGTGCACTTCTGAATTTCCCATTTCTTCGAAAAATCTTACGATGGATCTTCCGTCAGATAATTTAAATTTAAAGAGTCAAGTGGAACAAGATGATTGCAAAGCTGTGATAGCAATTGGAAATAATAAGCGAAAATCTAGCATCACTAATATGGCCATTAGCTCCAGTATCGCAACGAGTCTTATCGGCGTTTCTTCCCAAGTGCCCCGTAATTTTGTAAATAAATACCCGGAGAGACAATTCCACAGTGCAACCCAGTCAAGAAATTCAATCTGCACCACTATCAGTGATGACATGGGTCCTGATGAAGTCGCCGCAGCTTCAGGTTTACTTTCGTCCAGAAGAAAATCACGACTGCCATTGCTACGTCTTCATATGCCTCAACCACATTCTTGGTCGAATTTCATATCTGGAACCGGCGAAGCCGAGGAATTACGTTCTCATAACAGCAATCATCATCATTATCATTTTCCACATATTCCTGTACCGACAATCACATTCACCGGCGACGGACCCGGTCGCAAGTTCAGCATCGGCATTAGACGTCACTCGCAGACGGTTAGTCCGGGCTATTAACCAACGAAATCATTTTATTGCTAATTTTTATTTTTATTTATTATTTCATATAATTAATATTTTATTTTTCTAAACAAAAAAAAACAGACATCAGACCTTTGGTAAATGTCATTGCATGAGATTTACGATATTTATATACATGACTGATTAAAAAAAAAGACTTTTTTTTTCAAAAATTATACAGAATTTTATCATTCATCAGCGAATCATTATCGGAAAAATCAATAGATATTTTTTTTGGAAATCGAACATTCTACAAAAAACGATCTATTGACCTAATGAAGTTCCAAACTTAAAAAAAAAATTTTCCCATATTATTTTCATAGTAAATCGAAAATTGCAAGGAGGTGGGTGTTAGTATTAATATCAAGAGTTTAAACTTTAACAGAATTATTTTTCGTCATCTCGAAAAATATTTTCCTTATAATTTTTGAAAAAAAAATTATTTTCTTTAATCAGTCTAATATATATGTATATATATTTGTAATTATTAACTCGAGTGTGGCTGTGTAATAATTTAATGTGCCTATCAAGTGTAATTAGTATAATAGTAAAAGGAAAAATATATGAAAAATTGATAGATATTTTTAGATATAAAAAATGAATAGCTAAACCTGATATCACTTGCTTGTTCACCTTCAGTCCACAAGTAAAAGCAACCAAATTGTCTTATCTCCATCAACAGTTGCTGACACGACGAATTATTACAGTAGTTAAATACACAGTAGTTAACGTTACTTTGTTGGTGATATTCCATATACATTCAAATAGGCTAAATACACTTGCTTGTATACATTTATATATATTTATTAATGTCGTAAGTGACATAAAAGGAATAAAAAAAACTTAAATCAAAGTCTTTCTCAATTTTACTCGCTGTATAAGTACTTGGTTACTTGCTACCTCATGGAGTAACGAGTTGAGAAAAGAAGTTGTACTCGAAGAGTCAGACAGTTGTAGTTGAGACGTGTAACGGAAAATAATAATCGATAAAATGCAACTCTCAATAATATCCTGGATGAACAGCGTGTCCTCGCTGTACGACTTTACGGCAACATCACAGAGCGTAAGGTTTAATTTTTAAAAATATACAAAAGTTGAGACAACGAAAACGACCAACGATACATTGATCAGCTTACATTTATTTATTTATTGTTATTTTTTAATGGCTAGCTCATTAATATTGTGTGCCTTGATAACGCCGTGTGCTATTTATTTGATGGATATAAAAAAATTCAAATAAATATTTTATATTTTTTTAACTGTGAGCTTTTTATTTTTTATTTTCACAGACTCTCCACCGGTCGGACTCGATGGTGTCGTTGTGCTACCGGCCCCTTGCCACTTACATCACCGAGGACAACCTCATCGCTCTTAGAAACTTTCTTGAGAATAAAAGAGTCCCCATAGACGATCGTGATGAGGTAAATATTACTATTATTTTTTTTTTTTATAAAACAAGAAAAAAAATAATAAATTAATTTCAATGGAATGATTAATTGGTGTATTTTTCAACCAGAATGGCAGTACAGCTCTCATCCTCTCAGCGTCGAAAGGTAAAATCCAATTCGTCCGGGAGCTCATCAATCATGGGGCAGATGTCAATGCCGAAGATGCCGACAACTGGACAGCACTTTTGTGCGCAGCGAAAGAAGGACATACAGACGTGTGCTTGGAACTGCTGGAGCATGGAGCGGATCTGGAGCACAGAGACTTGGGAGGATGGACCGCTCTCATGTGGGCTTCATACAAAGGCCACACGTCCACGGTAACGTTGCTCCTAACACGGGGTGTTGATGTAAATGCTCACGGAAATTATCACATATCATCATTGCTGTGGGCAGCAGGAAGAGGACACACTGAAATAGTCAAGGAGCTTATTGTCAACGGTGCTAAAGTTAACGTCGGTGATAAGTACGGAACAACTGCGCTGATTTGGGCAGCAAGAAAAGGCAGCCTTGAAATAGTCGACACTCTGTTGAGAGCTGGAGCTAATGTTGATACAGCTGGTATGTATTCATGGACGGCACTTATTGTCGCGGCTATCGGCAATTATGTTGATGTGGTCACGCTGCTGTTGGAGTACAAACCCAATGTAAATGCACTTGATAAAGACGGGTACACAGCACTAGCAATAGCCTCTCGCGAAGGTTATCACGAGATAGTGTCCTCTCTGCTCAATGCCGGTGCGTACATTAATATCCAAGACCGTGCTGGTGACACAAATTTAATTCACGCAGTTAAAAATGGCCATCGTAATGTCGTCGATGCGCTTTTAAAAAAACACGTTGACGTAAATATTGCTGGTAAAGATAGAAAGACTGCTACGTACATTGCCGTAGAAAAAGGTAATATATCAATATTAAAATTACTATTGCAAGCAAATCCTGATCTCGAAATAGCAACAAAAGATGGTGACACTCCGTTATTACGCGCTGTAAGATCACGTAATAGTGATATAGTCCAATTATTATTAGATAAAAATGCCAAAGTTCATGCTACGGATAATAAAGGAGACACGGTGCTGCATATTGCAATGCGAGCCCGTTCAAAAGCAATTGTTGAAATACTTTTAAGGAATCCAAAAAATAGCCAGCTGCTCTATCGTCCCAATAAACAAGGCGAGACGCCTTACAATATTGACTTGAAGCATCCAAAGACTATTTTAGGGCAAGTTTTCGGCGCCCGTCGGCTCAACACTAATGAGGACAACGAAAATATGCTCGGATACGATTTATACAGCAGTGCTCTGGCAGATATTCTCAGCGAGCCCTCTCTCTCGACACCAATCACCGTAGGGCTGTACGCGAAATGGGGATCGGGAAAGTCATTTTTGCTAAACAAGTTACGCGAAGAGATGAAAAACTTTGCCAAGCAGTGGATTGATCCTGCATTCCAATTCTCAACGCTGCTTTTAATTGTCACAATCCATGTCTCTGTACTCGTCGGAGTTACTGTAGGCTTAGCTTTGATGTCGTGGATCATCGGTATTATAGTGGGTGTCTCGGTATTTATTTTAGTTTACACTGTGCTGGGACTCACGTGGTACTCAAACAATCATTATGATTGGCGGTGGCCGTATAAGTTCAACGTTGGTTTGACGACCAAGCTCAATTCGTTAAGACTATTGCTCCAAGTAATATTTTGTCATCCTCCTGGTAGCCAGACAAATGATGGCCTAACAATACAGCCAATTAAATTTTATTTCACTGATCAAACACGAGTGGGAACAACAGCTGCCGGCGAGAATGCCGTTGTACAAATGGTTGGTTCACTGTATGACTCTATTGAAAATGACTTTGGATCACTTGTTACTCGGCTGTATCGAGCCTTCAGACCTAAACCAGTCAAATCAACCAGCAATTGGAGGTGGAGGCATCTGTGCTGCTTACCCTACATTGTTATATTTGAATTCTGCTTCTTCAGCCTCGTCGTTGGGGTCTCAGTAGTCACCATATACTTTGTTGATAATTACAACAATGTCGAAACTATAAAACCATTCACAGCCCACATTATTATGATAACTGTGGCGCTGCTACTAGCCTTCAATGTCATTGCCAATTTGTACACATGGAGCCGAACATTTAGAGCATTGATTTTCTCGCAAAGAAGACATCTGCAGAGAAGTATCGCCAAGTTGGACACACTCAAGAGCGAAGGATTTATACAGACGTTGAAGTACGAAGTTACTTTGATGATTGAAATGGTCAAGTGCCTGGATAGTTTCACTGCTCAACAAAGTAGACTCGTATTAATAGTTGATGGACTAGACAGCTGTGAGCAAGACAAAGTACTGCTCGTTCTTGACGCAATGCAAGCCCTTTTTTTCGACAACGGCTGCCCGTTTATTATAATCCTCGCGATAGACCCCCACATTATTTCAAAAGCCGTGGAAGTTAACAGCCGGCGTTTGTTTACCGAATCTAATATCGGAGGTCATGATTATTTACGGAATATGGTCCATGTGCCTTTCTATCTACAGAACAGCGGACTGCGTAAGGTCAAAGTTGCACAACAGACTGCGCAGCACTACAAAAAGGCGACCTGGTATGAGACCGAGGAGAGCGTTAATTACGCGACCACAAGTACGATACATCATCCGGTATCAAACAGACGTCTGAGCACCGAGTCAAGTGTCATGAATAGCAATGAAAAATTAAAACCACCGAGCCGCAAAGGCAGCAGAAAAATGAGACTAAGCGAGTCAATTGCCAGCAGCATCGGTAGCAACTTGAATCGTTTGGGTGGCGCCCAAGATTTAAACAAAATGCTGCTTACTGATGATTACTTTAGTGACGTTAATCCACGTAGTATGAGACGTCTGATGAATGTTGTCTATGTTACAGGTAATTATTATTTATTTTATCCTCTCTTGTATATGTAAATTAATGTTGATTCAGTTCAGTGTTGTTTGATGTATTAATCAATTGTTTGTGTACACAGGAAGATTATTGAAAGCATTCCAAATTGATTTCAACTGGTATCATTTAGCCAGCTGGATCAATATTACCGAACAATGGCCTTTCCGTACATCCTGGATCATTCATTATTATTATAAATGTGACGAGGCTGACGACTCAACGCCTCTGAAAGTTTTATATGATAAGTAAGCAATAAAATTTATTTATTTTATATTAAATTGAATATGCAGCGTAATAATTTACTGATTACAGAGTGCGACCGCACATACCGACGCTGAAAGAAGTTCAGCCGCTTCTGGAAATAGACAGAGATGAGCGTAAACTCGACGTATTTCTTAGTGTTCATCGTAACGATCTCCTTGTCAGTGACATGAAAATATTCCTGCCGTTTACGATAAATCTTGATCCGTATATTAAGAAAAAAATAAAAGAAGAACAGCAGAGTATGGAGGATGACGGAAATATGGCGATGTACAAAAATCCGTGGCAGAAAAGTGTCATAGAACCGCCCTGGGGTAATCGGACTAATTTATCAAATCGACATGCTAAGCTCACTAAGACCCCAAGCTTACAGGGATCAGCGTATCCTCCTCCGGCTCCTATAATACCCTGGCAAGTTCCTCCGATGGCTTATGACTGGACTCAGACCCCCTGGATGTCGATGCCGCCGGTTGAACTAATAAATAAATCATTATCTGCTACTACAACTTTGCCCACGGAAATTCTTGAGTTAAAATTATCGAGTTTGTCTGTTAATAGTGTTTGTGATCTCTTGTCTAAAGTTGATGAACTAAATCCAAACAATATTGAGTCTTATAAAAATATTGTGAGGGAAAATAACATCACGGGCAAAGTTTTGTTGCACTGTGATTTGGCTGAATTGAAGCAGGTAAAATGTTTAATCTAAAAGACCCAGTATCCGATCAACTACTGGGTTTTTTTACCTTATTTATAATAATAATTATGTTTTAGTAATTTTATTTTAACTTCAGGTACTCAGAATGACATTCGGTGATTGGGAATTATTCCGTATGGTAATTGTTTCATTACGCGAGCAAGAACGAACATCATTTTCAACCTGTGAAGAAGGTCCACGTAGTGTCCGTTTCACAGTACAACCGGAAATAAATCGCAAAGGTATGAAAATATTAAAAAAAAAAAAATTCTGCTTGATGTGAAAATTATTTATAAGTATAATAAATATTTACAGATACCAGAGAAACTCAAGTTAATAACCCGAGAGTTCTCACGCATGTAGATAAAGAAAAATCTATCAGCAGAACAGATGGACCACCAAGACGTGATTCAACAAAACACTCGATTATGGAAAAGCAGGTAAGAAATTTATAAATTATAAAGAAAATAACAATTTGAATAAATAAAATATGAGTTTTTCATTCATTCCCACTATTTGTCATGCGCACATTTACATTTATTGCGGGACCAGTTTCAGGTAAAAAAAATCACCCTCATCTTCTAATTTATAATATTGCAATTTAAATAAATTATTTTCAATAATAAGTTTCCATAATGCATGAAATTACGTTTAAATAAATGAAATTTACATAAAAATTTTCATTATACGCATGTTATAAAAGTATTTGGCGTATTAGGTGACTCTAGAAGAGCAGATGATTTGCGGAGCCCTTCAAACTTTGAATGAAGAAGCGTGTGAGGATGTACTGAATGTACCATCGCCCAGCGTAGTTCCACCACCAGACTCACTTCCAGGTGAGCCTACTTCTCTTCCACTTTCACTGCCTATGGTTATAGTCGAAGAACCACCGAAGTCTGACCAAAGCCCTGACATCAACAACGACTATGCCACACACTTCTAGTCAGATCATGCGATAATATCACAATTAAATAGCGAACCAGACAGCTCACACTAGCTTCCGTTGATTGTCTCTCAAATTGCTTATTTTAATTACGGCTGATATTTTTATATATATTTAAATAAATAATTGCTTGTACACAAAGAATTTAATCAAAATCAAAACCTAGATCTTAAAGAATATAAATATCATTTATTTAAATTATTTACTGTCACGCGCATGTTGCGAATGGACATTAATTGTTTGATGACTATGTCTGAGGCTAATGAATCAAATGTTTAATTATATTTTACTCTTATCTCCAATCAAAAAATATAAACAATTATAGTATTAGTTTTATAAGTATTAAGACGTGTGAATTGATAATGAGCATTAAATAATTATTATAGTATACATCAAGTTTTGTAAATATTTTTTTTTGACGTGTTATCACTCAGTTTACTTACTATTATTATTATCATTATCATTGTTACCTCAAAGATTATAAAATTAAAAAATAATTATTATATTATTTCTACTTATAAATAAATGGGCGTGAACACGTCGATAAAATCCTATTGGAAAATTACTTGTACATTATACTGTGAAGTAATAGTTAAAAAAATAAATATATATGACTTCATTATGAAAAAAATGAAATTTAATAAATAAATGAGTTAATACTGTAAAGAATTTGCGGAGTAAATTCGGAATGAAGGCGGAGCAGATGACTGTTTTTTTATTTAATTCCCTCAGAGTGAAATCAACTCCGTAGGGATGTTAATTTCAATATTAAAACTCTTAATTGGAGTGAATGTGTATTTAAATGAAATCTAGATCACTTCAAAATCACTTTATATTCGGAGTAATCTCTTTAAAAACTCGGAGTGACCGAGTGAATTTAGTTTCAAATAAAATTCGTAATCACTCCCGATTTTTTACAGTGTAAAACAAGATGTAAAACTGTGATAAGAAGTATGCGGCTATTGCCGGTGAAATATTAATTTTATTATTTTAAAATCGATGCAGAAAATAAATAAATGGATCTCATTACTTTATTTTTATTATTACACCAGCAATTATTATTAGATTAGTTATAATTTTCTGCATCATCAGTTACATTATTGGATATTGTTAAACTTTATTGATGGCAATAATAAACGGTTACATAAAAACAAAAAAAATAATTAATCTGTATGATTTTATTTAAAAATTTGTGTGCTTATTAGATTATTTATATAAATATATATAAGTAACGCTTGTGCTTTATGAATTTTTACAGATGTCAGGGTAGGTCTTATCAGACACCGTAGCGAGATTACTCGGTAGCTCATTACAATGCTAGTTAATTAAACAATCTAAAAAAAAAACTAATTACACTTAGAATAGATATAAATATACAGTGGAAAAAAATTTTATTGGAGAATTATTTTCTAGGTGGGCGAGCTCGGTCAGTCAGTGTCACCACAGCCCCCGACACAGACTACGTCCTGCTGCAACCGTCTCCTATTTACCACTGGGTCCCCGTACCCGACGAGCCCGAAAGTTCAGATGACAGTTCTCAAGGTTCGACGACCCAATTGCATCGATCAAGTTCACAGCGAAGTGTCACCTCTCAACGAAGCACCAGGTCAACTTATTCATACAATAATCGCGCGAAGAAGAAGCCACCAACCAGCACTGCCGCCCGTCCAACTTCACTGCGAATTTCACCGACAGCCTCACCGCGACCTGCTTACCGCTCAAAGTCCACTGACGAGTATCCCACCAACAATGAGGTCCCAGCCAAACAAATTCCGTCATCCGTGCTGCTGGGTAACAATCTCCGACACTCGACACCCACAATAACTGATGAAATAAAAATAATAGTACCGACTGTTCCGACAAATTTAGATAAATTAACAAAATTAAAGGATCGACTGATTGGTACATCATCTAGCCCGTCATTGCACGCATGTGAAAGTGACGATGAGTCGACACCTCTGGTCTCGGAACTTTCTACACCTTCGCACACACAATCCGATAGCGTTTTCACCCACGCGTTGAGTCCTGAGAGTGATCAGTCGCCTCTTTCTATGAAAAGTCTCCCGCAAACTGGAGAACATGCTATCGATATCCAGTACTGCGATTCTATGAGTCTTGTTATCCATGAGTCAGCAGATAATAGATCTTTGTCACGACAAAATGCCGAAGAGTGGGACAGTCCAGAGACACCGGTGTAACACGAGTACAATTATATTATTTTTTACATCAATTCGTTTCTTAATATGATAAGAACCCAAACTACTGCGCATAAAAGTATTTAATGGCTTTCAAAATTATACTGGTGATAAGAATAAGATAAGAAATAATAAATCAGTGTGCTAAGGGATTTATTAATAAAATACCTTAAGCAATGCACAGTGATAATAAGCACATGACGCGTTGATAATTACATTTTTTTTATTTTACTTTAAGTATATAGTTTAATTACGTCGTAATTACTTCGAGGCTGATTGCGAAACAAAATTAATTTAAGAAGTAATTGTTAATTACTTGTAGCTAATGCGAATTGATTATAAATTACGGTAACAGGAATTTAGGCTGGATGAGACTAAGAGTTAGTTAGAAAAATGCCTACTCAATGAATAATTTTAATTGTAATTGTAATTATGTTACTGCTGGTTCTTATTTCATTTAAAAATAAGAATCATTCAGATCTTGGAGAAGCTACTTAAAATATTTGTGATATATAATTTTGTCACGACATTAGAGTGCCTTAATTAAATATAAATAAGTTAACTAACATGTGTTTTAATTATTTATATAAATCCTATTATCCAGTAAATATAAATATGAGTGTAAATGTAGCAGACAACAGACAAATTTAAAATTATTAATAAATAGAGTAAATAATTAATAAAATATAATTTTTAAAAAATGTGCATTTAAAAAATTTTATAATTAATAAGTTTTTATAAATATTATTTTTTTAATTATGCACTCATTTTTTTTTTTGTTAGCGATTTGTTGAAACAAATTTGAAAATTTCCAATTGTCTGCTAACTTCAGGGTCATTGCGCATTAAAATCCGCGCACACATTTTTTTCGCGCAATTTTCAAGTTTCACATTTTTCCCGCAATCTATTAATAGCGCAAAATATTATCATTTTTTTTCTTGCTCTACATGCATTGACATCATTACAGTATTTACGCACATGAATTTTTTTTTATTTCATTTCAATTTGTAGATATAAAACAACAAATTAGTATTTTATCTAATCAAATAAATACATGACATCCTACATCATGACACATTATTCTTATTCGTAAATTATATTTACTATTAAGACAATTAGAGTGTCAAGAAACTGATAAAAAATAATTTTTTCTATTTGTTATATGACAGTAAAAAAAAATAAACAGTGACAAGAACCAAGTAAAGAACACCAGCGTGCTCAGTTTGAAAAGAAATAAAATTATATAATGTGCTAAAAATTAATAGCCAGGTCAAGTGTCATTATTTTAAATATTCAAAGTGAGATAACCTTTGCTCTGTGGTTTTATCATTTCGCTTAAGGGTGTGAGATAATTTCCATGTCATTTTATAGATACTCGTTATCAAACTTTGTAATAATTATCAAGTAAGTAGGAAACGAATTTACCAGAGTTCATTGGAAAAAGTTTATTTTCCTTTGTCATTGGTAGGTTATTGATGTCTTATACTGACAAGCAATCATCATGACAGGTAAATATTTTATAAGCACCCTGATGGAAATTTTTCGGACTTTTCTCTGAAAAACTCTGAAAAAGTCTTTAGAACTTTGGAAAAGTCTTTAGAATTTTAGAACTGAGTTTTTCAGAGAAAAGTCCGAAAAATTTCCACAAGGGCAATAAAGTTTTATTAGTATTATTGAATAGTGCAATGATGTATAATGAAGTTAATTAACTAATTGACAGATACAGAAGCAACGACTTTGTGCCTTCAAAAACCAAAATCGCTTACTCTTTTGAATAAACGAGAGTCACCAGACGAGGTAATTTATTAAATATTTACTTAAACTTCAGTATGTAGATATTAAATTAATCAACATGAGTTGCTGATCTCAACAATCTAGAGGTCAAGTTCAATGGATTTGATCTAATGATAAACTCAATTGCGGAACTTCAATGATTTAATTTAAAAATATCATTAAATTTACAAATAATGTGTAAGATATGATGAAGATTTGTTTATTTTTGAATTTAGAAAGAAGAGGATGGCCCAGAAATAAATAAATGGACACCTCTGCTCATTCTAGGAGGAGCAGTTGGTTGTCTTGGATCAGCTGTTCCAGCAGGATTCAATATAGGGGTTGTAAATAATCCAGCGGACGTACGTGAATAAATTTAATTCACTTCTTTTTTCTTTTCTTGCCTTGATAGCAAGGCTTTTTGGTCAGTAAGTTGATGTCAATTAGTTGCGATCAAGTTGACGTCAACTTGTCGACAGCTTTTTGATAAAACTGAAGGCGACTTTCCGTCAAATTATGGAAATGCCAATTTTTGCGGGCAACTTGGTGACAATTTGCTGCAGTAAGTTGCCGCTGGCTTCCTGTCAGCTTGGCTGTCAGGGTAGATTCCCTGATAGCCAGAGTTTCTGATAAGAAAGTTGGTGTACATGAGTTGCGACCAACTTGATGACAAGTTGTCAACAACTTTCAACTTTTGTAACTGTTGACTACAAGTATCCCAGAAAGTTGGCGACAATCTACTGCTGTAGTTTGTCGCTAGCTTGCTGTCAACTTGGATTAGTTACTTTACAAATAAATGGAATTTTTTTATTCATTTAGATTATCAGAGAATTTTGCAATGAAAGTATTGAAACAAGATACCGCATAAATTTGACAGAAAAAGGATTAAATTTCACTTGGTCAGTTATAGTGTCAATATTTTTAATCGGTGGTGTTGTTGGATCACTTGTTGCCAGTATAATTGCTGATAAATATGGAAGACGAAATGCGTTGGCAGTGGGAAATATTTTTGGTGTTTTGGGGGCTGTATGTTTCCTCCTCGCGCCAACATTGAATTCAGTTGAAGTGATTGTACTTGGAAGACTTCTTGTAGGCAAGTCTCATAAAAATATCTCCACTTGATAATAATTATTTAAATATATTTATAATTCAGGATTTTCTGGAGGCATGGCCACGACATTAGTGCCGATTTACGTGATGGAGATATCGTCATTGTCACAGCGCGGAGCCGTGGGTGTATTATGTCAATTAGGAATAACTGTCGGTGTATTTTTGGGCCAAGTTGCTGGACTAGATAATGTTCTTGGTACCAAAGAAACTTGGCATATTATGTTTGCTTCCTTTGCACCACTTTGTGTTATTTCTTTAATTTTATTATACATTCTACCGGAAAGTCCCAAGTACTTATATATCATTAAGCAGGAAAAAGAAAAAGCAACTAGGGGTAAGTAAATATTAATATCTATTTAAATATTTATTAAATAAATTTAGCAATCGAGCTGTAATTTTTCTAGCCTTTCAGAACTCGCGAGATTTCGTCGTGTCAGCACTAGTTTGCTGTACAATGAATTGCGGTCACTTGAAAAAGAAGCTGCAATGCGCACGACTTTGGACACATGGTCCTTTGGTCGTATTATCAGAGATCCGTCTGTAAGACTGCCATTACTTTTAGTAGCATCCGTTCAACTCGGACAGCAATTGAGTGGAATCAATGCTATTTTTTACTATTCTAAAAAAATATTTGAAGCTGCTCAACTGGGCTCAACTGCCGCTCAATTAGGAATTCTTGGGACAGGCATTATAAATATTTTGATGGCTGTGATATCTGTTCGTATCATGTCATACTTTGGCAGACGAACATTATTCTTAATTAGTTGTTATGCCAGCGCAATATGCCTTTTTGTTTTGTTTATTGGATTAGCCACCATAGTAAGAATTAACCCAACTTACTTACCAATTAACTAAGGACCCTCGCAGACAGTGCCCCCACTTTTTAAAAATTGTATATGACTCAATTGTAATGACCGTATTCAAATTTTGACAATTAATTTAACAAAGGGCTACGCAGTTACAATTTCGCTGAGATATAGATTTAAAAAAAATATTTACAGTTGATATTGATCAGGAGTTAAACGAAATTTGGAAAATAAATTTCAGTAAAGTCTTCGTGTCAATTTTATAATTCGAATTTTCAAATTTTGTAGGCTAAAATTTATTCAATGAATTTCGTTCTACTCCTAATTGATAACAACTGTGAGTAATTTTTATAAGGTCATTACATATTTTTCAAAAGTGGGAGGGGGGGCACTAAACTCAAATCAATAAAAAATAATAATAAATATTATAATTACAGAAAAAATCAGCCGTTATGCCTTGGATATGTATAGTATCCGTCCAAGTATACGTACTTACATATGGTCTTGGAATGGGACCGATTCCTTATTTTATTGGCTCGGAATTATTTGACGTATCGCCTCGTCCAACTGCAATGGCGATCGGCAGTGTTTGTAATTGGGGTGGTAATTTTATCGTTGGATTACTGTTTCCAACAGTAGTAGATGCATTGGGGCCACCAACTTATTTAATATTTATATTTTTTATTATTATCGTCGCTGTTTTCGTCAAGTATGTTATTTTATTTATTCAAAATTAATATTTAAAATGTTTATATTTATATTTTTTACAGATTTTATTTACCTGAAACACGCGGTGTTAATACACCAGACATTGTGGCACAATTGAGTAGAGGATTCCGTCGACGATCTACATTAAATTCATAATCAAAAAATAATTTTACTATTTTTTAACCATGACGAATTTATATAAAGTTTAATTTTTTTTTTTATTTTTTTATTTTACCACTTAATTATAAATACTTTTTAATTGTTCATAAAAACAAAAGCACAAAACTGTATGAGGGCCGATCCTCAACCACGTGGGAAAGACTCCTTTGTACAAACCAAGTAGACCTTCTATTTTAAATATTTTTAAATATGCATCGAAGTAGTTACGATACAAAAGGCCTTTTCCACTTGAATCTGTGCCTATAGTAATTATCAAATTTTTTTATAAAAATAAAAATATAATTTAGTTAAGGAAAAACTTTAAATTGTTTACCTTGATTGTATATTCGTATCGAAACAGCGTCAAAAGGTTGCATAAATAATGCGACGCAGGTTCCACCGACTAAAGCTGAGCAAAATGTTAACAATAATGAATTTTCATTAAAAATCTACAATTGATAATCGTCTGTTACTATTTCATTTCAATATAAAAAAGTTTAAAAAATTTAATACAGTCGAACTCCATTAACTCGAATTCCATCATCTTGGAACTTCCCCTCAATCTTGACCCCTACTATGAGCTACGCTGTTTACTTTTTAAGGGAGAAAAGGCATCCGTTAACTCGGAAATTCCAGAAAATTTCCGCTCCTCCGTAGACTAACTCCGAGTTAATGGAGTTCGACTGTAGTTAAAATTACTTTAATAGGCTTCAACCAGTCATCAACAATACTGAGAGTCGTCAATTGTATCGCAGCACTGCAAAATATCCTTGGAGTATTTGCGAAACACTGACGATACAGTCCACCGATTCCACCCAATTTCCAAAGACTTTTAAAAGCCGCCCACTCACTTGTATGGCCATGCTGGAAACCTGTTGCTATTGATTTTTCAGCTGACTGTGATTGCATTTGGGTTTTTATCTAAATTGCAATGTACGCGTAGTCAAAGGAGCGATAAATAAACCAAGTTATTTAAAATTATCTAAAGAAAAAAATATCAAAAAGCCAAGATTTTCATTACCATGTAAAAAGGACTCGCTAAAACAGATCCAAAACATCCAGCTGCTCCAGTTATAAATATCGTTCTTGGTATATTTGTCTGTCCATCTTCATTGACAGTGATACCATGGGAACGTGCGGATTTAAAAACTCCTAATTTAGTTCCGTTAAGGACAAATTGAAATGCTAAAGCTGATCTTATCCCAGATTGCAACGCAGTGATTCCTTCATGTTTGGCAATCACATAGGCGGCATGAAATGTATTTTTATAGAGAACTTTATATGTTCCACGACGTAACAGTTCTCCTTGCATTTGGAGTCTCACTTTGATAACGTCGATTGGATTTGTAAATATTCCCGCACCCACAGCAGCTAATCCTCCAATTCCAAACTCTGCTCCGATTCTAATGGAAAAAAAATACCATTTGAATGCGGATATATTATTCCCGCCAAATGCATGCAATTGATGTCGCGATTGCGCTTCATATGTTTATTTATATAATAATAATTACAATCATTTGACTATATATATAAATATATTCGCGATGTAGGTAAATAAAAATTAAGTTTCGTAATTTAATCTGTTTAACAAAATATTTAAATATTAATAAAATACTTACGGTTTATTTTTTTTTATTGTGTTCTCAGACATTTTGAATTTATTTAAACAAATACTATTATTTATATTTATTCATTATAAAATAATAAATTAAATAAATTTTTAACAATAATCAGAATATAATAAAATATTATATTTAAAATAATTTATTTAATAAATTTTAAATTAAATAAATTTTATCATATGTCAAAGATAAAATTTATGCAGCAAAATGTTGATCAGACACGTGATTTACGGTGACTATAAATGTTATCTATGCACTCGGTCACTAGATAAACTCAAATAATAAAATCACTATGAAGATTTACAAATATATTTTTTTTATTAAATTAAAAGTATGATTATTGATCTTTAGTTGTTTTTAATTAATTGCTAAATATTTTCAGCCTTCTATTGTTAAATATTGTTCAATTAAATCCCTAAATAATGTTTAATAAAACTAGAGTTTTTAAATTTTAAATATAAACATAATAATAAATTTTTAAATATTCACTAATACTTAAATTTATCATAAAGTCTTTCTAGATGTTCATAAAAACATAAACACAAGACCGTGTGTGGTGCTATCCTCATCCAAGTAGGAAATGTTCCTTTATACAATCCATATAATCCTTCAGTTTTGCTTATTTTAACCACTGCATCAAAGAAATTTCCGTATAATATTCCTCTACCTTTTGAGTCTGAGCCTGTGGTCATAAATATATAATTATTACAATATATATTACATAAATAATTTAAATTAAGTACATTCTCAGACAATGTCCCGCACTTTTTTTAAATATTCATGACTTTCAACTGTCATGACCATGGGTGCATTCGAAAATTCTCTAGCTCTATCTTTCGCTATATTGCAAATTTTAATAAAATTATTAAATTTCAATTTTGAAATTTCGCGCCAAGTTGGCGCTACTACGCGTCGCTGTATTCGACGTTTAAATTTTTGCTGAAGTAGGGGGCGGCAGAATCGCAAAATCGGTTGCTTTGTATCAACTGGCGGTTCGATAGCGGCAGTCAGTATCATCGACAATGGCAGTAGTAGTCCAGATCCTTCTTTACGTTTGAATTAAAACACAGTATTGCAGTGGCGTCGTGTAAAATTGTGCAGTGATTGTAAAATTTATCTTTTATTAATTTAAATTGTGCAAAGTATCTGTGGTGTAGTTAAATGTTTTCAGTGCTAGTATAAAGTGTTAAGTGATAAGTGCTAGTGAAAAGTGTTGCTGATGGCTGGAGCTGATACCTTCCTAGTTCCTGAGGAAACTCATCTGGCATCGTCTGGTGGGGAAATAGCAGTTAAGTGACGTTTTTTAGCTGCAATACACTTGGAGCAATATAATTCAAATCTCCAAGTGTATTAGGACACCCTTCTGCATATTATTTCTCCGCCAAGGTTTGTTCAAACACTCAAGTGTTTTTTTTTTTTAATATTTAAAATATTTTTGTATCATATTCTGCCGCCATTTTATTTTGACGTACGAATTTTAATTTTTCTCCAATTTTAAATAATTTATTTTTCAAATATTTAAATTTACCGCGCAACTAATAATAATTAATAACTTAATTACTTTAAAGTTGTCATCGTGCATCTTAGGATTAATTTAAAAAAGATGATACTGTAGTGAGCCGACATCTAATAATTTTTAGATTTTTTTAAAAACGACAAATCATAAAAAAAAAATATTCAAAAAAATTGCACTTATAGTTTTTTAAATTTTCTACATGTGCATATTTTGATTACTTTTTTTTTGTAATTGACTTGTTGAAAAAAAAATTCAGAAAATTTCTGACTGTCAGTTAACTTCAGGATCATAAAAAAAAACGATTTTTAAATTTTAATACCATGACAGTTCAAGGTCATTGAATATTTCTAAAAAATATGGGCTATCGTCTGAGAATGCCCTTAAAAATTTTATTAAAGTCATAAAATAATACCTTGATTATAAAGTCTCGTTGCGACTACATCAAACGGCTGCATTGTTAATGCAACACAGCTACCACCAATAACCGCTGAGCAAAACGTCAGCATCAAAGGATGTCCATTAAAAATCTAAATAAAAAAAACAAATAGCTTATCACTATTATTCATATTTCTATAAATTGTATGAAGACGCTCATGATAAACTTACATTAAAAGTTCCTAACCAGTCTCCAACTAAACTAAATGACGTCAACTGCGTAGCAGATCCAACAAATACTCTAGGAATATTTGCGTACCAACGACGATAAAGTCCAGCAAGTCCAGCTTCTCTCCACAATGACTGAAATGCTGACCATTCCCCAGCATGCCCATGTTGGAATCCAACAGCAATCGTTGCTTCAGCTGATTGGGCTTGCATTTGGGTTTTCACCTGCATCACACGATGTCAATTGAAATAAATAACCCAGCAGATAATTATTGAGAATGATAAAATTTATTTACTAGATAGAATGGACTTCCTAAAACAGCACCAACGCATCCTGCTAAGCCGCTAACTAATGCCGTACTTATAATATTCGTTTGTCCATCGGCATCAACAGTAATTCCGTATGTACGTGAAATTTTATATGATCCCAATCTAATTCCATTGAGGACAACTTGAAATGCAAGAGCTGACCCAATTCCCGACTGCAGTCCCGTGATTCCTTCATGCTTAGCTATCATATATCCAGCATGAAATGTATTTTTGTACAGCTTCTTGTAGGATCCTCGTGCTTCCAGTTCTCCTTGCAACTGGAGTCTTATTTTAATTACATCGATTGGATTTGTAAAAATACCTGCACCCACTGCAGACACTGCTCCCATAACAAATTCAGCGCCAAGTCTAAAAAAAATTATTACAGAATTAAATTTTTAAATGACATTCAAATAAATATTTTATTCCCGCCAATGACGTATCACTTTTTACAATAAAAACTTCAATGAAACTGACATCATATGATGATTGCATAATATTGCACTCAATACAACCTATATACTAAAATATAAACCGGAGTAGGTAAGCAAAATAAATAATTAACAATTTTAAATTGTTAATTTATCAACAAATTTGAAGAAAAAAAAATTACTCACGGTTTATTTTTTTTTAGTCTCTCCGTCATATTATCCTGCTTTTATGGACGATTATTTTTTTTTGTTTTATAAACTATTGAGCCACGTGTTTAATTGTACAGATTGTTGACAACTGAATTATATACATATGTTTTTATTCCAATGACGAATAGATTTTTTCTTAATGAATTTATTTTATTATTTTTTTTTGTGCTCGTGTCAACATCAATCGCGAGATAATTATGACGTAAGAAAATATTACAGTAAAATAATATTTCGAATATTTAAAAATATGAGATAAATTTTAAAAGTTCAAAATATAGGTCAAATAACGCCAGTGATTCGTATTCGCGTTGAAACAAATCTTGAATGTATTATTAGCACTAAATTGAGAGGGAGGAGTAAGATGACGAAAATATTTAAAATTATATTGTTATTATTTTTTATTTAATATCTATTTAATATATATAATTAACTATTTAATAGCTTAGGTACTTAATAATATAAATGTATGTATAAAAATTATTTATTTTATCAGTCGGTTTTAATGAGCTCCTGACAGAGGATTTACTTTTGACACAGCAGCTATCTCTTCTTTGAATTGCGCTATCGTTTCTTTAGCTAAAGTCAATTTTTCTTTATACTCAATTACTTCTTGACGAATTTTATTGCGTGCCTCCGCAATAGCTTTTAATGTCGTTTGTTTTTTTGCTTCGACTGTAAAAATAAATAGATAAATTCATTAAATTTAATCTACAACTGAATGATTAAATAAATAAATAATAATCACAATCTGTTTCATGTTTCCATGCACCGAGAGTTATTGGTCTTGTTGAACTGAGCAGATGTTGCATTAATTGTGTTGGGTCTTGAAATACAATTTCCTCATAAAATTCAGATACTAAATTTTTTTTTCCATTTTGTGCTTCCGGTGGTGATTGAAATAGTTTTAATATATGATAAATTGTCACCTAAAATTAATAATAATAATAAATAACATATAATTTAAATAATATGTACATATACACTGTAAAAAATATGGAGTCAATTCGCAGAGATTATGGATTTTAATTAAATTTGAATTCACTCTGATTTGGAGTTTATATATTAAAATAAACTTCCTTCGGAGTTAATTTTAATCAAAGGTAATTAAATAGTCATCAGATCCACATTTACTCTGGATTTAATTCGTGTTTACTCCGAAAATTTTTTACAGGGTAAATTATATCTCTGATAGCCAAGTTGGCCGCAACTTGTCAACAATTTACTGCCGCAACCTGTTGCCTACAAGTTTCTTAGAAAGTTGACGACAGGTTGCGGTAATAAATTGTTGACAAGTTGCTGGGAAACTTGTAGTCAACTTGTAGACAGTTACAGAAGCTGAAAGTTGTCAACAACTTGTCATCAAGTTGGTCGCAACTCATGTACACCAACTTTCTGATCAGAAACTCTGGCTATCAGAGATAAATTATTTGATAAAATCCACAAACTTACCGGGCGTTCATTGGGATCATGAAAATAAATTTTAATGACTATTTCAAATTCTCCCCAGCCAGTTTCAGTGACTTCATAAGGTGGTTTTGTAACAATTCTATTTTGATTGTTATAACTCTCGTGAAGTTTAAAATGTACTTTTTTGACGTACGTCGACATGTCTTCATTATTGTATGGCTTAACATACACAGTCCATTGATGAGTATGACCATCTTCTTCACGTTTCTTACCAAAGAATCGCGCTACGTTTCCATAAACCAATGGTTTAACAATTGTCACACCCTAAAAAATTTTAATTATTATTTAATTTAATTTTTTTTACTTACTTTCAAGCAAAACAAAACTAATTAGAGGTTAAATTATTTACCTTTACTCGACCACCAGAATCTGGGCCGAATTCATTGGTGGTGGCAACTGCCATTACTTTGAACATTGAGTTTACGTTATTTTATTTAACACATTACTGTAATTTAATAATTAAAAAAAAAATTCCTTGGTATATTTTTCCAACAAAACATGAAAGTAAATAAATATAAATGAATTTTGTTTGTTTTCCTTTTGTAGCCAGAGCTGTTTGATTGACAGAACTCACCGTTAGGTGAAGTCAGTGCTGCCAGAACGTGCGATATTTTTACCCCCTCCTGCCATTACACTCAATGCTATTTCACCTCAGGAGGGGGGTAAAAATATCGCACGTTCTGGCAGCACTGGATGAAGTATTTTTTGGTCGGGAAATTTAAAATAATAAATGCAATAATTTTTTGTTGCCTCGCTTTATTAAACTTTTTGTTGAGTTGTGTCAAAATAAGATGAGAAACGGATGACTGTGTTGTAAACAATTTTCATAGTGAAATTAATTCCTAGAGGAAGTTTATTTTAATATGGAAACTCCGGAACTCAGAGTAAATTTGAATTTAAATAAAATCCGCAATTACTTCGAATTGCCACCGTTTTTTTAAGTTTGTAGGTCAATTTTAAAACTTCCCGATGTTTGAGCTCGGCTGTAGTTGTCAGGATCGAAATTTGATAGAAAATAAGGACTCACTGGCTTGTGCTAAAAATAGAAACCCAACTGAGAATTTATTTTAAATCAGGATCTCCTCTTAACAAATTCTACAAAAGTTAAAAAAAAAATTTCTTTACAAACTTTTTATTGAAAAATACGTACAAAATATTGTTCAAGTGATGAATATTCTCAACTAATAAAAAAAGACACTGGAATTATAAATTCTACCGACATACAATTAAAGATTATTTTTATGACATTATAAAATTACAAGATATTGAAAATAAAATATATGTTTTATTAATGCTATTGTTTTTTATGATTACTGGCCCACGTCGCGGGACTCTGGGGTTCAGTAAGAGGTTTAAAGGAACGAATAGGCGCGGGGGTTTTGAATTCCGGCATTGGATGAGCTTTGGGTTCCATAGTTTTCCTCAGAGCCAGTTCCTCGAGTTTTTCTTTCTCACGTTGTTTTTGTTCCAACAACGCTCGCATTCTATCAATCTCCAGTTGCTTCTGTCGGATCTGGACATCAAACTCGTGCCTTTCTTTAGCTCTTTTATCAGTATGCAATTTCGGTGGTCCCATGATTGTTGGTTTTGATATTACTTTAGGTTTTGTCTTTGGTGCAGTATCAGTAGCAACATTTGGCGTTTTATTTTCTTGATTTACTTTTGTGATACTTCTTGTGCTGTTCAAACTCTTTGTAGCTGACGTTTTAGCTGTGCTCGTAGCAGTCGATACTCTACTGGCAATAGATTTATCTAATATTTTCGACGATGCACTTGGTACTTTTTTGTTAGTTAAGGTTTTATTGACAACTTTATCAGTTGTACCAGTCAAAGTTTTATTTACCACTTTATCAGCTGTACCAGAAGTTTTATTCTTTATATTCTGACTCGTATTTGAATTTTTTCCTCGTGCTAAAAAGCTGAAGGGCTGAACCTGAGTACGTGTTTTTCTACGAGCAATAACTGGTATTCCAAAATAATTTATTTGTTCATCTTTTACTTGTATACCATCAGTAGTATCGACAATTGTCTTGACCACATGTTTAACTGACGATTTTTTAGCACTATCTTTTACTGCAGATTGATTCAACGACGTGCTGACATTTCGTGGCTTTGGTTTAGGCAGCAAAGATGGTGAAGCTGGTTTACTTTTCTTGGTTGATTGATTCAAAACTGTTTTTATACTTTTATTCATATTTTTGTGATCATCAGTGCCTGGAACAGTTTTGTGACTGTCATTATTCATTGGAATGTCATTTACTTGTAAGTCCGGAACATTAATGTCGTGTTTTGTTGTATTGTCAGTATGAAAATCAGAAACTAGTTCTTGATTATCATTTTTTGGAATGTCAATAATTTGATCATCAGTCTCTGCACCAACTGGCTGTGATTGCTCATGAATAGTTTCTGGATGTTCATTTACGTAGTTATCTGGTACTTCCTCTCCAGCAACATCAGTTTCTGCACCAACTGACTGTGATGGATCATGAATGACAGTATTATTAACCGAAACATCGATTTGTGTATTTGATGACAAATCCTGGCAGTCTTCAAATGAGAGATCTAGATCTCCATCTGATTGTGAAGATCTTCGTGGCTGAGACTTACGGACCTTTCGAGCAGATTCAATGCTCAAATTACTCAATGCATTCAAAAGTCCTTCTTCAGATGTAAAACTTGAATTTCCATCTTTTTGAGTATTGGAAGACATAAATGATGAATTTATTGTGTCAGATATTGAGTCGTCTAGACAAAACTCGGAATTTGCGTCCGTTGAGCGCCACTCTGTGCTATCCATCTTCGGTTTTTTTTTATTTTTAAACCTTACAATTAACTAAGAAAAATTATTTTACACAGCAGTAACTGGCCTGAAATATCAAAATATATATTTATTAGGATTTTATATCCGGGACTATCATAACATTGCAACACAACCTTAAGTGAAAATTACTTACCAATACATAAAATAATTTTTAAACACACGTGTAATTATTATTTAAATAATTGCATAAGATTTTTTTTATTTATTGTTGTTTATACTTCTAATTAATATTTTTTCTTGTTATGTTACTTTGGGACTTGGACTTGGGTAAACAATAAATACGGTTACGACGCTATACATTCAAATATAAATATAACATACTATCTATTGAATAAACTATAGCACTATTAGTTACTTACTTCGACTGCCATCTAGACCAAAAAAATTATTTGCGCGCTATATTTAATTTCTTAAAAAGTTTTGGCAGATGACTATGACAGAGATCCCGATGATACTGACAATCACCCAGATCCTGGTGATTCAGATAATTAGATCATCCACCCTGATAGCCAAGTTGACAGCAGACTGGTGGCAGCTTTCTGCAGCAGTTTGTCGCCAAGTTGATCGGAAAAATTTGCATTTCCATAAATTGATGGCAACTTTCGGAGAATGTTGATGGCGAAAGTCGGCATTCCATCAGTTGACAACCTGTCGCCAATTTTCTGAGAAAGTCATTTTTTCGAGGTCCGCATCTCGGAGATACGGAACGTTTCCGACCATGGTCACTGTGTGACTATGATTGGTAAGTAAGAAACTCAATCTGTGTCATCGGGAATCTGTACGATCAGAATCTGTACCATCGGGATCTGTGTCATGGACATCTGCTCAAAAATTTAAATTTTGAATTTCATTAGTTTCAGGGCCATATTATAGGATGATCCTGTAGTTAGTAGACAATTAACAATTTTTGGAATTTTTTCAACAAACCGATTACAAAAAAAAACAAACCAAAAATATTCACATGTAGAAAATTAAAGCAGCTGTAGGTGCAATTTTTCAAAATATTTCTTTGAATACTTTATCGTTTTTAAAAAAATTCAAAAATTATTAGACGTCGGTTAACTTTAGTATGTTTTTGAAGGGACTGAGCACCGGGTTCTTTTTTAAAATTTATTAATTAATTAAAACATTTATAATTAAAAATCTTAATTAATAAATCTATCAGTAGATGTCTCTCCTGTTTTACCCGACCCGGTAGTACCATAAAATTTTCTAGGTTAAAATTTAAAAAATATTATCAGTTCATAATCTAGTTTAACAAAAACTAGTAATGAATAAAATATTGTCAGCGCCAATAAAACAAGTGAGCAATAAAATAAACTCAGGAGAAATAAAACCAACGGAAATTTGTAAGTCAGCATTAAAATTAATATCATCAACAAAGCCGCTCAATGCTTACATAAACGTCACCGACGAGCTAGCAATTCAGCAAGCTGATGAATCTGACAAACGACAACTTGACAATAAATTACTGGGACCCTTAGACGGGATTCCCGTGGCCATAAAAGACAATTTCTGCGTCGAGAACCATCCAACGACATGTGCGTCATTGATGCTGGCTAATTTTACCCCCGGGTACAGTGCCACCGTCTACGAGAGACTGAAGCAACATGGAGCTGTTCTGCTGGGGAAAACAAATCTTGACCAATTTGCCATGGGCGCTGGCACCGTCGACTCCTTCTACGGCCCAACTAAAAATCTGTGGGGTTCAAATCTCATGGAAAATTATTTTATTGACAATGCCGACAGTACGTCAATTAACAAAAAGTCTGGTCAAGATGATTGGCACATCGCAGGTAATATTTATAATAAATTATGATATTTTATTGTATAATAAATTACCATATTTAAATAATAAATATAATGACTATTTCAAAGGCGGAAGTAGTGGAGGATCAGCCGTAGCAGTGGCCACCGGTACGTGTTATGCTGCCATAGGATCAGATACCGGAGGATCAACACGAAATCCGGCGGCCTACTGTGGTCTGATAGGTTTGAAACCCAGTTATGGATTAGTGTCCCGTCATGGATTAATTCCTCTCGTAAATTCAATGGATGTACCGGGAATATTAGCGCGTAATGTCGATGATTGTTTGGTGATATTAAATGCGATTGCAGGAACAGATCCACTAGATTCTACAACTCTGGATGAAACTCCTCTACCAGTTAAATTACCCAGCGCTGATGAAATTCACGTAGCGGGATTACGCATTGGAATACCTAATGAATACAATCACGCGGAATTAAATCAAGAGATTCGTAATTGCTGGATGGGAGTCTCTGCTATACTGAAAGAAGCCGGAGCTCAAGTTGTGCCTGTGTCGCTTCCACATACCAAGTATTCAATTGTCTGTTACTCTGTATTAAATCAATGTGAAGTCGCTAGTAACATGGCGCGTTACGATGGTATTGAATACGGGCTACGTGCTGATGAAATATCGTCTACTGAGCAATTGTACGCTAAGACACGTAGTATGGGATTCAATGACGTCGTACGCAGCAGAATACTAACTGGTAATTATTATTTATTATCTGAAAATTATGATAATTACTTTGTAAAAGCCATGAAAGTCCGTCGTCTGATTGCTCAAGACTTTGACGCCGCTTGGAATGACAATATTGATATACTTCTTACTCCGACGACTCTGTCTGATGCTCCGGTATACAGCGACTTTGTCAGGGAAGATAATCAGACTCAATGCTCGGTTCAAGATTACTGCACCCAGCCAGCAAATATGTCGGGCATCCCTGCGTTAAATATACCAATTACTCTTTCAAAAAAAGGCCTACCCCTGTCATTGCAATTAATGGCGCCATTTTTACATGAGGAGAGACTGATGACTGTTGCCAAGTGGATTGAAGATGCTGTTAAGTTTCCTCGTATTAAATTAAAAGATACGAGTCTATTAGAATAGTTGTACATTAATTAAATAATTTATTTATAAATTTTCTCATTTTTAAATTTAAATTAAATCATTTTCCCTTTTATAACAAACTGTTAATTTTTTATTTCATTATATTGCAGTTACTGGGAAAAAATAATTAAAATTATGAAATTTTTATTTTTAATCACTAATAAATCGCGACTCGTTTTCCCCGGGCACATAAATCTAGATCTGTTGATATCAACTAAATTTTAAATTAAAAAAAAATTATATCTCAATTATTTTTGTCGTTGAATGGAATATGATAATTAATCTATCAGCACAAATGCCGTATTACTTAATACAATATTAATCAATGAATTATGACATTTAATATTGCAAACTACAAACAGCGATGGTTATTGATAATTTATAGGCGCTTAATAATTCAGATAGTTATTAAATCGATCGCATCCGCTGTATCTTTACCACTTCTCTGACCATCAACAATATCATTAATTACGCAACGCCATACATATTTCAATCTCCTCATTTATATAAATTTAATTTATTTTAACATTCAGAGAAAAAATTTTAAAAAACTAAATTCTTGATTAAAGAAATTGACTTATTTTAAATTTTAAATTTTGCCGCTTTTTTTGGTAATTTACGACTACGGCTAATTACATACAGTACGGTAATTTTACCGCAGCGCCGTATTTTGCTGCAATCTATAGTAATTTGCAGTAATTACCGTTCTTTTGCGCAAATTTGCGGTAAAGTGCCGTAATTTTACTGTACCATACTGTATTTTACCGTAATTCTTTTGAATGCTGCAATTATGGAAAATTATGGTAATTAACGTAATTTACTGTAATTCAGGTTATTATTATTTATTACTTCCCAATACAAATATATATATATATATATATATATATATATATATATATATATATATATTTATCCTATAGACAAAAAATTTTATCTGTAGATAAGTTGGAAAAGGGAAGACATTGTCTTCAAAAACAATATCAAAATACATAAATTGCTATTTTAATAGCGCGCACACTGATAAAAAAGTTGACTTGATTCAAGGGTGAAAATTTAGAACCAAGAGAAATTTACTTGTCGCAAGAATAATTTCTTGGCTCAAGAATTTTTTCTCTTGACTCAAGAAAATCATTTTCTTCAAAATGGAATTCTTGGTTCAAGATTTTTTCTCTTGAATCAAGTCAACTTTTTTATCAGTGCATTCATTAGCACATTGCATCTAAAAATTTAGAACTTTAAATGGTTTCGTGTAAATACTATCCATCTTTTTATTATATTCCTACTAGATTTGTTACTTATATTTAAATTTTTGTATTCAGTTGGCAGTTTATTATAATATTTGATCTCAATGTAATGAGGGGCTTTCCAGTATCTCGACTTATTCATTTTGAATCCGCCAGGGAAATTAATTTTTTTTACTGAAAAAGTCACCTTTTGTAATAATTATTTTTTACAATTTTTCTATCAAAATTTAGAATGTTTGTTGGCAAAAAAATTTTCTGTCTTAGAGATAAATTATAATCATACACAAGTTCAGAGCAGGCTACTAATATCCAAGCCTTTTTTTTATTATTAAAATTATTAGTTCCCTAGAGTAAACGTCATATCATTGACATGCCTTGATATCAAAGTCTACTTGGCTTGTAGACTTGAACCAGGCTTTGAAACGATCATACCACCCACCTGGTCACATACTCACAGTAAGCTCAAAGTCTCTCTTTATATTTTAATCCAAATGCACCCTTTTCTCTTTGTACAAAATGGTATCGTACAAAAAAGAAAAAGAAAAAACAATGACTGACGTCTTTTGCTGAAGGTGGTAAGCAAACATGATCATTTTCTTCTTTTGTCTACATTTTATATTTCTATGGGGATAAATAATTCAGCATAAGTATGAGTATGAATGTCTAAAGATGGAAAAATTGTTAAGATAAAATACTAAGACGTATGTTGGATGACTTTGATATAAAAGTTAAGACTTTAGTCCTTTGGATTAGAAAATAGTGTGTGTGTTGATGAATGATGCATCGTGTTATAATAAAAATTAGGGTTGGGCAAAGGTCTTAGAGGGCGCATGCGTTCGACCTGGCCCGGGGGCTGTCGTGTCCGCGTCTCGCGCTCTCTTGTACAGTCATCGGGTGGACGTCAAGGCCATCGTATCCGGAGTTGCTTTTAATATATGTATATATATATATATATATATATATATATATATATATATGTATCATGTCTTTCAATATTTTAATAGACTTTTGAGGGGTAGAGCTTTTATCTGTACATAATATTTAAATTTAAAAACATTAACATACTTATTATTTTTTTTATCACGGGCTATTTATTTTTTTAAATTATTTTTATCGGATCCTCCGCGATTTTTTAAATTCAAGGACACTTGTGACTTTTTTTACGTGTTTATCTCCCGCTAACTTGAGCGCAAACGTGACCTTGTCTTTTATTAATTTTTGTGATTAAATAAATTAAGTAGTTAATTAAATATATATTTATCGTGTAAAGTAAAACTTTTTTAAAATGCTAGTGATTAATTTTTAATTCATGTGATCAAGATCGTGTGTGTTTATTTAAATAAAGGCGGAATTTTAAATTTGAATAATTGAGGTGAGTACATAATTGAGTTACTTTATTATTATTGTTATAATTAGTTTGAAAATTTGAATATTTGAAATTTTTATAAATGATTTATTTCAAAAATTTTCCCGCGTAAGATTATCTGCTCCAAGATGATTATGAGTGTGAACGTAGCAGCTTTTATTCTACTTACATTTTACTTATATATATGCTAAAATTTTTTAAACTGACAATTGTCAGCTGCATTCACACTCATAGAATATAATTATGATTATAAAAAAAAATATTTATGAGAATGTGGCAGATATGAGACAAATTTTTAATTATAAAAAAATTAAAAAGATGAAAATAAGAAAAAATGCCGATTTTTAAACATGATACAGAAGTTAGCCGACGTCTAATAATTTTAGAAGATTTTTCAAATCGATAGATAATGAAAAAAAATATTTTTTTTTTTAAATTGCACCTATAGTTTTTTAAATCTTCTACACGTGCACATTTTTAGTTTTTTTTTTTGTATAACTTATTAATTAACAGAAAAATTAAAAGAAAATTGTTAATTGTCAGTTAACCAGAGTCATTTTTAAATTCCATATGTATGCATTTTTTATTTTTATTCTTTTAAAATTGTGTTGATTTATTAAAAAATTATGAAAATTGACAAATGTCTGGAACATTCACAGTCATTAATATTTTTATATGGTGGAATTGTATGTAAATTACATAGTTTATGGTTTATAATTAAGGTTTAATATATTGCTGTTGTGTAATTATTGTTCTGGTTGCATTAGGGGTTTGCGGTGATCTTGATAAAAGCTCTTGTAATAAATTAACGAATGAACAGGTGCTTTAACTTCTATTCAGCCTTAGCTTGATCAGTTGTGTAATCTTAGTAAACAAAATTACAATTTGTTCTAAGGGTTTATGGCCTTGCAAAGGTACACAGGTGTTTTACTTCAACATTATAATCATTATTGGTCTTAGTATTAGTGTTGATATCAACTCACTACAACATAAGTTTTGATTTAAACGTTTTTGAATTTTACAACGATCTGTTTGAACATATGCATAAAATAAAATTATTAATGATACTGAAATTAGCCGACGTGTAATAATTTTTGGATTTTTTTCAAAACGAAAATGAAATACGAATTTTTCAATTGTCTCGATACGCATTTTTGAATTTTTATTCTACTTACATTTTATTTATTTTTTTTTAAATTTAAAAAATTGCCAATTGTCGGCTGCATTCACACTCATAATTTTTTCATACTTTTCAAAATTTCTAATATCAAAAAAACTTATAATAAATTAAAATATTTAATACTTTAAGAACTAATTAAAGTTGAAATGATCAATTTAGAGTGTAATATATGGATGGTGTGCGAATTATTTTGACAAATAAAAGAGGATAAAAAGGGGTTGAGTGTGACAGGAAAAGGGTGTAATGGAATCAAAGGGATGCATTAAATTGTGCGTCTCTAGTGACGTTATCGAACCCTCAATATTATTGGGGAAGATATACATGTCTATATTATTGTACAGAGATTTTAGATGACGAGGATAAAAAGCCCGGAAAATATTTCTTTTATGACTTTAAAATATTTTGTTATCAAAATATTTTTTTCCGCCCTTTATTTTTATTTCTTAACTCAATTTATTTTTACGAGTCCACACACAATTTTTTTTTATTATTATTATTCTTTTTAACTTCTTTCCAGTATGCAATTACGGTGAATAAACTCTAAAATACTCAGTATTACTCCCTCTGATATAATTACAAATCCGAAATTTATAATTCACAAGCAAGTTTTTTAGCAGAATTTGAACTTTAAAAAAAAAGTAATTAAAAACTATTCGTATATTTTTTGTATTTCGTTAAAAATGCAGTTTGTTTGTTTGTTTTTAATTTCATATTCAAATTTATAATTTTAATTTGAATCGCTCATGTTTTATAAATCACCATACGGAGTTGAGTTAAAACGTGTCTAATCAGCATATTTTTGAAGGTTGCCATGACAACGCAAGCTCTTTTTCCCCTATTCTGATTAGGTCTCTTTACAACCTCCAGCACAAAAGCTGTTTCAAATACTCATCTGAATTTTTTATGTCGTATTTTACGTTTTCTCTTTCGATTTATTATTTTTTCTGTTCCTTCTCCCGTAACCACCGAACACTGGAAAAATATAAATTGAAAAGATAATACACTTGATATCTTGTTTCCATTGCGTAAATCCAAATGTATATGACCTTGTAACAGCACTCGTAAATCCTGTTACTCTTTTATTCCACAGATTTATTTATTACTTCCCATTATAACCCAACCTCCCGCTGTGTTTTATATTCTTCAATCAAATCACAATGCTTTCATTGCACAAAATCTTTCCCATACAATAAACATTCATACAAATTAAAAAAAAAAAACAATTATCGATCACGTGATTAATCAAGATAAGTACACCGAGTAAAAAAAAATATTTTAAGAAAATTTTAATCCGTCAAATAATTTTCCATTACTTTCCATGAGAAAATTTTTCTTTGGGACAAATATGTAATTAATTTCAAAAAATGCACCCTAGCAGCTACAGTGGAAAATAGATTTTTCAAAAAAAATTTTGAAAATTTATGATCCCCATACTATCAGTGAAAATAATTATTCAAATTTGAAACTGGAAACATTTGGAAAAGTTCTGTAACGATAATAATTCTAATGAATATAATTCTCAGTAGTAGTTTACAGTTTTAAATATAATTTTGATTCAATTTTTAGTAAAATCCTGAAATTATTATTTGAAACTGTACTTTTTCTATTCTCTTTTTCATACAATGAATTATAAGATAAAAAACCAAAAAAGTTGAAATTTTCGTTATTTTAAAATTTTTAAAATATCATACTTCTAAACTAATTAACCCATTTCGTTAATTTTTGAACTCGATCAAGGCAACTGCCGAAAGAAAAAATAGACACAATTCCATCAAGATTATGCGTACAATTAAGACACCAAACTTTTCAGAAAGTTGCGTCGTTAGAGAAAATGCAATACTCAGATTTCTTTAAGAAAATTCTTTTAAAAAATATGAAATTTCTCTATCAAATCAAGCGAACTTTTGCTTATTATTATTATTATTATTATTATTTTCTTTTCAGTGTATTAAAAAATCAATTACAAACCAATTATTCTTCATTAACTCATTCTTCCGGATATGATTATTCTTCTTAAATTTGTCTTAATGACGTGGAGTAATTTCATTTGATAGTGAATGATAAATATATATTTATTTATATACTTATTTTATAAGTGCGAGTACACATCAGTATACATCACACATTCAACATCCGGACTCACGCATAATTATGAATGACGTCATGAAAGAGTTTGATCATGAAGTAGGGGACTTTGCTGAGTAGTTCTTGAGTGTCGTTAAACAATATAGGAGAGCCACCCCAGTTTGTTTCTGTTCTTCTTTCCTTCTAGATCCGAATTCTTAAAAAAATAACAATAGTAAAATAGTTAGCGTTGGTGATTCATTGTGTTTTCATATTTCATTAATAAATAATAAATAATGTTAACAAATAAACGTTTACTTAATTACTACGATAAAGTAAACTTTTGGTCGCGATTGTTTTTGTGGTTTTTGCGTCACAATTTATTGAAAATCGGTGAGTGCACTGTTCCACTTATTTACTAACAAAAAAATATATTCTATATCAATATAATTTAAATCAAAATATCGAATTATCATCAAAATATCAACATTAAATTGATTCATCATTTACTTGCGTTTAATCGAATAAATCATATCTTTTGTATGTCAATATCACCCTTTCAACGAATTTAATTCATTTCATTAAATTCGCCAACAGACGATTGATTTCAACGAGAATATACTCAACAGCGACCAAATATATTTAATTAAACTGATTGTATATTTTTCGTCGCGTAACAACAGAATTTAATTAGCGTACTCTATACCCAATCCTATTCAATATTGATGTGTGTTTGTGTTCGTGCGTTTTGTTTACGATACCGGTTGTTTATCTCAATATACTGCTGAAAATCTTGTTGAATTTAGTATTGGCTGAGGATATATAGATTAGAGTTTTCAGTTAAAGTACTACTAGTACACATATGTTGTTTTATACATTAACAAACCACATTGTCCACTTCCCACGATCATGATTATCGTGCTCAGTAGTTAATTATCGAGATAACTCGCATGCTGGTTTTGGTCTAGCGCCGTTACAGCCTTTGTGCTCTGCGGTATTAACGTGTAAGTGGTACATACCTTGTATACATGTTGCTGTTAGTTATCAGACTGATGTGCAAAGCGGTTTTTACTCTCTCTATACATATATATATTATATATTAAGGACCTACCTCTCATGTAATATTGCAAATTACAGTATTTCCTCTTGTGGTTAAATCTATTCCGGTGTTGGCTATTTGACATACAATTATATTTCGGGAAATCCATTGTTTAACTTGAGAAAGATAAAATGATAAAAAAAACTTTTGTAAAAGTAATATTTTTTTAAGTAATAAATTAATTAAAATTATTGCATTATTAATTTCATATCTGATTTGAAGAATAATTTTCTTGACAGAAGAAAACCGAAATTTATTTACACTTTTTCGAAAAAAGAAGCTCAGCATGTTTGGAAATTAACTCAAATGTCATCGATTAAGAAAATGATTTTGAATGATAGTCAAATTTTTCCACCAAAAATTTCTTAGATGAAAATTTTCAATAGCAAAATTTCTCGTTGGAGGAAAATGTAATTTTTCTAAAAATTATTTGTTTTGTCAGTGTTTAGATTTCACGTTAACTAAAGTAAATATTTAAATTATAATTATAATTGAATATTTTTTAATTTATTTAATGGAAGTTGAGTAAATTGCTAAGCCTTTGTATCATTGAAATATAAAAATTAAATTACTTTGATAAATATCTTATTCATTAAAGCGATTAATATTTTTTGAAATTTAAATTAAATGCTTACTAATTACAATTTAATTTATGTAATGGAGATAAAAGATATTTTTTTATCAATATATATATATTTATTTGTTTTTTTAAATTAAATTAAATAGTAATTATATTTGCATTTGTACGTATTAATAATCATAATATGTCTCGCATTTCTAAAGTGGGTCGACATTTCCTTTCTGTATTAAAATGTACTTCCGCATTGTACGTAGAATAAGTAAAGCTTGTCATATATATTGAGTTTATGAGTGCATCAGAAATGGACTGAATTTTAAAATAGAAAAAATATATAATAATCATAGCAATAAGCAATGATAATGATAACTAAATAACAGTATTTTATAAAAAAAAAAAAAAATAATAAAATACCCAACATTGTTTTGTTCGAAATCTTTTTTCTTTAATTCACAATAACGAAGCTCAAGTAAAAAAATCCATACACATTTACGTGAGGTACATTTATAAGAATGCTATTCTCTTGTTCTAGTATTATATCACTGAGCTTGTAACGAGGTTACAAACCTAATGGAGTACGTGGTGGTCGTTGAGAACGAAAGAGTACAGATGGAAAAAATAAAAAAATATATTATTTTATTTTTATAGAGCTTTAAGTTAAACCACGAGCCGCAGAAATCAGCTCAAATTTATTGTAAAGATGTTGCGTGTGAAAGTTGTTAGAAACCACAGGGTGAATATTAGACGATTACACGGTAATATTAATATTATATTTCTGTAGGGTATTATATTACAAGTGAGTAAATGAACCGTAAGATATTTAACTTCCTTGAAATGGATTTTTAACTCCTTTTAAAAATATTATACACACCCTCTTAAAATTAATCAGTGAAAAGTATTTCAGTCAGTGAATATTCACTGATACGCAGTACTTTTCACTGATCCATGTTAAGAGAACAGAGTAGAGTAATAAATAATACTCATAAATAATGCGTGCACTGAATTAAGATGGCGTCTTTACCCCGTCTATCATTAGGTAAAAAAAGTTTACGGTAATGGGGTAGTATTATAGTTAAAGATAGAGTAATCTGATGACAAATATAACGATTTGAATTTGTTAAATTGTATATACGGCGTGTAAGGGTATATATGACAAATTATACGAGAATTATCGCAATTGAAAATCACAGGTGGGATCGACATTTCGGGGGATAATTGACCCAACGTAGGGCAATCAAGGACCCATTGAGTAGCTTCACTTGCATTCCCAATCATTCGCCGTCCCTAGGAAATTCTCTGATGCCAAAACCTCACAATTCTCCCTCATCTCTCATCCCTCATCCCTCTGAACTCGCTGATTCAACTCCCTAACCCTCTCTCGGTTATCCTTCATCTCCCATGCCCCTTTGATCGTTAGTTATAACTTGTGTGTTCAAGTTTGAAAGCCATATCATACTTGACATAAACGCGTTTGCTGACTTTCATAGCGTAAAAATAGTAGAAAAAGAAATAAAACATTTTATTAGTAGTTTTTTTTAACTTTTGTTTATTTTATAAGCGTATGATGTCAAAGCTTTCCTGATGGCTAGAAATCCAATTTATTTCTTTACCAGAAAGTAGATTCATCCACTTAAAATACGCTCATTTTGTTTTTATTCGCGAATGAGTGCAGCTTTTATTTATTCTTTTTGTCTTTTCTTTAGCTTTTTATTTTTATTTGTCTCTTTTTTCCTGGTTTATTTAATTAACAACCCATCGATTCGTGTATATGAGTGTGTGTGTGAGTGTTTCGGTCGTAGATTTGCTTTATTTTATCTTTATGCTACGGGAGAATTGAATGAAATTAATTAACACACAGGTTATTTGCTGGATTCTCCAAATAAAAATGTTCTTTGTTAAAAAAACGGAAAAAATAGAACAATTATTATTAAATATTCCATATAACTTTTTTTCAAATTTTCTCTTGTTTTTCCAATTTACACCTTTTTTTTTTTTATTTACTCTCTACCATGCTGTTCATTTTTAGTGATAACATACAATGCAAATAATCAACCGGGTTCAAGCTGACAATGAAAAATATTAGAGATGCCTTTTGTACAATTTATCTATCCCCAAGTTTTGACATTATCTTCAATATTTTTAGATTGCGTGACTTTATTGCAGTCAGAATATGCCACGAAAAGTCAATGATTTAAATATTATATCTTTGACCTCCATATTTAAGAAGACTGACTCGAAATCGGTTCTATTGGAAACATAAAAGAAAATATTTAAAATATCAAAAGTTAAATAATTCTTTATTACTCAATAAAAATTTTATATATGCACTTACCGAATTATTTTCGTTTAAAAAGTGACACAGAGATGTATGACCTGGGTCATACATATCACTAGATAAAATGGGCCACACAAATCAATATTGAAAAAAACTAATGCGGTAACAGCATTTTCGTGACATGACTCTTATTTGAGTTTTCAAAAATTTTTCTAAACTGCAAAAAGTCGCGAGTGATTCAATTAGAAACAAAAAATAGTAAATAAAAATCTGTGAATTTTAATGACAAGTTTTAAGTTAAGTCTTTTACTATGCAAATTATTTACATGTACCTCATTATCCTCAGCTTGACTTTTGCTTGTACTTAAACTGTGGTATATAGACGCAAGTAAGGAGTTTCTTAAGTCAAAGTTGATTTAGCTTCTCTAAATATTGTTGATGCTGTGACATTGTTAGATGGGTTTGAAAGCAGTATCCAGTCACGCCTGTTAATTTACCATGAATTCAAACTACTTTAGCATACCATCATATATACCTTTACAACTAAACATTGCGCGTCTAGCCGGATCCTCTCTTTACCAGTACACAGTACAGAGCATTCAACGGATCGCTGCGTTTTCGTTTACAATTCTCAAGTTATATATGTATTAAGGAACCTGTTCATCCCCTAGGGCATATGAACTATACGATCTTGAGTAAAATGTTTTGAATAACTGATTTCATTCATAATTAACACACTATTGTTTTACGCACCGATTGTTTTGCGCCCGACATAAGCACCCGAGTAACACAAAGGCAACTTTAAGATGTCTTAAAAATCAGAAAACGAATTTCATTTTGTCTCAAAGCAAAATATTTTTATATAAATGTGACGTTTAGATTTTGGTTCTAGGAGTCATAGAAGCTTTATATTTTTTTCCCGCTTTAAAAAAGTCATTTCAATTAAAAAATCGTTTAGATGACATTTGACAATTATTTGTAATTAACTTTTCGCTGGCATTTGTGTCAAGTCTTTTAAGCGGATATTTTTTCGGGACAAATTTCTAGTCGTTTTGTCAAAATTCTGGTGTTATATCGATAGATCAAAAAAATAGACTAAAAACTGCTATTTTATATAGATGTCACAGCCGACTGGCTTAAGTCGACTACTTGGGGACTTTCTTTGAAAAAAATTTATTAAAAAAAAAGCTTATAAATAATTTAATTCAGTTACAAAAAATATATTTTATTTTTTCAATACTTAATTATTAAAGTGGATTAAAAAAAGCCATTTTCAAAGTTCGTTAAAAAAAGATAAGACTTTTTAATATTCTATTACTACTAAATCTTGTAGATAAATTGCTTGTAGGTTCTATTTAAAAAGTCTTGCTCTCCTAACTCGTTCAAATGGGAAATAGTGCAAGAGAAAATTCAATCTTAAAGAATTTCATTTAAATTCTTATTTCCTATTTCCAATACCCATTAATAAGAATTTAAATCGGCTAAATAATAAATTTACGAATTTCACTCAACATTTTTTAATGAAAACTAAATGCTCTTTTTGTTCGTATTTGAACAAAACAATTGATACTTTTTTTCTACTCTAGTTCAAATTTTTTGTTCAATATAATGGAGACAGACAATCTCATTTGCCATAATTACGATCGGCGTGTATTCAATAATTACACGCTCTAATTATAACACGAAAAAATGAAATAAAATAAATTATGTTACAAATTTATAAAATATTAATTAATGTTATATAAATAAGTATATACTTATACTAGTATGACATCGTTATTTAACGTAAATGTAATAATAAAATTATGTGGAATAAAATCCTCTAGGTTGTCGGCGCTATAAAAATTGAAGTTTCATAAGTTGGCTTCCTGTGAGCAATATGTGGCCATAACAAATATATCCTGGCGCCACATGAACTGTCTATCCAACTAGAGCCATAAAGTACTAAACATAAAAATAGTTAAATAAAAAAATCTTTAATTACTACACAACAGGGGATACTTTTATTACTCACTAAAACTGGTCATAACATAAAAGTATTTACCACTAAAATTACAAATAAACCGTCTCAAAAAATTTTTCTACTGATTGCGTGTACAAAACTTTCGTTTCTCATTTAACTTTTAATTTACACACCAAAAGATTCAGGGTTTAGGTTTAGGTTCCGATTTAGGTTTAAACTTCAATAGTTACACTGACTTACAACTTGTATACCCTTTTTATTTCCTAACAATTTCTTTCACTTGTTACAGCAAAAGCTTTCGTACCACCGGCGACCTTATACAGATCGGTTTAAGTTTTCAGAACCAACACGCAAACCAGTTCCTTAATCACTCATCAACTGGTAAATAAACTTTTAAAAACTATTTTCGAACCCTGAGCTATTTTTAAATTCACGATGCTCATTCAGCTTTAAAAAGTCTTTTGATTAATCCTGAAATGTCCAGAGTTTAATTACATCCGACTGAAAGCTCACTTAAAATGTTCAAATCTTGAGATATTGTTCCAAGTGGTAGCTAATTCGCACAGTAATTTAACGTTTATTAGGCTTTTGTGAGTGACAGAAAGGTAATAACTTTTAAATAGCGTCGTAAATTATTTTGATTAATGGTCTTCATAGCAATTAACCAAACCGAGTAAGCTGTATTATATATATGAGTATATGAACCACTACAAGTTTCACAGTAAACCAGTAAACGGTTGCTAGCTAGAGCACTATATTAGATAACAGAATGAAATAAATTGGTCATACGAGATCGAGATATGGGTGTACAGATATATAATGAGAGCATTTATATTGAGTTGATATATGAACAGTATGTGCGAACAGTAATGGTAATGGCAATCGGTTGTGTTATATATTATTATTAACGTTGGCATCGACAGATCAAAGGGTCGATGTCATCAAAAATACTAGCACAGTTGATCACCTACCTAATGGTTTTTAAATTTTGATCTTTGGTAATTTGAATTTGTACATTTGATCATGGAGAAATAAGCCTGTACATACAAATGTATGAATGAATTTTGTAAATGAAGAAAATAAGATTACTCAAAAATCACTCTGCTGAAAAAACAAACTCCATTTACTTCGTATTCGGTAACATTTTTGAAAACTCCGAAGTGACAGAGTGAATTCGAATTTAAATAAAATCCGTAATCACTCCGAGTTTACTCCCGATTTTTTACAGTGTGTATATAAAATTTTGAATGAAAGTATAAATATTATTTGAATCAATAAATTTTTGAATAAAAATTTTATTAGTATTCATTCAGAATATTAATTTGCTTAAAATATTATCACTAATAAATGTTCATATGTCAAAAATTAAAAATTTTGTTAAATTAATTTACTATAGATTCAAATTTTCAAGTTCAATAAGACGTTTATTTTTTCAAAGATAATTAAGTCGGATATCGGCACAATTATATTGTACATATAATATATATACTATTGTATAGTCTATATATTGGCGTATAAAATTAATAAAAATGATCCACTCGATTTGAATAACCAGTTGTGTAAATTGATACAGCCTTTTTGAATTTGCAAATCGATTGATTTTAACACTGACTCGCGCTAAAGCGCTTTGTTATTATTTTTATCACATATATTTTATATGTATTCTTCTCTTTGAGTTTAGTCTAGTTCTTTTTTATTTTTATTGAATGCAAAAAAGGGTAAAAATCTCGACACGGAAATATCACATTGATAGCTGTCTCAGTGGTGAGCTTTTGAAGATCATAGTGTACATGTGGGAATCGATTGAGCTTTCGGGCGATGGATTTTAAAAAAGTATGTCAGGCTTTTGCGTTGGCAAAGTCGATGCTACCAACCGAAGTGGAATGGAAATTTTCGTCTTTTATATTTTATATTTGAACTTTACGTCTAACGTCTATCTTCGCGTCTATTCACTTCTGTGATGATTATCTGTTATACTTTACCGTACTTTTATCGATTTTATTCAACTTTTTATTTTTATATGTATGAGATATTTGGTGGATTTATTCTGTGGCGTGAGAATAGAAAATGTCGATTGCTGTTGAATTATTGAAGGGCTTTCAAAAATTATTGCGTTGATTTGTTTGTTTGTTTTTTTTTTTATTTTCTCCGATAAAGAACCGGCTGATAGAGTAATAAAAATAAATAGGTCATTTGTTTGTTGATTTATTTTTTTATCTTAGCGGAGTTTAGAGTGACAGTTTCACTATTTATCAGAATTAACAATAAGTAGAAGTAATTTTTATTTGGATAAAAGCATTAGATTGTATATCAATTAAGAAAGACAAAGAACTTGTCGTTACTCTTTGTCGTAAAATTGTTTCTTTTTTTTTTTTACTTTAATGAAACTCAAAAAATTAATTTTATAAATTTCTGATAAAAATCATCAGATTTATAAATTAATTTAATTACTTATAAAAATATTTAAACGTTTTAATCAAACAATTACGAAATTTAATTTTTTAAATTATAATTAAATTAATTTAAATATTTATAAGTGACTGTGATGTAATTCAAATCCTCAGGCATTTTGTGTGCCGGCATGTAAATGTCTCAGAATATTTTGGTGAACAAAAAAAAATTCATAAATAAGAATCATTTTATTATTAATAAAACGGAAGTCTTGCGCTCTAAGATGATGCAGAGGCTCTTGTTTCAATGATAACAGTCACGATAACGTAATCATTGGCGGAAAATTATCGGGCGAATTTTTTTTTTACATCATGACGTGACTCACATGAGCGCCGCGGGCACCAAAGAGAACTCAGTTATTAGCAAGCAGTGGCGGTAAAAACATCGAGTTAAAAATGTCTCGTCGTTCATATAAAAAACCGGCAACAATTAAATTCATTGATCATGTACGTAAAAATCATTGTTTGTACAATCCTAGTGTTAGAAAACAGTATGGTGCTGATTACATAGAAAATGTTTGGAAAATTACTGCCAAAGATTGTGGTCTAGGAACCGGTAAGTGATTTTATGGATTAATTTTTTTTTTTAAATTTTATTTCAGTGAATTTACATTTGATAGTTGAAAAATTACCATTTATTTGTTGCCGTAAGATGGAATTTGTGAAATATAATGATAGTGCAGTTAGCCGACGTCTAATAATTTTTGGATTTTTTTTAAAACGATCAATTAAAAAAAAAAAATATTTCAAAAATTTCACCTATAGCTTTTTTAATTTTTTACATGTGCAATTTTTAGTTTTTTTTTGTAATTGATTTGTTGAAAAAAAAAATGCGACAATTTTTGATTGTCTACTGAGTTCTTCATAAAATAAAAGTCAAAATTTGAACGCGAAGCTGAATAATATGTAATTAATTATTTTTAATAAAAATAGTATACCTTATTAATTAATAATTATGCAATGACAATAGACAGTACTTTTGAAATTAAAACTATCAATAATTAATTTTATTTACAGCAATAAAAGCCAAAAGAAAGTGGATGTATCTTCGGGCTGGATATAAATCCGGTCTGGTGGATCCCAAGAAAAAATCAAATTATCACAGCGAACTCAATTTTTTGTATTCATTTTTACAAGATATCAATGACGATGATGATGATGAAGAGGTACAGTTTATACTGAAAAAAGAACCTCAAGACCATGGATATGATAGAGGAAATTCCTCAGAGGGATCGTCGGTGTCTTCATCAATTTCGAAAGATAAATCACAAAGAAATAGACATTTGAATCAAAATCGTCCTTCGACCGCTTGCGCATCAGGACGTCAATCTGTATTCAGTGAATACAGTTTTCCTGTGCCGGTTTACACTTCCAATGGACCTCTACATATTGATAATGAAGATGAGTTGAAGCCATTTTTCGAATCGATGTATCGCACTGCTAAAAAATTACCGCCCGCGCTGCAGAGACACGTTAAAACACAATTTTTTGAGATTATCAGCACAGCTGAACCAAGTGCTGTAAGTGAATTGACTGAGAGATAAATATTTAAATATCTCTTCAATCAATTAAGCAAAATTATTCGTATTTATTTTTAGTTTTAAGTGTAAATAAATTGCTATATAAATTATTTTTTTTAAATAGATAATTTTATAAATATCAGAAACAAAAATATATATTTTGTTATTTTTATACATATTAAACAAATAGTTTGTTATTTTTATTTAAATTTTTTATTAGTAAACATATAACTCATAAAATTATAAAAATATTTTCAAATGTTTTTATATACATGACATAGATGTGCATTATATTGTATATTTTATTAAAAAAAAAAAAAAAGATTAAGAGATATGCTCTTATCAATAATTAATACAAGGTATCATTACATTCATAATTTCATATCAATTATTAAGTATATCAGTTAATCTTTTTAATAACAATTTTAATTATTAAATCAAATTAGATCGAAGAAGATGCATTTTTTTACTCAGATTTAAGTATATCTTAGATCTACAAATTTTTTTCTTATTTTCATAAAAAATAAATTTCCGAATCCTCTTAAAAAATATAAAAAATCGCAATTTTCTCAGTATGTAAGCAGATCTATGTAAATTTAAATAACAAAAAAATGATATAAGATCTCAATAGAATGCAGGATTTAGGTTCTGTAGATCTAAATTTTTTTTTTCCTGAATATTATTCAATATTAAGCTGTTTTTTTGTGCCTTGCACAATCAATGCCTCTGTATATTTTTATAATATAAAAAAAAAATCACTACCAATAAAAAAGAAGCCCCCTTTATAGCAGCAGCTATACACTAGACGACTGTCCAATTTAAAAATTCAGTCATAAGCAAACTTTTTTCGTATTTTTGCACTCAGTGATATCTTTTGCTCATTACCTCCGATACTTACTTTATAAAAACGTCTTCTATTGACATGATTTTTTCTGAAAAATCTCACGTGCATTTTTTTCAACCCAAAAAATTTGATATCAAATAAACATCGACATGGCTCTTGCTGAGTTTTTAAATTAAAATTTCATAGTGTAAAACATAAACACGCTCGCCTAAACGATAACATTCGCGATGACGTGGTCATTGGCGGGAAACAACTTCATTTCTTTTATTTTCTCACGTCTCGTGACGTGACTCATATCAATACCAAGAGCTCCAAAGAGAACTCAGTTATTTATCGCCAGTGGAACTGAAATCATCAAATTAAAAATGCCTCCTCGTTATTTTAACAAATTATCAGTTAAAAAATTAATTCGTCTTGTAAAGAAAAATCCATGTTTGTATGACAATAAAGCTAAGAAAGCATTCAAAGCTGAAGACATTGAAAAAATTTGGAAAAAAATTGCCAAAGAATGTTCTCTTGAAGTCGGTAAGTTATTAAAATTTTATTTTAACTTCAATTAATAATAAACTGGTGGTCAATCATTTTTTTATCATTATACTGTAATATTGGTTATATGAAATTTTAAACATTATTTTTATAATTGTAATCTTATCAGTCTCAATGGTAGATTATAGAAAGCAATAAAATAATTGAAGGCCAGTTCTCTTTACAAGGCAAGTATAGTTTGTGCTTACACTTCATTTATGAAAGTTATGCTAATATTCATATAGAGAAGCCCTAATGTCGTATATTTTCACGGTCATAATTTTGATTGGTATCAAATAATTATATTGATTACCTATTACTAAAATTATACAATTAGAATAGACAGTATATTTGAAATAAAAATAAAGTTCTTACTATAAAAAATTTATTTTATTTACAACAGCACAAGTCAAAAGGAAGTGGACAAATCTCCGGCGTGATTATATGTCCGATGTAACGAAAAAGACAGATAAATCAAAATATCGAAGTGAGCTAAATTTTTTGTACAATTTTGTACTCGATGGACAAGATGTCAGTAACGATGAAGTCAAGATTGTAGATGAAGTTATAAAAAAAGAACCTCGGGATACTGGTTATGATAATGAATATGAAAATCGTCCGTCAACATCTTCAGGTCGACAATCTGCGCTTAGCGGATATGATCATCCGTCAGTGGCTATTTATCCGTCAAACGGATCACTACAAATCGACGATGACGAATTGAAACCTTATTTCGAATCAATATATCGGAGTACGAAAAAATTGCCGCGAGATCTGCAATTAAGTGTGAAAACTAAATTTTCAGAATTTATTAATGCTGCTGAAGCAACTGCCAACGAAAGAGATTCTCAGTGAAGACTACTCATAATCAACATGACATTTTTTAACCAAAAGTTAATGACGACGCGAAAGTACTAGCATTTATTGCAAATTTCAAGTACATGTTACGCTAAATTTGAAAGAAGAGTTTGAAGATTATTTGATCCGTTTTTCACCCAAAAGCTCTTGTCACAGGATACATACCAGGACTCGATGCTCTGCTCTATAATCTAGCGATCCTTGGTCTAATTTAAGGAAAGTTTCTATTATGTTGAGAAAAAAATTTTGACAAAGCCTCCATTTGCTGTACAAGTGCAACTAGGAAACTTCCATTCGAGTACGAAAGAGGAAAAAGTGCAAACTCTTCTTAAATAACTTATTTTTTTATTGGATGAACTAAAAAAAAATAATCACTTAATTTTAAATATTTTTTTGATATATAATTATAGACAAGTACAATCCCAGTTACTGTTGGCTATGAAAACTCGAAGAATAAATATTTATAAGTTTTTTATGCTCAGCGGATTTGTGAAAATAAATATTCGAATTAGTTTTATGACTATGAAATTATAAAAATAATTATTGTAATGGATGCGAAAAAAATTTTATTGTAATAATTTTTATAAAGAATCAAATAAATTTCTATTTTTGATACCCTTGTAAAAAAAAAATATTTAAAAATATTTTGAGTCCAATTTTTTAGTAAATTTAAAAAAATTCTTTTTTTGACAATTTTCATTTAAAATTTTCCCTGTTTTAGGGCAGTTGTCACCAATTAATTTTTTTTATTCGGTATAAAAAAATAAAACTAGTAAAAATATTTATTTTTATGGATTCTATATTCTTTTTTATTAAGATACCGTCAAGTAAAATATATACCTCTACATAATTATATTTTTTTAACATCAACCTAAATCTCTACTCTTTGACCCTGCAGGCGCCAATTACCAAATTTTCCAATGGTCGACTTTAATTATCAGTAATTTAAATTTTATTGCGAATTTCCAAAAATGCCTCAGAAACTTTCGATTCTAAATATTTTTTTTTCTACAATGCTATATATCTCTATTACTCTTCTTCTGGGATATCCTGTATATATAATATATATTTTAATATTAATACTACTGCGCCCAGTAAAAAGTTAAAGATAATTTCTGATAAAAGTTATAAATAACAAAGGATTAAAAAACGCTATCAGCCGCTAGCGAGCCCACTAGCTAAGCGGGCATATCATCAGACATAACATTTCACTGTTTAATACACACATGGTCGTTAAAATGTTAGCATTATAATGGTGACTCAATCATTGGCGGGAACTTGTCGCCAATGTTTTATTATTTTTTACTCTGATTTAAAACGCAGAACAGAAAACGCTTCACTTCAGTTGTAAACTGTCAGTAGTACTGAAGAGTTCTGGACTGATCGTCTAATTTATGAATATAAAACATTAAAATGGCTACTTATCCGTCAAGTACTTCAGATCCTAAAATAAAATTCATAAATTGTATACGTAAATATCCTGGACTGTATAATCCTACTGAAAAAAATTATCGCGACCGTGATTACACCGCAATTGCTTGGGAGGAAATCGTAAACGAATGTCACATGCCATCAGGTAAGTTTACTATTATTTGTCAGTAATAACTATTTTATACTCATTGATAACTTTAATTATTTAACTTATTGTTAATCAACTATTTTTTTTCATAACATTCATTTTGACCAGGATCTTATTTATAAAACATCAAGAATCTATAGTACGTGTTTCATATATACATAAGAATAGTCTCATATATCCAAGGTCATGCTTCATTATTTTTTTTTTTTAATATATGTTATGTTAATTTCATCGCTTAAAATATGTAATATATATTTTGCTGAGTATATAAATTTTTCATTGTTTACAACGATAAAAATTATGGTTTTGAAATTTGAATTTAAAGAAAAAAAGACATAAAAAAAACATTAATTTTTATTTTTCATAAAAAATTAAAAAAAAATTATAATTTTATATAATTAATAAATAAATTTGTTCTTTTAGTGGCAAAAGCTAAAACAATGTGGGGAAATCTTCGCAGAGGATATAAAGACAGTTTAAATAATCCAAAGAAAAAAAAAACAAAGTATTACAATGATCTCAAATTTATGTTTTCATTTATCCAAAATAATGATTGTGATGATAATGACGACGAGGTACAATTTATAATGAAAAAAGAACGGTCAGATGACGACGAAATTGAAAGAGAAAATTTATCAGAAAGATCATCATCCTCAGTTATGACGAAGCGACGAAGAAATTATTCAATTGACAATCGTCCTTCGACATCTGGACGTCAGTCTGTGCTACACGATCATGAGTATCCTAGTTCCTCGTATCCTAGTGGCTCGCAACAAATCAATCAACAGGACGACTTGAAGATTTTTCTTGACTCAATGTATCTTATGGCGAAAAAATTACCACTCCCGTTGCAGAGACACGTCAGAAACCAGATTTTTGAAATTATCAAAGATGCTGAATCGAATACTGTAATTGAACAAACCGAGTAATATAAGTAATTTCTTCAGTATTATTTTTTATAAGATAAGTACTACTTGCTACTATTAGTTATTATACTCAATAGATATTATATCGATTTTGGTTTTTTTTAAGATTAGGTATCAAAATATGTATGTATTTCAAGGATTAATTATTACATGGATAAATTATTTTTATATGAAGTGCTACGGTGCCATAGCAAAGCCGATCACAAATTACTGTAACTGTAAACTTACCATAAATTTTATTATGGCCATAGTAATTTTCGTATGTTCATTTCAATTTCTATAGGCGGCAAACATGGTCTGGTTTTACTATGACACCATAGCATTTCAAACATTAATAATTTCAGTAGCGATATTATTTTTTAAATATATTTTTTATTTTGCTCAGTGGAATTTATTATTGATTATATAAAAAATTGATCTATATAAAAAATAATTAAATTTTAATATCAATTTGTTGAAAAATATATTTGCTGTACCCGGAAATTAATATTATAAAGTTCCCAGTAAATAATTAATTTCTATTAAAAATAGAAAAATTAAAAAAAAATTCTAAAAATTAAAAATTAAAAATAAATTCTATTAAATTCTATAATAAAATAAAAAATTTTATTTAATTAATCCTTCTTTTAAATATTTATATTAACTCATATTTTATATTTTTTTATATATTCTATGTATGCATGTATTTATTATTATAATACATTAAAATATACTTATTAATAATAAACGTAATTATTTATTTAAATTTCCCGCATTTTATAAATTAATAATTAATATAATTATTTGAGTCAAGCTGATTTAATATTTTAAACTTCATTGGTTGGTGTTTTACAAAAATCCCTATAACAATTTCTAGGGTTTTGTTCCATCCAATGGCAATGATTTAAATCGCCCGCTTTGCTTTTCTTTATCCGGTAGACGAGTCACTAGCTTTCATATTTCATAAACGAAACGAACGAGTCATAGCGTTTTTTGTATCTACCACAAAATTTTATTCTCTTGTGTCGTTAATATTAATTTTATTTATTAATATTTTAAAAATAAATCATTAATTTAAATCTGACAGAAATAATTGATTATTTTTAATAAAAATAATTTTTATAAAATATAAAAATGTCTGGTCCAGACGTTAAGAATAAATTGATAAATTGTGTACGTAAATATCCAGGATTATATAAACCTACATATGAAATGTATCGTAATCGTAATTATTCAATAACAGCTTGGGAAAAAATAATCAAAGAGTGCAATATTGAATCCAGTAAGTAAATTTTTTTATTTATTATTTATAAGTGTAAGTGTAGCAGACACGAGACAAATTATGAATTTTGAATAAATAAATTTATTAATTAAAATAATGGAATTGAAATAAATGCGCGTATTGACTTTTCAAATATTTAAATACGCATTTTTTAATTTTTATTCTATTTATTTATTCAAAAATTGAAAATCGTCAGCTACATTCACGCTCAATTATTTTTAATATTTTCATATAAAAAAATTAAATTTTAAAAGAACTCTCTTTCAAATTCATGTCAAGGATAATTTAAAATTTTTGTGTCCATATTTTAAAATAATATATTTTTTTTATACAAAAAAAAAATATTTAGAAGTCTGATATTTTCAGTATGAGACAACAAACAAAAATTTTAAAAATCCTTCTCATATATTTTTAAAAATTTTTACATTAACATTTAATTTGTTTATTTGAAAAATAAATTGATGTCTGGTATTTGTTTCTATAAATTTGATTGTTAATAAATAAATTTATGACTAAAGTTTTAATGTTGAGTTTAGTTTTTAAAAGAATGTTTATTTTACAATTGAATATGAGGGTTTATATTACAGCTCTTAGATCTAGCACTGATATATAGCAGTTTTTATAAGCCATAAATGTTTTTTTTTCATCACATAGTTTCGTAAACAAACATCACGTGATCTCAGGTATAAGTACCCAAGACAAAGTAACCAAGTTCTCTTGATACAAAAGAGTCTTGACCTCCTGTTATGGCTTAAGCAGGAAAAGTGGAGATCTTACTAGAGACTCTTGACTTGGATCTTTACTAATCCGAAAATAAATTTTTTAAATAAAATATATTTTATTTTTATTACATTACGACCCCAAAAAAAGATTTTTTAGCCCAAAAAAATTTTACTTATCCGAAGAAAATTTTTGTTTACTCTCCATATTGAAAAATTTTATCATCCTGGAGTTAGCAGACAGTTAACAATTTTCGAATTTTTTTTCGAACAAATCAATTGCAAAATAAAAAAATAAAAATATGCATATGTAGAAAATTAAAAAAACTAAAGGTGCAATTTTTTAAATATTTTTTTTTTATAATTTGTCGTTTTTAAAAAAGTTCAAAAATAATTCGAAGCTGGCTAACTTCAGTATCATGAAATTTTTCTTGCGCAAGAAATTCTTTATTTATGTGCATGAAATGTTTATAAAAATAAACCAAATAATTATTTAATAAATCACCTTAAACTCAAGATTAAAAATTAGTCGTAAATTATTTAAAAATAATAATAATAATAATTAAATTTTGGTATTTAACAGTCACAAAAGCTAAAGACATGTGGGCTAGTCTCCGCAAATCTTATATCGGTCATTTAAAAGCACCTGGAAAAAATCCACCAAAATATTTTCAAGAAATGAGTTTTTTGCGTCAATATATACCCGAGACAGCTGCCGATGGATTTAATGATGACGAGCCAGTTAAATTGAAAACTGTCGCTCCTGCAGTCTTGAAACCAACGACCAAAAAACAAGAAAACGCTGCAGTTAGAACCGTGAAGAAGCAGCCAAAGCCTCCGAAGGATAAAATCCCAGATGATTTAAAGCTTTTTTTTGATTCCATGTACGCTACGACCAAAAAATTTCCCTCTTCGCTTCAGCGCCACGTGAGAAATCAAATATTCGAAATCGTTTCATACGCTGAAAACACTATGGATTAATTTGACCGTCAGCTAATTTATATTTCATTCAATACAGCCATTATAACTTTATTATTATTATTATCATCATGTAATCGGCGTGTCCAGTACCGTCGAGTTATCGTTATTCTCTATCAGATTATTTTAAATAATTTAATTTAAATTACAAGTTACGATCATTGATTTATTATATAACTCAGTTATTGTTTAATTATTGTATAACTTAATTATTTTATGAAACAATGACGTTTATGTTCCATTAAATTTACCTGGTGTCAATCGGTCATAAACAATATGTAGGTTTAATTATTAATTATTAGCTGATATAAATAAATTATTTAATTACTTTTTTTATAATTATTTTAATTTCGTATATAATCCTGCCATTAATAATAATTATAAAAATAGCATTCGTTGAAAATTTTTTTTGTAACGATTACATATTTTTTAAAATATTTAAAATAATGCAGATTAAAAAATTTTTTTTATTTTAAATATTTTTTACTTGAGAAAAAAAAATTTTCTATTGTCTGCGGTTTTTATTATTATTATCATTATTATAAATATACTATTATATTAATGAATATGAGGAAGGATAAAAATTGAACAAAGCCAAAGTATGTGATAATCAGTACTCGATATTTAATCTCGATATTATGGCAGATACAAAATATGTAAATATAAAATGTGCGAGACGGTGTATTGTAAAAAGAATAAGAAAATGGGGATGAGTGACCTAGTTGTCAAGTGTAACTACGCCAAGTACCGTTAAAAGACTTGCAAGTCTCTGAAACCCATCACATAAGTAACAAACTATCTCTTTTTTTTATTCTATTTCTGCCTATACATATATACATATATTTTTTCACATTCTCCATAATGTGCATAATGTACTGAAAAACTTCAGTACTTCAAGTCACTGAAACTCACTGTTGAAAAAAAAAAGAAATATATTAATTTAAATTGCCGCGCTTGCCGCAATTTCAACAATATAATTTTACATAAACGTTAGATGAAAAGTTAGTATTAGCTTTCCCAAGTAAATATCTAATTACAATCTTATAAATTGATGAGGATCAGTAATTATCAAAACAATATAACCGTCGTATCCAAGTACAAGTTGGTAATAATTAACTTCAATTATACATGTCTAGTTCTCTAGTTCTCTAGTCATCTAGTCTCTTGTCTCTTGTCTAGTCTAGTCAAGTCCATGTCGATTGATCCAGCTCTCAGTATCACTGCGTATGTTCAATAATCCGTTATTAGTAATCCACAGGTATTATTCTCCACCTCCGATTGTTTCCTCAAATTCGCTCGATGGCTTTTCCCAACCATCACCACACTAACTCTGGTTCATCAGAACGATCCTGCGCTTTTCAACATAAGATAAAATTATTAATAGAGAAAGAATATGTCTATAGTGTAGATGAACATGAACATAAACGTACAAGGATAAGAACAAGAACAAGTACATCCAAAGATACAAATGAAAATGTACTAGTAGTATCTCCTTTAGGTCTCAGTTCTGTACATCCACGCAACGCACACAGACGAAAACTTTCCAGTCTTTCTCAGTGTCTCTATTCTCTCAACTTTCCTTTCACCCTCAGTACGCGTTCAAGTATTGATCCACGCTCTACCCTCTCGCGTAGAGTTGTGCCGTCCCTGTGGGGGTGGTGGTACTGGTGCTAGTGCGAGTGCTGGTTATGCTAGTGGAAGTGGAACGGCCCCCAAACTGGAAACTCCGAGCCTGCAAACCAAACTACGAGGTACTCGCCGGCGCACACTGTACTGATGCTATACCCCAACGCTGTTACCACCATCACGATCTAGCAACCGGCACCCCCGCGTATCCATCTCACTCCCTTTATATTTTACATCCCCTTGCACGTACGCTCGTCATCCCCTTGCCCTTTTCTCGTTGGTTGTACTGCGTACGACCACCAATACACGAGCTAACGCAAACTTTTCTCATATATATATATATATATATTTATGTAAGGGTTACGTGTTGCTATACTGTACAATTGCTTTTTGTCTTTTACTTACGCAACTAAAACGTTCTTCTCATTGCGAACTTGTATTAGTGGGGTAGTATGGACATGTTGGGTGTTGGATGTTGGATGAATAATATTCTCTCACGCACAGAACAATCATACCAATACTAAAGTAGACTACTCGGACATGGTGGACGTGCTCAGTGGACGACCAACCCGCGGGTAAATTAATATTCGGAGGGCGGGAAATGCTGAAGGAATACGACTATATTTTGCCTGGGGATACTTCCACTTGTATTTTATAGAGAATTGTACGAACAGAGATAATACTTTTTTATTATTTCAAATGCATTTAATTTTATAATTATCGATATTTAAATTTAAACATAATTATTATCCTGGCTCGGATTTATTTAATATCCATTTTAAAAACAAGATTTAAATTTTAATTAAAATTTATTTAGTTATTTAATCAATCATTAATATTAATTTATTGGATAGGAGCTTAAAATTTTTCACTTTGCTGATTGCTCAGGTCGAGTACAGTGTAGCCGTAATTTATACAGAGAAATAATAATTATAATTGATGAATTGCAAGAAGGAATTTAAAAATGATAAAAAAATATAAATTCAAGTAGAGATCCTGGAATTCTCATTGATTGCCTCGAGGGTACCGCTCGGTGTACATTTTACGACTAGAGTAACATTTGATGGTGGCCTGTCGAGCGTCGACAAACTTGACGTAGTCGATGGGGATACTCTACATAGCAAGGGGCGAGTTGTGCCATCGAGGTATAACAGCACAAGGGGCTGGAGACGGAGAATGAAGAAGAAAAACGGAAAAGGGATGAAGAACAAAACGTCGACGGTGAAGTCTCTTCACTCATACCCCAGGTCAAATAGGATTCATTTGAAGGAAAATATTTTTTATTCTCGTAAAAATAAATAGTTATTTTATTTTTTTTTAACTGACGGTGAATTTACAAGACAAAGGAAATGTAAAGTCTGATACAGTTTAAGTAGACTTTAATATAATTAGCAAGTTTTCAATTATATCTTATTTGTTAATATACCAGGAGCAAATTGTTGCTAATAAATGAATGGAGCACTTTGATGGGTTCAATAGAAAGTTTAAGCTCAGGAAATAGCCGAAACCACTGATAAACCAACTAGTTATCAAGTGAATATAATGGTACCGTGGCAAGGGATGTTGGAGAGTGTAGGGTCAGCGATAGAGCTTGTGAGCTAGTAAAAGGTACTGGACTGTACTTATATAGCTGTGTAGTATGGTAGAGTGTTTGAGGGTGTCAAAATATTCAAACCAGCGATTACTGTGTAACTGTAGAATTACCAGTCAATGGATAACGCCCAGGAAACTTCTATTCACCCTTCAAAACTGCCCGTTGCTACCGATACTTCTATTATGTTGTTATCAATACATCGTCTAACGATTACACTCGTGTATAAACTTTGTGCTGATGATTGATTTTTTAAATAGAATTTATTTTTTATAACTTCCCGCTATGGAAATTTAAAATTTTCAGAAAAGGGAAGTCATTGGTTTCAAAAATCGAATTTCTATCAGACGTCGACGTTTTAAAATTTTCTACGGGTGTCTGTGCGGCCCACGGAATCAACCGGTTTTCAGATTTTTTTATTTTAAAGTCGCAAGTTAACAGAAACTCGATATTTGAAAATTCGTAGGAAAAATTTTTTCAAATTGAAATCTGTCGATAGGATTTTTTACTTACAGAAAATTATTTTCTTTGATGTTTAATGAAAAAAAAGTCGTGTCAATACCTTACGCAGTAATTAAACTTTTATTGATATTAAATACTCAACATTGAATACTAGGCCCCGATTAAACTTTATCGATATTTGTACATTATTTGAATAGTCTTGATTTAAACTTTCAGTCAACTAAACTTGTGTCTTTGTTTTGCACAGTATGTCTTATATAAGATTACAAGTTGTATAGATTGGAACCGAGAAGTTGTTAAATTATTTCTTAGATTGAGTAAAACGGTAAAGAAAAAAAAATCTATATATCGTTAAAAATTATTGAGAGTTTTTATCAGAGCTCTGAGACTCTTTAGACTCTATGAAGATGAAATTGATGCTGAGATATATACGCATGGATTGTTATAATCTCTCGATAAAGATTATCCACCAGATTATTTCCTTTGCTGTAACTCTCATTCACCTGCAGCACCAATTTTTATTCCTCTTTCATCCGGTTTACCTTCATCCGGCCTTAAGTTTTTTTTATCCACTACTTCAAAACCATAAAATATTACTCGGATATTAGATAAAAGCTTTTACCAAAAAATATATATATATATATGATAAGAAAAAAGGAATTACTTTTATGAAAATAGAAAATTAAGATATTAATTATTTAAAAGATTTAATCGTTCATGTTTAATCTTAATATCAAACTCGAATTAAAGTTGAAATTTAATAAGTCGTGAATTTTCTATCAAATCCCATAAAATTATTCATAAAAAAATTTTATTTCTTTATTTCCAAGACTTATCTTTTGTTCTTCTTCATTATCTTACAGTCGTTTTCTTAACTTTCCTCACATCTTAAGTGTTTTCTTTTTACTTTCAATTTTCCACTTCACAGCTTATACTTTTCTTTACGCTAAAATTTTAACGCCAGCAAAAAAAAAAAAAAAAAAAAAAAACCAAGTTCATTTTCCGTGACTTTTCCATTGAAACTGTCACCGTATTTTCACTTATTTTCTTTTTCTTTTTTTTTAACAAATTTTTTTTTCTCATTAAGACAATTATCGGATTTATTATCAGCATTTTTTAGTGAAATGGAATTTTTCCCTTCTTTTCTTTAACTCAATATTTTTTATATCTATATCTAATTTATACCCTATAAAAAAATATATGTGTATAAAAAAAAAACTTTATTCGTCATTATATTTGTATACTCTGACACATAATTAATTTTTCACAAATTATCCAGTCATGAAAATTAAATATTTAATTGTGATATTTATATATTAATATATTTATTTTTCAAAACGGTTATAATACAATATAATTAAATATTAATTATTACTGGTTGTATGAATTTCTACTTCAATTAATTATGATTTTATCGTTCATTAGTTTAATAAATTTAATAGTATATTATAAAAAAAAGCTGCACAGTGAAAAAATAACATCGAAATCTCGTATTTTCTTTTTACAAAAAATTATTATTGGAAATTTTCAGTCTAATATATTTTTAGTGTAAAAATTTGAAATTTCATTCGAAATCTTTTTCTTGATCGAAAAAAATTGAGTTCAGCTCGAAATAGAAAATTTAGATTCAGGGCTCGTAGCTGGAAAAAAAAAAATTATTTTTCATCACTCCTATGTGTTAACGTTCATCCAAAAACGTAAAGATCTGATGGAAACTCGATTTTCGAAAATCGGACCGAAACCAATAACTTCCTTTTTCTGAAAATTTTCAATTTTCACAGCGGGAAGTTTAAAAATAATGTAATTAGGATTATTTTTTATTTCAAATTGTATTATCAAGTAAGTTAGTGTGGCATTTAATTTATAAAGTTAAAGTTATTGTAATGAGATTGCCACGGCATGAGAGAAACGATTATAAGTCCTGGAAGTGCAACGAAATGGGAAACGTTAGCTTGTAAAGCGGCCGTAGAATGAGGACAAAATTCAATTTATAACTTCAAGCGACGATACGATGTAACGGGCTTGTAACCAGTAAGAACGTTTATATACAAATACCGAAGATTTTCTCTTAGCTTCTTCTTATTCTGACAAAATTCAATTTACAAAGCGCGATAATCTCTTCATTTCCACTTCCCCTTTTATCTCATAAACTTCTTCATCGAGTAATCACTTTCTCATATTTATTATTTTATATCGTTTGATAAAACCCACCCGTCACTCAATTAAAAAATTTTTTAAAAAGTATGGGGCTGATTTTTTATAAATATTTTTTCCTCTCAATTTTTTTTCGTTACACGGAAACGCGTTCAATTATAAAAAAAAAAAAAATTAAATTAATTAAATTGTACGTGTTTAACAAAAAAGTAAAATAAATATTTGTTGGCATATTGTATAAAACGGGTTTTATCGACCAATTAACAAACTTCACTGCATTTAAAAAAAAAAAAAATAACAGTGAGTACAATGATAAAAAAATGTTGTATGTGAAAAATGTAGTATGTGTATTTCGCGGATAATCGTTTTCCTCAGTTGCGTCAGTTTTTCAATTCAATCTCAAATCCACACTCACCGCATAGCGAATAACATCCATACAGTACACGACACATCTCTTTTATGTGTACGTTCGTTCAATTTCGAGTTGTTTATTTTTACGGCCTGCCAACCGAGCTAATACACCGGCTATTTATTACATTTTTGCTTCCATTTTCAACCCTCCACTCCCGTTTATTTAACTCAAATTACATCATCGTTGTTCGCTATTTTTTTCTATTTCATTTTCAGTCTCCTTATTATTATTATTAATAAAAAAAAAATATGATAAAATTTCAATCAATCAAATTAAAGTTAAAATCACATCAAAGTATTAGTATTGAGTATTTTATAAAAAAAAAATAAATAAATTTCGTGGCAAAATGAATGAGTCGTTTTTTTACTGGGGCGACATAAAAAAAAAGAGCCGCAGGGTACAAAAAAAACGATAAGTACTTACACTTTTGGGCTATTGTAGTCCCTTTCTATTGGATATGTTTGGAAAAAAAAAAAAAGATTCCGTGGTGGACTAGTACGATGACTAGTGTGGAGCCTGTGTGCTGATGAATAAGAGAAAAGAGACTGTAAATCAGTGAGAATAGTCTGTATCCACAGTGAGAACTCACACGTAATGCTAAATCAATATCTGACGATAGGGCGTTCGTCGTTACGCATATATATGTACGTCCATATATGTAACAAGTATATAACAGAGGGTAGGTTAGAAATTTCTGATCGACTAACTTTATATGTTTGCAATAATATTACTGAATAAATTTATTTTTGGGTATTGTGTAGGCCGAAACAAAGATGATTCAAGTCATTATGGGATTTAGGGGCTCGAAAAATTATGAAAAAATAATTTATGAAACTTTCTCGCCCTTAATGGAAAAAATAATCTGTAATAGACACAACAGGAATTCTAAAAATTTTTCGAGTATTTAATCGATAAAATTGTTGATTGAAAAAAAAAACTCAATACACGAAATTTGAGTAAATAAAATTTATCTTCTGTCAATATTTATATGCCGACAAAAATAATTGCGTCCAATATTTCGCGCCTTTCGCATATAAATTAAATCCAAAAAGTAAATAAAATCAATATATAAACTAAAGCTTATTGATAAAAAAACTACGTATATTTAAAATTTTAATAATTTGAATTATTTTAATTACTTTTGCCGTATAGATTAAATTAACATCGTAATTACATTCTGCCCCACGAAATTAACAATCTACGTAATGATCCTTTGTATATATAGACTTAGAAAAGTTTCTTTGACGTTTGAATATTAAACATCAGTAATGAGAAGATAAACAAATAGAAAGGAGATCTAGAGGGCTTTCGTTTTATACAGAATATACACATCTATAGATATATAAACTTTTGGAGCCAGTACTTTTGATTTAGGGGATATAGATGTAGATCCCTAGTCCCGTAAAGTACTACTATAACTGCAAGTATAAAAAATAAGGCATGGGGAGTGTGTCCTTTAGTCCTTTACGTCATCGGGAGATTCACCCACAGCCCACTTATTTCGTCCAGGCTCGGAAATTCCCCTTTACTTGTAATAGTCCGTGCTTGGAAAACCATTCTCACTCTTACTCTTACCCATGTATACCACGTATTACATACATACGTACATTAATGCTTACATACATTTATATTTATCTATACATATATATTTCTTGCTTCTTCTCCCTCGACTAAAACTTATTTACCAATACACTAAAACGCGATTCGTATTCGTTCTGTGTACGAAACCTCCCGCTGGCCCATCGAGTTAGTCACCCTCTTGACGATTCCCCTCAAATTTTCCCCCTTTTTGCCCCAAATAGGTTTTTCCATATCCACCCCTAGTCTCATATACGTATGCGCAAACTCGTTACGCGTGCCTACTTTTTTTACTTTGTTTTTTAATGACACTTTAATTATAAAGTAAAAAGAATTTTTTTATTTTATGTTGCAAGAGAAATATTAAACTAACATTTTATGGAACTAAGAATTGAATGTTTTTAAAATTTTGAAACTCACGATCACGACTCTGACTATAATGACTGTGTTGCCCCGCGTTCTCGTAATTTATTTCTTTATAAAACGTTTTAATGCTGGCGAAATGTTATGTTTAGCAATAAAACTGTGAAACGAAAGCGAACAATGACCACTAAAATCCCTAGTGACTTAATATGGTCCCTTTGGTAAATTTTCATATATATATGGAAGATATATATGGAACACGTGTACACGAATTGCGTGATTGCGTAACACAAATCATTATTACGCTCAAAATTTACTGCTCAAATATTTTCAATCAAACAAATAATTCTTCGAGCCGATTGGCTTATAGTATATATATATATATATGGAAAATACGCAGTATTTATTTATTATTTTATTTCGTTTCAATTTATTTTTACTTTATTCATGTACGGATATATTTAATTACATTTTGTGGCTGATAAACAATGTGTATCAACTTTCGTGGATAGAGAACGTAACTTCTTTTTTTTTAAATATTTTAATTTAACTTTTTATGTAAAGTTATATTACGTGAATTATTCAACGAGCAATTTCGTTTATTGAAGATTTTTTTTCTAATAATTTTTTATTATTTTATTTTATGTACAAAATAAATGAAAATGGACGAGAGAATTCGTAAAATCTTATCCATTTTTAGTACATAGTATACTCGGCAGTTAATTTAGTATCAAATACCAATGGAAAAGCGAGGGACAAAAATATGAGAATATTATTCCAAAAATGCATGGCTTGCTCATTTTCATACATCCAATAATGTTGATTATATAAAATAAAGTTATAAAAGTATATACTCGCTGGTTTGGATAGTTTGCTATATATTATATAAAACATTTAGGCTTATAAATTTTTTTTTCGTGCTTTATATTTGATTTAGATATTAAATTTGGTTTACGTCTGTTGTGCTTCGTTTCATAAGATAGCAAACAAAGTTAATAACAAATAAGATTATTGATAAATATAAAACTGTCGTTATTATCTAGAGTATCATCAGACGGTTGTTGTTTCTCTACAAATTGATACTCCGTAGATTAAATTGATTCGGTTTACAGAAAATATTATTTCTCCAATGGAAACAGATAGTATTGTCTCTTGCGGTTATTTCTTATTACGTATTTGTAAATAATCAAGTAATTGGTGATCGGCAAATGTCAATAATATCAGTTCTTATATTTTTGATATCAATACGTCAATAATTTCAACATCGATAATTATATGAATTATTTATCCGTTCGTCAAACAATTTTAGACAATTGGCTGTTGAAAATTTGAATTTAATTATATGTTTATATTACAGAAGGGGGGAAAGTAAAACAAAATGCCCAAAATTTTTATAAATTATAATTATAAGAGACAAAATAGGCCCCGATTGATTTTTTTTACAAACTATATACCGGAAGCAAAATGGACGGCATGGATAATTTGAGTTGCCCAAAATTCTTTGCCATCAATTTTTGAATTTCAAAACCACGTCGTTATCAAATACTCACTTTGCGACTAAAATAAATTAAAATTCATTTTTAAGCAAACCCATTTGCCCCGGATTATCAATTTTTTTTTATCACCGGGTCATAATGATACCAAAAACTTATTTGGGGCCTAAAAAATCCCCTTCACCCATCATCCCTTTGTACAAAAAAATTGACGCATATAAAATTAAACGGAATGTAAAATTTCATCAGATATAATTTATTGGGCTGTGAAATTTAAAAGTAGAAAATATCTTTGACAATCGAACATCCGTAGCCCAGATGTGGCCTGCCGAGTGCGCTGGAATCGGTCGTTCAGGCCAGCCCGCCTGTACAGCAGGTGGTGTATTGTAGATGTTATATTCGGCTCACTTGGTACTTCTACACCTCGGCCTTTTTATACCTCAGCATTATTTTCACTTCCATTATAAATACCAATACTTACACACTGCGTCGTTCTCTCCATTTTATAAATTTTATTTTTACAGCAAAATTTTTAAAACAAATATTAATATTTTTTTCGACTGTGTAATTTACATTGTAGCTTCTGCTTGATCCATTCTCGGAGTTTATTAAAATATTTTACCAGAGTACGAAAATTAGTCTATAAATCGGGTAATTTTGCCATCGTCGTTAGTAAACACAAAGTGTTGAGTTCACATAAAACGCGTAAGTAAATAATCCTAAGTGTACTTTCCGCAAATATACATGTATATTTACATGTATATATATATATATTTTATGTGGGTAGTACAGAACACATCCGCGTAGTGTAGACCGCAAGTCAGGTCAACTATAGGCTTAAATATATTTCTAAGGTTTCCTCGAGGAGCGACAGCTGCGGATTTTTTAAACCACGTTAGTCTGACATCTGTCTTAGATATAAAACACACAAGAGTAGTTGGTCTACCCAACAACTATCCTGTGTTTCTTCAACCTAGAAAACCATTTATTCACCAGCCGACTAAACAAAAAAACTTTTTTATCTTTATAATCTTTATTCATTGTTTTAGTTGGAATAAATTTCCATTTACTTTTTTTCATTTGCAATAAATGGATTTTTTTTCTTTTTTATTTACAAAGATCATCATCAACTTCTCTCTGGAGTATAATTTAAAACTCCAATATCGTTGTGTAACAATTTGAATCACCGTGTACTCGAATGTCCACACTAAATCGATATTTATAGCGAGTGGTTAAATCTCCACTCGCACAGATCGTAAACTTTATAGAATTTTCATTCTCTTGTGCACATACGTGATGCAACAGGAGTTCACTTGGGACCATGTCAACGACACTTTTTTTTTCTTCTCTTCTTTCCCAAGACACTATTACTCTAACGGTATTCGTGAGAAAAAAATTTATATAAGAAAGTTTTAACTTTTCTGTCAGGATAAAAAAATAATTCCATTAAAAAAAAATATAAAATATCGTTATCAGTATCTAGACACTTTGGTAAAAGAAATTTATCTCTAAAGAGCCGGTTAATTATGAAATGTTTTTAAAAATAAATCAAAACCAATTGATTTTGAAAGTAAATACGGATGAATCTCAAGATCTCTGAATAGTTGAGTGAATAGAAATCAGATGGAAGAAGCTTTGAATTATTTGGCCGTACTGAGAAATGACAGTTGTCAAAGAGAATTCACAAAAGTCGATTTACCTTAGCAGAGCAAGTCTCTTAGCTCGTTTTTTTCGTCTTCTCCTTCTTACTTTACTAGCTCTTGCCATGATTCCTGAAGAAAACTCCAGTGAGGGTGTGCATTATTCAGTTTCCCTATTGGCTTCTCAATTTTCATCTTGTTTTTTTTCCTTGCCCTTTTCCTCTCTGACATTTTCTTGTGTGCAGCCATCAACTCTTCACCTCACTCGATCCTAACTCTCTCGTACTGATCCTTTCTCGTCTTAAGAGGAGTAGACTAGTCAGCTCTGGAATTTCGGTAGCTTATATTGGAAAAGCGTTGAACGGGTATTTCCCACATGAAGAAAGATCTAAGGTATTTTTACTTCTTCTATTGAAATAACGGTGGCAAAAAAAAATAACTAGACTATTTTTGCTCGACAAACTGAAAATACTATAAAATTATAATTTTGTTCAATAATTATTTTAAATTATTAATAATCTTTTTCATAAACTGACAAGATAGTTTAAAGACAATGTCGGGCTTAACTCAGATACTTTGACATTTCTTTCAGTAGCCTTCTTCTTGTCATTCCTCTCTGGAAGGGGTCTTTAATTATGGACTCATGTTGCGAAACTTCAATTTATAGATCCAGAATTGAAAGCCTTGAAGATGAATGACGTTGATTGTAAAATATATAAGCAATTTATAAATCTGCGGTTACAATATCGTAGCAAGAAACTCTGCTGTTGACTGCTTCGTGCTCCATAATTTCGATTTCTTGTTAGTAAGGTTTTTGATAGCAAAAGAAATTAATCGATCTATCAATCAGAGCATTACCTTTTTTTTTATTAATATATAAATTTATGAAGCGTAGCAGTATTCCATAAAAAACTGGTGACTTCTTCCAAAAAAAGGCGGTTAATTTAAAAAATTTCATAAATCGTAAACTTTACAGACAGATTTTAAGTTCTGATATGAAAATTACTCAATAATCATTTTTTTGTTCGATTTTATTATTTTATGAAACAGAATATGATTTAATTAAATTTTAAAATTCCTACGGAATGAAATCTTTCACGTATACGTCAAAAGTATACTGAAAAAAAGTACAATATTTTTCTTTATTGTTATAATATTTGAAAACTGATCGCTGCCACGAGCCACATATGCTACCGGAGGTATATCCAATATCAGCCTTAAAAATATTTTTTTTTTCCTTGTCAGTACTCAAATTTCACTCAAGACTGAATCCATTTTTTTATGAGTTTGATAATGCTTTAGTCTACTTTTACTTGATGTCAAAAACCTTTTATACCTACTCACAAAAAATAAGCGGAAAAAACGTCATTACCTTCTACTAAAAAATTGAGAAAATTATTAATAAATTTTTTCAACATTCATACAAATTGGCAATTTATTATTTTTAATATTTAATTTTCGTTATTTCATTGTTTTTACTCTTTTTGAATTATTATTATCTGAATTATGAATTCTAGCAATAACACAGCAAACATATTCATTAAAAATATACCGCAAGTAAATATTTCTTTTTTATGCTAAAGAAAACATAGAACGCTATGTGCATTATATGTTATAATGTATATATATTTACCATAAAGTAAAATGTATATAAATGCAAATGAAGACAATACGACATTGTTTAATTGTCATTGTAAAAATTTTGCCTACTCAGTACCATTCGGATTTATAATATATACATTTATACATATATATAGATGTATATCTTTTTTTCCTTTGTCATTACTTTGAGAATACATGAATTGTGATAGGGACATCTGGAACTTAAAGGAAAATTTCATGTATTCCATATCTTAAAACTTAAAATATTTTCTCGAAAAATCGGTAATTTAAAAAGAATCCACTTAATAATTTAAAGTTTTCTATAGCAATAATTATTTAAAAATGAACCTTTTATTTCACATAATACATATTATATAGATTAAATCGTAAAGTGAAGGTAAAAGAGACAAGAGGAAGTAAGTGAACAAGTTCCTACAATAATCGACTATATATCTTTGAGTCCCTGCGTCTGGGCCCACAGTCCCCACTCCCACTCAGATGTCCAGTGAAACCAGTAGGGCCTTCTTTTACTCCCCACACATCGTTCCTGGTTTATGTCTGCTCACGGTTCAATCTCCCTCTATTTCTTTCGCATCCTCAGTTTAACGCGACCTTTCGAACACTCCGTATGTTCTTTACTATATAGATATACAAATATATATATATATATATATATATATATATATATATATACTACCCAACATACATAACACGAAAGTTTTACACTCCGTTATACGGTTTTTTTACGACATCACATCTTTCGGATTACGGTATTGTTATTTATTCAAAGTTTGCTTGACATTTGGTATTGTCCGTTGTTTTATTGTCTTTTTGCTCCATTTTATATTTTACTGCGGTACTGGTGCATCCGATTCAGCGGTGACTATATGGACCAGCGTCTATTTCTTCCCAAGCACGCTATTGAACTAGTTTGCATTCTTCTCAACGCATTCTCGACGAGCGAGCCCGCGGATGCAATTTGCGAGTAGATCGATCCGATGAACAAAAGAAAACCATGATCGGAATTCTAGCCGTGTGATCCTGTTTCTCGCGTGCTGAGTATTCAACATTCTCATCTGATAATATATGTGTGGATCTTTGCCTCCAACCGGATTTTTTAATATTTCGTAAAGAATAATAACAAGTGGCTGCATCCGAAAATTATTTATTTTCTCACTTGTAACATTTTTCATTCAAATCGTGAGAGCTGCCAAAAGCATTTCGATATCTCAATAGATTGTGCAAACTACCCAAGTGAAAAAAAAAAAGGAAAATATTGTTCAAATAAATATATATAAAGAAAATATATTAAAGTGTCCAAGCAGTGTTTACTTTGGATTTACCCAATAGCTTTTAAACTCATGGAGTCTAAACTTTTTCAGCTGGCAAGTCACTTTTTTATTTATTTACTTTCTTTTTTTATATATATCTTATCCTATTTTTTATCGAACCTTTACTTCAGTATTTTTTTTTAAAGTTTGCAGAAAATTTCACTGCGAAATAACTTTTATTTCGTACTTTTCTAGCATCCACTTTTCAAAAGTTTATAATTCTTGAATAATTTTCTCAGTTGAGTGTAGTTTTCTCCCCTAGAGAAATATACAAATAAGACTCCAAACTTTCTATGTACACACCATTTTTTATATATATATATTTCATTTGAATAAGTCAATTAAAAAGAATAAAAAAAAATCGCTGATTCTCCAAAACGTTCGATCGCATTCTCTCATAGTGTATTACAAAAATATTTATGCGGCGCACATAATTCTGCATCGATAACTATCATTGTAAATTTGTTTGATAATATGAATTATTCATGATCAAATTTTCAATGGCTGTGCAATAATTTTCCATTTATTATATCGTCGCCTTTCGCACTCGGTTGTAGTTACATTTACAATTATCTATGTACTCTGCAATGATGCTTCATAATCTCAAAATACCATATATACATGTTTCTATATATATGTCTCATAAATATAACAGAGAGCATTCAAAATACTCAAACGATAGCCGATAATTTATCGAATTCCTGGTGATATGCTTCTGTACGTATCCACCTGGTTTACCGCCAGGGTATTATATAAACGTTTGCATAATAATTATCGTACATTTAGTCTGATGACAAGCGTATAATTGCAGTGTGAAATGGGAAAAAGACAAGCGGAAGTGGAGTAAAGATTATTATGAGGATGAAAGATAGTGAAAGAGAAATGACAAGGAAGAGTAGTGTAGAGTTAAGTAGAATACAATGTAGACTGTAGACTTACATACTTACTTGCTACAATATAATATATATATGTATATATATTAAGAGAAGTAATAGTAAGTACAGAGAAAGGAGATATCCCTCTAGTTTTACTCAAGAGACTATAGAATTAAATCGTGAATCTTCAACACGTCGAGAAGTTCTCGCGTTAGCTTGATTAATATTTATAAGGGAATCAGACTCTCTTTCATCTATAGTAATGTATGTTTTAATAACATTCTAAAAACTTTTTACTCGTAATATAATGAGAGTATGTATGAACTATAATCAGCAATTATTTATTCACGTTTATATTTTTCATTCGTATTACGATGAAATCTACAAAAATGTATATAATTTTTTTTATTGAAATTATTGTAGTAAAGTAAATTTTATTTCAATTTATTTTGTATCATAAATTGGAATATTTTTCATCCATTGCAACGTCGATAAATATTTATGAAAATTCTGCGGTGTGGATGTACGTACATGAAATAAATGAATATATATATACATTTGTGTGCCGAATGTAGTGTAATGTATGCATAAATAAAATGCATTTTTCGATTTATTTTCTCGTCACTATTTTCACGGTTAGTGCATAATGTACCGCACAGTATAAATTTAACGAGTAACGAAGTTACGCAGTCTTTTGCCATTTTTAAAATTCTATTCAAGATAAAATTTATCTCATGATCACTATCGATCACTGTTTGTGTTCTTCCAACCATATAATCACATCTTCAGATTCATTGACCTGGAACTGACCTAATCGTTTCTGTAACTGAACTCGTCCAATTTTTTTTTTTTATACAAATATTTGAACGCAATGCAATTTTACTTGCTCGTTAACTTTCGTCGATTCCAATTAAACAAAATTACTCTAGTACATAAATAAAAAAATGTAAATGACTCTATAAAAAATAAATAATTTATTTACAATCAGTCAGTAATGATATATGTATATGTAAGTTCAATGTCTGGTGTGTATAGAATGCGTAAGATAACACGATTGACAAAGAAGGTAATATTTTAAGTCATTGCCTCGGCAATCGTGTTCTCAGTAATCATGATGAGGGGCTTGGTCGCCTTGATACACATGTGAAAGCGTACCAAAGACCCAAGGTAGCAAACGCTGTATACCTTAAATGGTATCGTCCTTTTTTTTCACATAACATTGCATTTTGCGAACCAGACCATCATCATAATTACAACCACCATCATCATCGTCATCATTATAATTGCCAGCAGTTACATATATATAAATAATATGTACTGTGGTATTAATGATATGATGCAATGTGACCACGAGACGAAGACGAACCGGCAGTTTAACAACGTACTGTGACATTAAGCCATATCAAATTCATTTGAGATGCGCATGAAGGTGAGGGATCGTGTACATCAACAGTATACTGGGACAAATGGAACACATATATATACGGATCAAGAATGATGTATTTCGAGAAAGAACATTACGCTTTAGGTCATAGATCATTCTATTTGGCAGTTCTCATAGATAGGATCTGATCGCAACGTTCAAGCACGAGTGCTCATCAAGGGGAGTCACTGTTACATTTGTTGTGTTCTTCTTTTTGTGTTACTCCATCATATCACTTTTGGGTTCATTTATATATAACTACATATATATGGACAAATGTGTACATGGCTGTGCTATTATTTCATTGGTCCAATCAGACATAGACATACCTGCTGAAGTGTATTTTGGATCAGTTACCTTCAATGTAGTTTAGAGATACCATTCAATCTGTAGATACTCTCCAGTGAGTTATGTTACATATATTTCATTGGTTTCTAGATAATTTCATTGTTTGTGTTGTTGATTGATATTTTTTTTCTTTTGTTGTAAACAATTTTCTATTTTTTTTTCATTCATTTTGTGGATTACATCACGAAAAAATTTCAATTACTTCACTTTTAAAAATAGATGCTCACTCTGTTATCAATTAAGTAATAACTAAAATTGATGAGAACTTTCGAAATAATTACTGTATTTTTAATTGAGGTGGATATTTAATTTATCAATTAATGTGTTCATAAAAATATATGAGAACATCCATTAATGATTACATAAATTATTCATTTGATGATTAATAATTAATGGTCGGCAGCAAAAACAATTATGAAATTTGTGTTTTAATAACGAAAACCATTTCGACTCTCAATGATACTTTATAAATTACCATTATATGTAATGCATTTATGTGTATTTGTGCTGTATAAATGTATATATTACTTCCCGCAATTATCTCTATGGGTAAATGCCGAGACAAATCGCATCGTTTCGCTAGTTTTAACGAGGAACGGAAGTCAGTGTACATGTAGTAGGATATACAAACGACATTTCCTGTTCTCCAAAATAAATCACTACGCCAGATATCGTTCAATCTCCGGAAGAATGATACCTACCTCTACTTTTATTATTATTTTATTCTATTTTTTTCTCCATCAACTTTAATCCCATTGGAATTATAAAACTAAAAAATACTCGTTTCGCTTGCATTGACATTTGATGAGAATTTTATTTTTTATTCCTACAGAAAGGTTTTCACGATTCCCAATAAATCTTCAAAGCTTAGCCTGCTTTTTTATCGTATCGTTAAAAGATTTATTAACTTTAATCACTTCAGTAACAAACGGCTTTAATGCACTAAAATATAGTACATTCAAATGCACATATATTTATTATAAAATTCTGTTTTTAATCTCTCGAAAAAAATAACAAAATCCATTTTTATTTCAAAGTAAATCTCCGAAGCTCGGTAATTAATCAACTAGTCAACTAAATCCGTCAATGCACTTCAGCAAATTTCAAACCAAGTAACCAAAAAGCTTTTCAATGTATTCAAAACTTTAGCGCAATTGTAACCAATCTCTCAAAATCGATCACAGAAATACCAATAAAATTATTTGTAACAGTCATTTGTATTAGAAATTACCGTTCCTTTACAAGAAGATCTCAAGCTACTGAACCAAAAGTTAGCCAGCCTGCATAGTATTAGTTTCAGAGCTTCGAACTATTCACCAAATATTCATTAGACAGTTTCAAGTGAGATAGCGGACATAGATGTATAGATATAGATATAATGATAAAGAGAGGTTTGAAAAAGTTCAAAATGTCTCGCATCTGTCATGATGAATTTTTAAACTTGTTCCATTTCACCAGGTGTCATCCTTCTAATGCGGCTATTCCACAGTAGAAATAAAAAAAACTCTCAAAGAGGTCAGACTGCAGCATTTCTATGGCTCTCGACAAGAGTCTACGCTCTATACACTGACCAATGTTCAGACTGAGTATACTTTTTTTTTGAATATAAATGTATGCTTTACTACATCCATCGAAAAATACTGACTAGACACATCGGTTTCTTACATTATTTATGCTCCATCTACACTAAACCCATTCTAAAGTATTCTGATGAGTAATATCAGTCACGTCAGCTGCTTCAAATCCACTATTACTATACAGCATAAATATATGTATGTAAGTAATATATATATGGCCTAGAAACACAAATCGCTGAAGATGTCTGCTGTATGCTTATAAAGCCTGGCCTAGTCAGTTTTGACATTTATGATTGATAATACGTGCAAATGTCAATATATTATCAACCCGTCTATCGATAAAACGAAAATTAAAAAATAAATCTATTTATGAGATTTATTATGTATTTATAACTTGATAAATTATGAATCCAAGAGCGATCTGCGTTTTAAACCTTGATTCTGAACTGGATCTGGATATATAATATGAGTTTAAATCATGCATTCATATTCTCAGTCGCTTCACCGTAAAACCATTAATTCAATCATAAGACATAAGATATAAATAATGATAAGCATATTATTATTAAGAGTGTGTTTTTTATTTATTATTTTATGATGCGTATGGAAAACGACATAATGAAAAATAAGTGTACGATAAATGAAAAAAAAATAAAGATTTTGATCGCTCAGGCAGAGTGTGTTCAAAATTGATTTGCATAGTCGTTTAAACCTTCTTCCCACCTTCCGTCTGGCACTGCAATTAAGAGCCAATCTAACTCGTCTCCGGTTGGTTGGTTATGCGATGTACTGAAAGAGATGTGCATCAAGAATCGTCGAGACTTATTATACGCTATTGGGATGTACTCACCCACGCAACATAAACATTGATCGCGAAAGTGTACAAACATAATTCAAAAGTTTATTTTTTAAATTGCAACTTAACACTTTTGATTAATCGAAATTGTTAAAGTGGCATATATAAAATCTCATCTATGAGATGTAAATTTTTATCAAAAGTGTTGTAATAATAGTTTGTTAAATTTATCCTCAATGTAAATTAAGTAGTAGAGCAGTTGTGGCTCGAGTATAAAAGAGGATTAAAAATAAAAAAAGGGATATTTGTCATGCGGTAAAGAGGGTATTTTTGAGTTGCTAAATGTGTCTTTTCATGGTAAGGTATAACTAGGTCGTAAATATTCATGGAGATGCCCACTTTGGTCTACTACTCTTTTTGTCTCGTCTCTCAACTTTACACTGTGCAGCTCTTCCGGCGTTTCCCGCGAGCTTTGGCCTCAACTTTCATTCTTTTTCTTCTCTGTTTCCATCATCATCATCATCATCACCACCACGACTACGACCACGGTCTCCACCTACTCTTCTGTTCACTGGGAATTCTTGTGTTAAACGCCGACATGCACCCGGCATAATTGGCTGCACGTTCTCTCGACTCTTCTAGCATATATCCAACTTGTCGTCTGAGAGTCTAGTACGGTTTGCTCCAGCTCTATTCCTCTCGCCAGCAAACGCTTTAACTCAACTCTAGTCTACTCTGCTGATACTGTGCGCCATCAGGGAAATAAATTTTCTCTTCGCTAACCTATTTCGGCTTTCAACGGCCAACCGACAACGGGAATTCCCAAGAGAATCGAATCCCTTCGTCGTTAGTGAGTCATCTATAGATTACTATATACATATATATACATATGTTTTATGCTGATGTTGGGTGTGTGATGAATTTTGTTGAGACTCCATATGATATATATATATGCCACCAAGGATTTGTTGAATTTAACATTACGTTTAAAGTAACGATGGACATTCGATCATATATTGGTATAAAAATAAAAAAATGCTGATTTATTTTCATCCATTTTTTATTCACATTTTTATTTGGGTCGAAAAAAATATTGTCGATCAACGTTATCCTTCAATCTGTGGAATAAACAGATTTCCCTTTTAAAATTATTGAGAGGATCGAGAAAAATATTCCGTATTTTATATCTTGTGAATATATTTTTTAAATTTGCGTATTATTCCGATTGAGTGCTCAATATTTTTTGAATTTTATATACACGTACATATATGTATATCGAGGGTATGTAGCTGTATGTATTTCAAACGAATATCACAGCAGATTACCTTTCCTATTATTTGAATAGACACGCCGCTGTGAAAATTATTGCGTGAGAACAAGCAATTTTTGATATTTCTGTTAGAGAAGTCGGCGGAATTTATTCCACTTGGACAGTTTGAGAAAAATTATGTCCTGCATTGATATAAAATATATTTTTTACACAAATAACATTCTTCGAATCCACTGAATTTCATAAAATCTACTGCTTAGATCGGAATCATTTCCAGACAATATACGACTTGTTTTATAATTTATCGAGTCTGATCTGCGTGCTTTGAATAATTAAATATTTTCGGTAGATATTTTTATGAAAAAATTTTCCTATACTGCTTTTTATATTTTTATTAAATTTTTTGTAAGTATAGTAAAGAAATTCAAAGTTAGAATAAAAAGAAAAAAATTTGACAGCAAGTTTCTGAATTTTTAAATTAAATTTCAGTGAAAAATACAAGTTGAGGGTTACAATGGAAATAATATTATAAAGAGAACATGACCTAGTTAACATTTTTTGTTGCTTTATGAACGAACATAATATGAGCCAATTATATATAGTGTATAGAACAGGAAAAAAAAGTAAAACGAAGTAAAATAATAGTAAAAGAATCGTGAAATAAAGAACTGAAAAATATCTTTTGTGAAAAAATTCTTGATTACTTGAATCTAAATGCCAATAATATTTTCCGACTATACTTTATCTTAAAAATTAATAAATAATCATATATTTAATTTAATTATCCTTGAGAAATGAATTTTATTGTTGGTATTAATACTAATAAATTAGATTTTAATAAAAAAATAAACAAAAAAAAGTATATCCTCTAAATAAAATTCAATGTCAGCATAATAATATTTACATAGGAAATGGTCGCATATGTAAATTCCATTTTAAATATGACAGGGACATTGAAAAGACGCATGAACCCACGAAAAAGTATAAAAATTTTAACAACAGACGTGTCATTGACATAAAGAAATTGCGCTCTTGAGAAATCGATTCTGATATATCTGACAATGACATTTACGTCAGTTTTACCCGTCTCTTAAATTTTTTTGTATATTTAGATTACGTTTAATACATTGAAAAATATACTTAATATTTTCCAATACATGACAGGAAATTCAAATCAATACCCGAATCAAAGGACGCAATTTTAACATATCATTATTTTTATATAAAATTTATATCAAACGACATTTATTATTCATTTTTCATATAAAAACGACAATCGAAAATTTACTTCTCATATCAATTTACTCAAATAGTATACATATTTATGTATAATACATACATACACATATAAAGTGGTATTCATTTCTATTGAAGCGAAACCCTGAGCGTTTCTAAATGTCATAGAACTGAGAATATACAATATTGATAACAATTGTACAGTTGAAAGCTACGGTGTTGTCTGGCTTCGGTGTCGAGACCACCATAGCACGTCATTTAATACAATAAAGTCTCTACGGTCTTCATAAATGATAACATTTATATTAGATATATGTATAATATGGTACTAACTGAATGTTAAAGTTAAATGTCAGAATACGAACTTGGAAATAATATTATTATATACATACATATATGATATACGATATGTTTAAACGGTCATATGCATGTAGAATGCGATCAAACGATCAAGAAACAGCGAACCACTTCAAAATCAATTTAAATGTTAGAGTTTATTGAAGCAAAAAATTCAATATTCTGTAAAATCTATATCGTAAGATGATAAATAAAAGTATGGAGTAATGGAAAGACAGTCAGGTACAGAGAATTGTGTTGAAGACAAGCATTTATGGTGAGATTAAATGTACATTGCAGATGGTCTCATTGATCGTCCAGGGATTAGGTGTTTTGTGAAAGTACACGTTCGCTCTTCCGAACCCGACCCAGAGTAATGAAATCCAAGCAAGATAAAAAATAAAGTATATATACATATATATATAAATTTAAATAATTTAATACAATGAGTACAATTGTTGATAATGGTGTGGAAACCACCCAGCCACGAGGAGCTTTTTCTAGAGCTTTTGCTAAACGAGCTCAACCCTACGAGGAAGGTAAGTTCCTTCATTATAAATCCTTCTAATTATCACTACAATTCGTCTGTCAAATATATAGATTTTTTTTTAATATTTTAATTGATAAAAATTTCGTTTTAAATTTAAATACAGAATATTTTTAATTATCGACGGCGGACAAAATTTATAATTGAATTTATGGAAGTTGTTCATGAATATGCAATTTATGTTTTCATTAAAAACTTGCTCGAAAAATTATATAATTAATTTTTACCAAGGCTCCATTCTTTTGTTTGCTTTAGATTATTTTATAAAAAATTTTAAATTAATTACAATGTCAACATTTTAATTTTTTACACAATAAATTATTTTTAAATTAAAATATCCGTCCGTCAATATTTGAAGACTATTAAAGTAATCAAGTTACAATTACATATATTTGACTTACCAGACGAATTTATCAGATCATAAATAAATATACTGGGTACTTAGCAAACTGTATAAAAGATCTTTAAATTTTAACATTTAACTAGGCGGCTAAATTTCCCATCTGCTAAATACATTATAAAATTTATTTTCATAAATCAATACACCCCAGCGGCAGCATAAACTGAAAAAAAAACTTTTTATACTTATTTCCTTATTCTTTTCTTATTCTTCTTCTTCTTGTTCGACAAAACTCTAAAGTTTAAACTTTTTAAAGTTGGCTTTTACATAATACATTAAAACACAGTACGTCGTGTGGTTGCCGGTGGTGATGGTGTGCTAAACTATATCACAGTACGTCGCCTATGTTTTTTAACACCCCTACCTTTTTACTTATAATAAAAAAAAATCTACACAGTATATTTTACCGTTATGCTGTAATATTCCCGAGGATCTTTGCCTCAGTACCTTTATATATAACACTCCTCTGTCTCTTTTATTCCCCTGCGGTCGCAGAGTCATTTCCATCTTCATCTCCATTCTCCATCTGAAACCCCCATTTCTACAATATATATATAAACCCTATACATCCTTTTTAAATATAATCCTGTCTTAGTTATCGATATTTACCTTGAACTTTTTTTTATTTATCTTTATCCCCCGTTCTCAAAATTAATTACATCCCTACTATTTTTTTTTTTTTAATGACAATTTTTTTTTCTTATATAAAATAAAAGTATTTACGGATCAATGAAATCTTAACGTCAGTTAAACAAGAAAAGTAGTAGATTAAAAGAACAAACCGATTGACAGCTTCAATGCTTTTCAATAATGCTTTATCAAACGGATATATATATCTATATATATATATATAGTACATTTCTCTTTTGGCATCTTGGAGACGGTTGGAAAATCCAATTATCGTTAGAGATTCTATGCTAACCCACACCCACGTTGAAATAGCATAGAGATAATACGAATTGAAGGTGGTTGGTTGGACAGGCATGTTAGTATTGGTAAGGAAGTTTCGCTTCCCTTAAAGATCGCTTAACTCGACCGGAAGGGTTATCTGGCGTCAAAGCGACCGCTTTTATGGAGTATAACTGCTGGATATTTAATATATAGTTATAGATATAGACGTATAGATTTCAGTGAATGGGCTGAGGATATAGACGTCCACAGTCTAGTTAACGTTTTGTTAATTCACTTAGCTTGCGGTATTGTACTCTGATAACCGGTGATGGGCTGCAGTAATTTGCCAAACTTTTATTCAAGTGCTTAATTAAATTTTTATTGTGTAGAACTTGATTACGGTTTATTGTTGTTTATCTTTATGATTACAAAGGCTTAATTAACTAAACTGATTAGTTTCATTATTATTTATTTAGACTCACTGGCTCGCCGCTTATTTACTTTATTTTTTATTTTTCAGTCATCAAGAGTCTGAGCCTATTGAGCAAAGAGGGCGAAGGACTTGCCAACGAAGATGGGGCTTCAACGCACCCCACCTTGGCCTTGATGAGACGCATCCTTTCTGATGCTCAGGTAATTTTTTTTTCTAATTGTCTCTACAAATATTTAATTGCATCAGATGCTTGAAAAAAAAAATTAATGAAAAAAAAGAATCTTTTGAAAAAAAAAAGAGAGAGAGAAATTTACAGCAAAATATATTGAGGTCACAGTTTTAAGTTGTAAGAGATTTAAAATGTTCGGTTGAGAAAATGTGGGACAAAATTTGAAATAGAGGAGCTTTTCTCCAGAGTTATTTTCTTATGTTTTTAGAGATCTGTGTACAGTAGAATGGACAAAAGCTCAAGTCTTCCTACTATTATGTTCACTCTAATTATTTTTAAAATTTATCATCACGTTGATGAGCATAACCTTCATGAAATATTATTTACAATAAGAAAAATAAACAACGAGGCAGAAAAGTTTAATTACACACCGAAATATACATTTTTTTTTCGGGTCAGTTATGCTACATAGTTAATACTGTAATTACTTTTATACACAAACTTTTGAATTAGTCTTATTAATTTAAAAGTTACATTGTTTCCTTGTGAAATAAAAAATTCAATTTACTTTTTTTTCCCGCTTAAACTTTTTTTAATTTTAAAAAATAACTTTTTCTTTCTTTTCTTATTTATTATACAACATACAAGACGTAAAATCTTTTCTATCAGCACTTTAACGAAAAATTTAAGGAATAAATTTTTTTTCCCTCGTGTTAATAAAAAAAGAAAAACAAAAAATATATATGAAGGGAGTGCGTGGTAGTACGTGCATAAAGTCAACCGTGGCGTATAAATACATATATATATTAGTAAGTAAAAGAGGAGGATGTTTTATATATTATGAAGGGCTGAAAACGGTACGTGAGCGGGCATACAGATCATCCTTAATATACTATATATATATATATATATATATATATATATATATAATATATATATATATATATATATATATATAGTATATTATATATATTCTATATGCGCGTAACTCAAACTCACAGTAAACACTGACTTAATACTCAAAAAATTTTTACTATCTCTATATATGTTAAAAAAACATTTATGTACAATAAACTCTGGTTATAAGTTACATCGGACGCTCTACTCACTCTCACGTCAATTTCATTTTTTTTCTGCAATTAAGAGTATAGACAGAAATATAACCTTATAACCAGAGTGTACTGTACTACTGATGGAAATATGATAGAGAAAATAAATAATTTTCATACTTATAAAATATAAAATATTTTTTTTTTTTAGTAGAACTTTTTGTTTAAAGAATAAATCGGATTGAAGAATATTTGTTTGAAGAAAGTCATTAGTTTTCTCATTAGTATTCATTTAAAGGATCAAACTAAATATATGAAACTTTTTAATCCATCAAACAATTTTTTTTTTATTTATGAAACATCGAAATGAAAATTAAAAGATTTTGATATTTTTTTTAAACAAAATTTAATTTCTTTTAAACAATGAACAAATTAATAGTTAATATTGATGCTGTTTTTTCTAGTAATGTCATATGAGATTTTAGTCACACAGAAATTTTTCTTCATAACAAAATATTCTTTTACTCATAATTTTATCATGGGGAAAAAAAAATTCAAAAATTGCAATTTATAAAAAAACTTTAAATGTAACGGGAACATTTTTTTTTTTAAGTTTAAAGGATCTAAAAGCCATAGTCATTAACAAGTGTAGTGTGCACAAAGTTTCTTCTCTCATGTGTATTTTCCATATAAAGGGAAGAGAAAAAGATAAAGATAGGTAGTGAACTTTATTCTACATACATGATGATGTTTGTCGAGAGGAAAACTAAGTGGCTCCTGCAGCTTCACCACCTGCGGCAGACCCTCGAGCATCTGACATGAGGCACGTGCGTTGAATATTGTGTCCCAGAGACAAAAGCCACAAACGTGCAGGTCTTTACCCTTTTTTAAAATTTCTCATTACACTGCATTGCACTCGACATTATTATTTTTAATTTACTCAATTTTTTTCCACATATTTAATATACAAAATAAAAAAAACAACTGGGGAATATTTAAATCTCGATAAAAAAGCTTTTGGAGCTAAACTCGATTACCTCTTTATTTCATTTTATATTTTTTATAATCATTGTGATGAAATATCAGACGTTTATTTGAACACTAATAGATGGTAGGAAGTATTAACATCAAAGTAAAAAGGATTTCGTGAGATTTCCTTCTAGAAAAGGCTTAATGTCTATAATTTACGAATAAAACTCTGACCCAATTCATCCTCCCACGTCCTGGGGGACCATTACAACACTGAGACCGTCTCTCTCTACTTCCTGACTTTGCACTCAACTCAACTAATTTCACCAACTTTGTAATTGTCACATAAATTTATTCAATGTCTTAAATAAACATTTCTTACCCTTGGATAAACATAACTCATAAATTCTATTATATTATTTATAATAATAGAGATCATTTATTCATGTACTCAAAAAGGTTTAAACTTTTGTGCTTGCATACAAAAAAAATATACGTTCTTTTTTGTACTGAAAAATTCTTTACAGTCCATTTATTATTTTTATAACTATTATTATTCATAAGTCCATTAATACTTTAATGGAATACTAAAAAACATTGACGGGGGATTAAACTATTCAGAGTAAAAAAAAATTAAATTCAAGCTTTCAACAAAATCGTTAGATAAAAATTTACAATGAGAGCAGAGGATTTAATAAAATTATAAATAATAAAGATTTTTTTTTATCAATATTCATCAAAAGAATCTACAAAACTTTTTAAATTTATTTTAATTCTTGATTAATAAATTTTTTTAAATAACCAGACATTTTATTTTTATTTTCGTCTAGCTCAGTAATAATTTTGCATAAATACTAAAATATTTATAACATAAAAGGCATAAGAAATTAAACAAAAGATAAAAATATAACGTCATAAATGTCTTTTGAGAAGATATATTTTATATTTTTTTTTAACATCCTCTGAATAAATCCAACGATAATTAAAAAATTTATCTCATTAAAAATATATTTTCACATTGCAAGAAAATATATGTACATATATATTTCTACCTTGTAAAATAAAGACAAAAGAGTATGATGTTAAAATATATAAAGAAAAATAAAGAGGTACGAAAATGAACTTAAACCAAATATTCTCTACGTTCATTAGCGTAAAGCTTGATCCGAGCAACTGTAACCAGCACACACCCACCCACCCCTCACACACACACACACACACACACACACACACACACACACATTACCATTCGTATATTGCATTCGTATTTCGTATTCTCGTCTCGGGTCAATCCCTATTGTGGTCAGTATATAGAGAAATATATGACTATAGACATCTACATATGTACGTATATATATACCCTATTTATTCTATATATTCTCTATATGCGCCTTACTCTACCGCTAATGGATTAACCAACCCCCTAACTCAAATTTCCCTCTCTTTTTATCTGGTACTGTGCTAGTGCTCTCTATGCTACCAAATACCCAACCCTTCTCTGTCACCTAACACCCTTTAACCAATCTATCCCCAATAATCCTACTTTGTTCCCTGACGTTATATATTTCGACCAATTTAGTGCAGTACCAGTCGCCGAACATTTCAACAACCAAACCAGGATCGCGTGCTAACTCACGCGGTTTTCGCGTCCAGGGAGACCTCGGTTCGGGACACCCCGTCATCATCATCATCAACATCGACATTATAAAATCTTTTTACCCTATGGCTTGTTTATTTTAAAAGGACTCAGACACGATTTTGCATGCATGTGCTTCGCGTAAGCCGATTATAGTCTTTTTAATAATTTAAATTAAACTGCGGTTTTGTTATGCATTATTACTAATTGAACATTGCTAAATTGAGGGTTGAGGCTGACAGTCATTAGTCATCGGTAAATCGAAATCAAAGTTCCCGAGAGAATTGATCGAGTGTTGGCTAATTAATATTCGGTTTCTATTATTAAAATACTGGTAAAACAACAGAGAGAACAGTCGGTTATTAATTATTATTATTATTAATAAACTTCAGGTATATTTAATTCAAGGATATTTGATATTCATATTTTGTAGGTACAATGGCTTGTTAAATTGTTGATGAGAGTTATAAAAAAAATAAACAATGATAACAAAAATAAATATTTTAAAAATCAATGGATTGGTGATGAATTTCCTAACAGAATTTTACAGTAAGCATTAAAAAAAAAAAAAAACTGTAATTGGCTCTTGACTTCTGACGCGTTGGTAGTTAAGGTAAATGAAAAATCGATCGATAACCCAGCTGATCAATCCACCAGGGCAATTTTAATTGCCTCGGCAATTGAAAATTTTCATACCTTTTTATTTTAATAACTCACAACAAAATCTAAATAGAAATAGACGGAGAAAAATATTTTAATATTCGTTGACCTACATTTCGTTATGATAGAAAAAAAAAAAATTAAACTACCAGAAAGATATAGAAGTTGTGACAAATGTTAAGCTATCTGCAAAACTCGGTCATACGTTGCACTTTTCACTTTTATGTAATATATGTACGTATATATATATATATTCCCCCAACGAGAATATCAGGAAACTGCCTCCATCACATCTATTTTCATAGTGTCCCGACATACACATGTCGCTGAAGCGTCATCTCATAGAATGGTTCTTCATTCGATGACTCTCTTCTTGTTCTCGTCTCTAAAACGAGAGATGCGAGAGTTACTGAGGTTGCGAGACGTGATCGTCTGTTGCCACTATACTGTACTCTGTTGAGTACTCGTGTATCTGTAATTTTTTTCATCATTCAGTTAAGATCATTGACACTTTACAGTTAAAGTATTTTTTTTTTTTTTTCAAATTATCATTATTTTTAAAAATATTTAAAGCCGATTAAATAACCGCTAGGAAATAATTATTGCAATTATAATAATAATATAATACGTGTATAGTTTCATTGATCGATCGATTTAAAAGCAGGTCTTGTCGAAAGAGTAATCTTAGGTTTAATATAACGATTCACTACCACGCCTCGCGGTCCACGTGCTCGGACGGGTACTGCCATCATCATTACCATCATCATCATCATCATTATCCGTGCAAAGGATGCATTAACATCTGCAAAACGAGTACTGTATATATTACAAAGTGCCTGTGTTCTGGGTTTCAGTATAACAAGTGACCAGTGACATATAATTATATGGCTAAATAAAGTTCTTATATAAAATTTTTTACTATAAATTACCATTTATTATTTTTTTTATCATATAAATTCATATTTTACAAATTATAAAATTTAATAATAATAATAATTACAGTGAAATGTTTAAAAAAAAAATGAAATTAAATTCAAATGATGTTCAATGAGATTTATATATTTTAAGCTTGACAGAAGCACATATAATAGTGAGTGCAACCGAAATTATTTCTCTGGATATAATTAACTCACAAGAGTCTCGTGAAATTCAGCAAATACTCAGCATGTCCATTTTTACACGTTACTAATAAATAAACTTCCGCGTGAAAATAATTAGAGCGAAATATTATTATTTTATTTATTTAATAATTTAATAAATATACGTATATAAATATCTGTCATGATCATACGAGAAATAGTATAATAAAATAAATTTATCGACAATTATTCCAGCGAATTAATTTTTCCACTCGATTTTGTCCAACTCGTCAGCTTGCTGAGTGAACTTTATTGATCGTGACCCTCGTTATTAATATAATTCACTGGCTACTGTAATATATAGTCCGTATATAATATAAAAAAAAAAAAAAATTAATATATATGCATGTATGTGTATATATTAACAATATGGAGAACGAAAGAATTGAAAGAATGTTTTAATGAAATGCAAAGTAATGTAATAAAAAAATTTTTGTTCCAGACAAAACTCCGCGTGATGGTGGAAGAGAACGCAGCAACGGGTGCCCGGCTGGACGGGGAGTTGGAGCGCGCACGTGGTGAATGTGCAAGTCTCCGGGGTGAATTGAGAACCGTCCGCGGCGCCCTTGTGCTCAACAATAATCACCAAAATAATGGAGCCACAAGTAATAGCAGTAATCTCAGTGGTACTTCGACAAACAGCACAAGTACTAGTGCTAGCAGTACAACAACTTCTACCAATTTATCAGCACCACCGAGTCAAGACAGCACAGAGTCAACGGGGCACAATAGTCAAGAAGAACCATCGAAACGCTTAAGTGCTAACAGTAGTCCCGTTGACAAAAGAAGCTCCGCTAGTGAAAAATCAGTCAGCCCTATTGACAAAGGCAACAGTCCGATTGATAAAAAAGATCGTACTAGTCCTATTGATCGCTCTAAAACTAGTCCATCTGTTGGTTAGTTCAATTTTTAATTTATACTTTTTATTGCGAGAAAAAAAATTTTTTTTAAATTACTTTCATAAAAATACGATAAAATTTCAATTTTCCCTTGAGATTAAACTGTTCCTACGGGGATAGACTAGATTTTATTAATTTTAGAGTATCTTGTATTATTCTATACTGCATTTAAACTCTCTTGAGAAAGGTATTGACGTGAAAAAATCAATGGAATGAAAATTTTTATAAATTTTATATTACTACACAGAAAAAAAATGAATTTCTTGGCACAAAAAATTTTCTTGAGGCGATAAAAAATTTATTGTGCCAAGAAATCCATTTTTTCTGTGCAATCTATTTAGACTAGTCTCTAGTAGACACGAATTAATTGTAAAAAATAAACAAATTAAATTTTTAGAGAGAAAAAATGGCTCACCGAGCCGCAGCCCCAGTGAAAAAACCCGACGTCCGTGGACATCTGCGGTGGAGAAAACGCGAATCAGTGGCTCGGGTGGTAGCGTTGACTCGCGGTCCGGCAGTGCAAGTCCAGATCGTGGCTCACGGACCACAAGTTTCTTTCAACGTAGCGGAAGCGAACGTTCTAGTGGTGAGAGACTGCGAATCACAACCAACCGCGATTCAATACGATCCAACAAGGATTCTAGCACAGAACACGACAAGGATAGTTGTAGCAAAGACATAATTGATGGTGATGTAAGACCAGATGAAGACAACGAACCTCCTGCTCCGGCTCCCAGCAGCAGGCCGACATCTCCCACTAGTTCTCTCGGTGAGCAAGCTCTGGCTCTTGTTCTCAAACTCTTTAATTATTTATGTGTGAATTTACTCAGTCCCGTAGTAATTCACTCTCTTGGCCTCTTGTTCAACTCAACGTATTTTATTATCATTTTTATATTTTATTCAAACAACTTTTAATGATACTAAAATTAATTAAATATTCCACGTCAACAAACTTTTATAAACAGCAAGTGAATTTTAACACTTTTAATTAATAATAATTTTTTATTTATTTAAATGTCAATCAGACGTTAATTTGTTTGTAAAAGTTTTATGAAAATTCCCAGCTAGAAATTGCTAATTAAAAAAAATGATATATATATTCAGTACTCAGTATTGAATATATATTTATTTTAATTAAAATTCAGCGAGAAAAAGTTTTAATGCCGGCATATAAATAAAGGAATTGAACTGAACAGCAAACGTCGAATTAAAAAGTTTTATAAATGGTTTTTTTCTACCCAAGAAAATTTATCGTTTAAAATATTTCTTCATATAAATCGATATTACAGGATTACTGGTATAGTATAAATGTTATATTTATTGAAAAATAATTGTGTTGCAGCTTCACGATTTTCCGGTCTCCATACCGGTACTTCAGTTGAGATAGCAAGCACTCGAAGATTACGTTTAGAAAATGAACGTCTTGTGGCAGAAGTTGCGAGATTACGTCGTTTATTGCTGAGCGGTGCAGCGCGAGGTGAAGTGGGTGGTGAAGATGCAGCTATCGAAGAGGAAGCTCGTTTCGTGGCTCTAGAAATGGAGTTGCAACACTCTCGGGAGATTATCCAAGCCCTCAAAACTGATCGCAAGAGGCTTAAGGCTGAGAAATTCGATCTACTCAATCAAATGAAAGCACTTTACAGTACTCTTGAAGACAAGGAACGTGAACTCCGTGACTTTATACGAAATTACGAACAGGTAAAGGATAAAAAAATTTTACTAATAAATTAAATTACAGCATGCGCATAACTTTTGTTTTAGAAACATAATTTACCTAAGAAAAAAGTAATATGTTAATTTAATATTCAATTCATGCATCAGACTCGAGAAAAATAAATTAATAAAAGGCGGAAAAAAACATTTAAATTTATATCTTCAATATTAAATAATTTTCTCGGAGATTATCGTGGAATTTATCAATTTTCTCACCCCGGACCTTATAATTCACTTAACTCGTGCTTTGCATTTTCACATCTCCAAACAACTTCTTCATCAATCTTTGTTTTTGCACTTAGCTGGCCTTTTTTACGATTAATGGCTTTAGCATGAACCCGCGTTAAAACAAATGTCCACATAGAACTAACCGAAACCGCCACAGAACTCTACCGCTACTTTTCCGAGTGAAAAATAGCGCCCGATAAAAATAAAGTCGCAGTTTTCCATTACCCATCTTACTTTATAAATTTTTTTTTACATCAACAACACGAGTATCATCTTTCAAGTGAATTTCTCCCAACGAAAAATTGCCCGTGACAGCCAAGTAAACTCCAGACCATATGTCCGTTATCCCCATTGATAAAGATTTCCCGACAATATCTCTTATCGACCCTCGTGTTGATTTCACCTCTTTCCTTTATTCTCAACAGAATCAACAATTCACCACCATCTTGTCCCAACAATTTTCCACCCTCGGCTTAACTTCTATCGCAACTTCTCAACTCTTATCTTGCAAGCGAATACCAGCCATTAAAACGAATGAGAATAAAACCGTATGTTATTCTCTAGTGGGAGTATTATCTTAACAACAAATCGTTATTTAAATTCAACCAATAAAGACCTTAATACTTTTAAATCCGCCAACGCTAATCTTTTAATTTCTCTTTAAAATAATTTAACAAATATATATAAATATAAAGGATGTGCGATTAATTCATAACTTTACGAATTATTTGTCAATTTTCGAATTACTCGATTCGAATCCAAAAATTCTGATCAGCTTTCAAATATTAAATTTTTATTTTTCGAATGTCGAAAACTTATGAATAATTCGAATAGTTCGATACATATAATTCGCAAGTTTATATATATATATTATATATATATATATATATTATATATATATATATATATATATATATAATTCGTACACAAAGTTTTATTTTACAACTTAGTAAACTAAAACTACTCATTTAAAACTCTTTTTCTCTTTATTATATTTGTACTCTAGCTGTTTGCATTAAACTCATTACGTACAAACTTTACCCGATAAACTGTTTCCACATCGTTACGATATTTGTTCATAGAAAGATAAATGGATTAATCCGGTCATCTAGTCTACCCAATACTAATACTCATACTAATACTATTATTAATCCCAATTATTTAACTTTGTTGAAAAAATAATTAAAATAAAAAATAAGATATAAAACACTTAGTCGTAGTTGCCTGTAACGGAGTTAGCAAACTTCAAACGACTTGTTAACTTCGTCATGTCCAGTAGTGAAAGTAGTTGTAGTACTAGTAGTAGTTTTGGTGTTGGTTTAATTGGGGTGGAGTTACTGCCCGTATGTGGTGTTTCTCACCGTTTGATTTCAGCGGATGAGGGAAAACGAAGCGACACTTGGACGGCTTCAGCACGGAGGTGGATTACCAAATGAAGAACGTGAACGAGAACGTGAACGTGAACGCTGGAGTCTCTTGAGAGCCGCCAGAGATGAAGCTGACCGTAGTGTTAGTTTGGCAGCAAGTCTTGCTGATAAAGAAGCTGCACTTTCTCATGCTCATGCGACTATTAAAGAAGTAAATTTTTTTTTTATAAATTTACAGATTTAAAATTTAAAAATGTTATTTATAAATTTTATTTTTCGATTTAGCTTCAACGTCAATTAGGCGATCGAGGTATTGGAAATGTATGTCTGAGCGATCAGGAATCTCTGGTATCGTTTCCCCGAGGCAGCGTTAATGGGACAGCAACACCTGGCGCCTGTAGCAACAGCGGAGTTGGAAATTGTGTGCCGATGCTACTCCCGCATCTGGGATCCCAGCCGCCCTTGGGCATCACTGATATCTGTGTGGGCAGTGTCACTGGCACGGGTGTGTCTGGCATCGGACAAGCTGGCGATCGTGGAAGTTGCAGCGCCGATAGCGGCGTACGTGGATCCAGCGACCGTGAAAGCGGTGGTGCCACTAGTGTTGGCGGCAATTTATCTGATTCTACTACTGATGGTTAGTTAACTTGATACTTTTTTAATTATTTTATCTACAGTACCATAAATAAATTAATTGTAGTATAAAGATATTTTCCTTTAATTTAATAAAACCAAGAACCTCGAGAGTCTAAACGAGGTAGAATTTTTTTTTTAAATTAAAAACAGTCAAAGGTTAAATATAATTACATTTAAACAAGAGTGAGAACCCAAAGTACGATTAAAGTCTCTTTTAAAAGCTTCCCGCAGAGACCTAGATAACTCGTCACTGCTAATTGTCCAATTGTTCATGCTCTAAATACTATTATGTAAAAGGTCGTAGTAAGCGGATTTCATCAGGATAAAATTGTTGCGCTGGAATTTTTTTCTTTTCATTAAAAAAAAAAAAAAAAGAAGTTTTAATTAACAAAACAAAAATTATGACCTGCTACTTAAATAATTTAATTTTTTTATTTTTCTTACTAACACTGAGGGTGCAACATAAAGAACACGTTGAAGGCGAATAAAACCGTGTCTTCGTTGGTGTCCTTTAGAAACACCCACTCGATGGCACTTACTCTCTGTCTCATCCTTAACATTCAAACTGTCACTTTAAAAAGTATTATTTATGTTCATTGTGGACTTCCAACACAAACACATACACATACATATACATATGCATACGCAAATACTATTTCTTAAATATATATACAATATCTCCAGTATATTTTTATATACATATATAGAATAAATATTTAAACGCAGGCACACCAACAATAACCGTTGAGGGAAGTGGCCTCGACATGGACAGCATCTCCGTGATTTCTTCCATAGCCCCATCGCACATGTACCAGTGTAAGTGTACAGTTTAATCGTCATCCTCATCGTAATCCTATCAATGCTTATATCATCCCTCGCTTTATCTCCTTATCTGCTACTCTATGGTATTTAATACTTGACTTGTATCGCTCATTCCTCTTTATTTTATTACATAAATTATTATAAAATAATATATATTTGTAAATAAATAAATAAATAAATGATTATTGTCCTTGAAGACAAAGCATGAGCATGAAAAAAATATAAGAAATTATTGATCTTTATCCTAACACGCGAGTCCATGTTCTTTATGTTGCATCAATTGTTAAGAATAAATATAATTAATTTGTTGTAGATAAAAAATAATACTATGAATTTATAAATATATTTTTCCAGCAGCGACAACGCCAAAAGACTGCAGTCCCACACTGTCGCCACTGAACGCATTCTCACGGGCGATGGACACATCCTCAATGTCGCGATCCGTTGAGCAGCTCTCCAGCCCGATGGACTCTGAGCCGAGGAGATGTAAACAGAGTCCACCTGTCGTAGCACCTGTCGCTCACGTACGCTCGTCTGCGACAAGAGGCGGGCCTTGGGGCTCCATTTCAAGGTAAAAAAATAAACATTTTTTACTTCATCTCAGTTAGATTTTTTTTTCTTACCCGCATTATTTTTATTTTTTTTTTAATTTATTATATAAATTAATTCAGGTAAATTTTTTTTTATCAATAAGTTTTAAAATTTTATTTATTTTTAAATAATCAGTACTTTATTCATTTATATTTTATTCCAATGCATTTCCACTAATTATCCTCACTTTTTGCATAATAATAACGGTAATGATAATTATGTTTAATGCTAACTAATGAGAACGAATAAAATTTTGTAATAATACTTAAGTATTGCAACAAGACGCTTTAATTTCTCTACATTAATTTGATGTACAAGCATTAGTAGAGCATAATTATTATTATTATTATTATTATGCATTTATCTCGTCACCATTTTGTGTATGTACTTGAATTTTATCTTAATTCAAACATAACTAGAACATCAAAAACGCGCACAAAGCTTCTACATAATTTATTTATCCTTTTCATCTAAACTACATTATAATAATTATAAAGCTAATTAATTTTAATTAGCTATTTAAAAAAAAAGTAGAAGTATTCCAATTTCGCATTAAACAGTAACTTTTTTTTGTCAATTTTAAACCGTTTAATGAAATAGCCATTTGATCAAAGACTAAAAGCACTCAACTGGCAGCACTCGCTTTGAGATTGGCAAACAAACGTCCTTGTACCGTCATTACTGGTATAGTAGATGAATAAAGCACCATAGTAGTTTGTTGGTATGAAGGTAGAGAGGGGCGTTGACAAAAAATAAAATAAAGAGACTGGGGTGTACTCTGTAATGGTCGTTACGTTTCATTTAAAGGGTTTTCGCACGCTCGCGTCACCGGAAAGCGATAAACAGTTCTGTGAGCGGTAGCGCCGGAAACGAGGGCCCGGATGCCTTCGATCCATACAGATCCTGGTCACCCCTCACCGAGGAAGGCTACGCCGAGAAGCTGAGACTACTCAGGGAGGCTGCGACAATACCAATGGAACGTTGGCGTGCACCAACTGTCCTCGCTTGGCTTGAGGTGGCTCTCGGTATGCCGCAATACGGACCGAGATGCGCTGAAAATGTCAAGTCCGGAAAGGTAAATTTAAAAACTTCCCTGTGTACTTTTGGGATCATTAATTTCAAAATGAAATTACTTTTGATAATCAGGTACTGCTAGAGCTGAACGACGCGGAACTTGAAGCAGGTCTTGGTATAACGCATCCACTTCACAGGAAGAAACTGAGGCTTGCTATTGAAGAGCATCGTCATCCAAGTCTTGTTCGTTATCCCTGCATCGCCCAACTTGGTCACACTTGGGTTAGTTCTGAGTGGTTACCAGATCTAGGTCTTGCTCAATACTCGGAGAGCTTCGCCACAAACATGGTAGACGCCCGTATGTTAGATCATGTTGTTAAAAAAGAATTGGAAAAGTTGCTCGGTGTTACGAGAAAATTTCACCAAGCAAGTATTATGCATGGAATTAATTTACTGAGGATGCTCAAGTATGACAGACAGGTAAATTAATTTTATGTATTATTTATATTTAATTATTATCCTTTATAGATTATGGATAACCAGAGTGTTCAGTGTTTAAGCCATTAAGCTTTAAACTTTTAATAAGATTTAAATTTAACCGTTCATACTTTACATAATCCGGTTAAAGTTATTGTCATTCGTGTTATCCAGATTATCTGACATTATTTAAATTTTGTTTTTATAAATATTTATTGGTATAATTATTGCAGGCTTTGGCTGTTAGGAGGCATCAGTGCGAGCAAGTCGACGAGGATCCATTAGTTTGGACTAATCAGAGATTTATTAGATGGGCGAGGAATATTGACTTGGCTGAGTATGCTGATAATCTTAAAGGTATATTTTTATTTTTATACCAAAATTCTTTTATAAAAAAAAAAACATTTCAATCAATTAATGATTTCTATAACTCTCGAGAACCAATAACCGATAATATGAAATAACTTTTTACTTACGTAAAGTTTAATCAATACAAAGTTTAACTTCAATAAACTTATGAGTGAAAATACAAACTTGTATTAACATAACACATAATTTAAAAGTTATGAGTACAAATTTAAATAAATAAACTTTTTTTTTTAGTATTATTTTATAATACTTTTCTCTTGTAAAAATAAGCATTTAAATAAATTTAATACTCAGCTTTATTAAATATAAAATTTAATTATCTTGGATTGAAAATTCTTATACTACAATTTATATATTATTATTATTAAAGATTCCGGAGTACACGGTGCACTGGTAGTGTTGGAGCCTTCATTTACGGGTGACACGATGGCAACAGCCCTCGGAATTCCGCCAGCTAAGCACATGATACGCCGACATCTGACAGCTGAGCTAGAAGCACTCGTTCTACCAGCAAGGTACTCAATCTACTGTCATCCAGAAGGAACAATGGACAACGCACATTAATCGGCACTCGTTCTGTCATATATATATATATATTTATACATACACATATATATATATATATATATATCTATATATATATATATGACATTAGATACACAATACGGCAAATCAATCCCCAATCAACATCATATTGTGTTGATTACTCATTAGATACAGCCATATATATACAGCCAATATCACGTTCAATGACGCACTGACCCAACGTCAAATGAACGTTGATCACATGGATAGACCCTCGTTTGTCTTCCTTAATTCCAAAGACAAATAATTTTAAATCAGTCTTCATAAAATCTTACTTTCTAACATCAATCATTTTTTTATCCCAGTAATTTTAAACTGTAGACCGGATTAAATCTATTTCACGTATCTAAAAAAGATAAATTAATGATTCTGCTTAGGAAAAAAAAATGAACTCTCGTTCGGACTCAAACTGTTATTTTTAACTTCGAGTTATTTTTCTACTTGCGTGGAATTATTTTATCAAAAGAATTCCAAGTGCTGAAGAAAGTAGAGTTGAGAAGAAGGAAAGTAAATTAAAAAGCTTGTATTTGTAATCAAAGTTAAGTCTGCGATATATATAGGGAGGTATTAAACAATAAGAGAATGCAGAGAAGACCGATGAGAACTGAGAGAAGAGATATCCCTTTTACAATGGCTTCAGATCAACTTACTCGTATCCAAAACTGCTACCGGGATTCAGTTTACGATTACAACTATATATATATACATATATATATATACATATATATATCCCGCTGTTACGCCAACTATTATACCCGTTACCGCTCCTTAATTCCTCAGGGTTTCACTGAAAACTTCCACTATAATACACGTAATTCTTGTTTCAAATTCTGTTGTTCATATTTCCCGTTTTATAAATGCTACCATCTAGCAGCAATATTTGTTGCGCAACTCAAATAACAAACTTGTCTGACAACAATACTTGTAATATTTTATAAATATTTAAACTCAAATATTTCTCAACTCTAGTTTACACAAAACTTTATTTTAAAATCCAGTAAATTATTTCTATATACATTAAATACAACCCAAATAAAAAAGTTTCATAAATAATGAAATAATTTGTTAAATAAAAAAGAGTAATTACTTATTCCATATTGATTTAATTAATCGAATATATTCGTGGAAGCTTTTAAATAGATAAACTTTTTTTTCCGCTGTAAAACAAATTTACCTCATTCATTGACACTTAATTATTGAAGCCGCTGGGTTAATTAATGTAGGTCATTGATAATCAATACCAATTAATTATTTTTAAAACTCTCTATGACACGTGTCAAATTTTTTTTTTAAACTAATGCTTCCGAGAATACTTGAATTAATAAATAAAATTTAAATTATCATTGATGTCACTTTGGCGAACAGAATATTTAATTTGCCACTGTGACATTGTGATAAAAATTATAATAAAACGAATTTAATTTGCATCACTCAGTGTCGCAAACAAAATAAATATATATCAGATCTAATAAAAAAGATCTAAATATATATATCATGTTTAACGCATGATTATAATTATAATGTAAATTAAATTAATTATAAAAATTATTACACGATATATATCCCGTCATTACCAGTAATACACACACGTAAATACGATACAGTTACAGCTGACATTGATATGTACATATACAAACATTTATATTATTTTTATTATTTAATAACTTGTTTGAATTTAAAAAAAAAAGTATTTTGTTAATAAATAAATAATTTATTGTTGGTAAATTTCTGGTCTGCAGTCCACTCGATCAATGGATAAAAAAAAAATTAAACAAAATTAGAAGTTGAATAAATAAATAAATAAATGATTTGTCTTGATGACAAATTTATAAAACTGGTAAATAAAATATTAAAATTGAATTTAGGTGAGCCGTAGCCCACAGCCGCTGCCTGCACTGCACTGCGCTATGTACAGCACTCATTTTTATTAGTAAATTGTGGTATTATCCTTGATCAATTATCAGTAAACATATCGCGTTACTAATTACAAAAGGACAGATTTTTTTTTATACTTTTTTGGGTTAAAGAAACTAGAGAAAGCCAAAGAGGCTTTTATTTTTTTTTTATTTTCAATCGCTTGTGGAATTATTTTGTAGCTAAAAGTAAAAAAAAAATTCAGCTTTAGAATAAGTCTACAATATGTTGAGCAATTAAAAAAAAATTATACGCCCTTTTGGTTTTAAATTTAGTGACTACTCTGTAAAAAATTTTCGTAATGATCGCGGATTAAATCCGGAGTGAATTCGAATTTAAATAAAATCCGTATTCACTCCGGATTTTTAACATAATAAAGCCGGAAGGGTGTATAAAAATATGTCCTTTTAGAATTAGTGACGTGATATTTTTTTTAAATTTATTAATAAAGTTATAAATAAATGAAGCTATGAATAAAAGTCTAAGATTAATTGGTAAAGTTATAAAATAATGATCATGGATTATACTACTGTGCATTATAGATATTTATTTGCCATTAAAAATTAATTACTATAATATGACTGTTAAATGTTTCGTCTGAACAACTTATTTGGCTCTAATGTTTAAATGAAAATTAAAAAAATTTTAATTTTAAAAATGAAAAAATTAAACTAAGCCGTTGCTATTCTGGTACCGAGGATCATTAGAGCCCAGTAAATGAATTTTTATTTATATTTAAAGCACAAAATGCTTGTGTATGTATATTTATGTTGTAACTAGATATATTTTATAATTAGATATATTTATTATTTTATAATATTAATCTTGTTTAGAATCCCACTTAAATTTTTTTCATAGTTTTAGATTTCTATAGCAGCCGATAAATTTTTTTAAAAAAATATAATTTAATAGAAATTAGAATTCTTAATAATAAGATATATTTAAAAATTTTATATTAAAAAATAAAATTAATTTATTATTTTCTAAATAAAATTGCAGTAGTAATTTAAATTTTAACGAAAAATTTTAATTCTTAGACAAGATTAATATTTTATAAAATAACTGATATATTAAATAATCAACAAGAGTGAAGAAAAGCTCGTGGAAATTAAAATAAATAAATATGACTAATAAATAAATAAATACGTGTGTGTGTTGCGATGTATTGTCGGTGCTATACAAATAGTTTATTAATAAAAGATAAAAAAAGCGAGCATGAGGATGTGTGCGTGTGTGTAGAAGTCAGCTGGAGATTGTCCCGAGGAACCACATCGGAGCGAGGCCAATGAGTACCGTGAGCGCGGGAGGAAGTCTTGGTCGGGGAAATCGGACTCTCCATCTCCAGCATCACCAGAGTTCTCTCTCCGCTCTCCACATGCCCGCCAACAACAATAACCACAACAACAACAGCTTAAATACTATCGATAGACGACGTTCCAGTCTCAGGGTAATGTCTTCATTTTTTCTCAATTAATTTTTGTTTTTTACCGCATGTCTCTCCTTAATATTCAAACTCAAATTGCAATCTATGTATATATCATTCATATTTTAATTATTCGCCTCATTTATATACGACGATTTTTATTTAAAAATTTTAAAATCATCCGTTATTTGGTTAGAGAAAATAAAAATCGTCAGTCGCTAATTGCATGAAATGTGTAAACGCCTACGCTTTAGTAGATTTATTAAAAAATTGAGAGAAGCTAAAAAAAATATATAAATATTTTATAAATTATTTAAATGATGCATATAATAATAATGAATAGTTAATTATTTAATCCTGGATGTTAAGTATCAGCCCTTTGCTGTGAGCTATGGGCTCTTTCGATTAACATTTAACATTTATCATTCTCCCTGCATCCTGTGGATCATCGCAGACCTGCAGTCTTCTTTACCTTAAAAAGGTTCGGTATATTCCTTGTCTCATTTAATTTACACAATCATTTATTATTTTTTATTGGGAATCTTTACAGTCAATTCGGTCAGTTCTATCTCCTCTAATTTACTTAATAAATAGAGTCAATTATTCTAAATATAAAAATAAAATAAACTGAATATACATGAGTAATTAGTTAAATTTAAAAATCTTATATCAATTGAAGAGATAAAACTGACCAAGTAAATGCTGTTTAATTATTTTATATAAAAATATTTTGACAGCGAGGGTCCATTTTATTTTATTTCATATGAGATATTTATTAATTAGATATTTTACGCGTTTATTTTCTGGCCTAATTAAAAAACAATCAAAATAAATTTTATTACTAAATAATATCGCTCCTAAGTACTTAAAAAAAAAAAATAAAAATAAACGTAATCGCTCGAGCCTTGAGAAGATTTAAAAAAAATAAAAATACTTTGTAAGGTAAAAGACTGATCGATTACGTGCCTACAGTCAAAATAAAATAATAAATTGTTCAATTTATCAAAACTATTATTGATATTATAAACTTAATTTAAAAAATATATAAATTTATTGTTAATTTAATTATTTATTCAAAATATCAATCAAACATATGTCATAGTTTATATACAGAAATATATATATTTAAAAAATATCTATATATTAAATCCTTGACACTGTATATATATTTATACACAACCTTACATATATGTAATATAATTCTATTCATCCCCATTATAATCAACTATTAAAAAAAAAAAAATTCATTGAAAATCTGCATTTTTTTATTTTCACTTAAATATTTACCGATTAATTAACTCATTAAATATTTGTGAGGGAATGATATTTAAAATATAGTTGATAAATAAAAAAATATATTAATAAATTAATTAATTGAATTAAATAAACAAAGCAATAATTATTATTATTGTATTATATTATTTAAATTTAAATGTGATATATAATATTTCAATAAAATGGATGGAGCGGTTTTTTAACTGACCTATGTGTCATCTTTACTATAGTTGTCATGGAGAAGCTCTCAGGTATGAGATTCATATAATAATTATTATCCAATAATCAAATTAATTAATTAACATTAGTCACAAGTCATTAATTCATTTCATTACACGTTACTTTTATTTAAAAAAAAAAAAAAAAACAGTTTAATTTATAGACTTAATATTTAATTTTATTTTAATTACAAAACACTAATGAAATTACTGATTAGATTGGTCACGAGCTTGCAGTAAAAAAAAAAGCCTGAGCATGTTTAGATAATTATTTTTTTAGATTAAATTTCACTGATTTTAATTTAAAAACAACAAAATTTACAGGGATCATTGAGTCGAGCACTAGGTCTTCGTCCTCGCAGTGAGAAAGCATCGCCGTCGTCATCATCAGAGACCGGAAGCTTAGCCAGTCAGTGTCAATATATGAGTAGTCTACGAAGTAATTCACCGCCACCCCCACAATTGCCACCGCGACCGAATGCCAACGGCGGGATCGCGACTGCCATCGGAAGCGGAAGTGGGAATGGGATCGGGATCGGGATTGGAAGTGCAAGCGGCAAACGTCATCGTCGGGTAAAAAGTATCGGTGACATTGAGTACATAACGAATGCGCCTGTCAGCACACCAGTCTGACAAGAGGACAGGCCCCATCGTTCGGGGCCTTATCGGAGTCTCAGCGAACGCGGCTATTCATCGTCTTATTCATCGGCGTCAACGACTTCTCAGTACGGTTCATACTCTGGGTACAGTAATATTCTCATGTCTGATTATTACTGCGAGTCATTGTCTAGTGGTGGTGGTAATAATTATTATCAATTACACGGCGGTTATTATTCACCTCAAAGCTCATCGGGACCACGTTTTCCTGGTGTTCAAAGATATGGAAGTCTTGCTGAAGAAGTTTGGTCAACTTCTGCTAAAGATTAACAATTACCATCCAAATTATCACAACCATACTTAGCTTAGTAACTCATTAATTTATTTATTTATTAATTTATTTAAAATAATGTATGCGGAAAACGTAAACCGTCTTCCCAATGACCAATTTATTATACTGATTAATTACTTACTGGGAATTAATATATACATATATATTAGGGGTGTGCGAATCGAATCGAATAATTTGAATTTTTGAATTATTCATAACTTATCGAATTACTCAATTCGAAGCCAAAAATTTATCAGCATTCAAATATTTAACTTCTAATTAATGGAGAGCTTAATTTTTTTCCAAGTAATCGAAAAATTTTAATTGGAAAAAATTCAGAAAGTTGCTAATGTCGAAAATTCACGAATATTTGTGAGTGTGAATGTGGCACATCAGAAAATTTTTAAATTATTAATAAATCGAGTAAATAATTAATAGAATAAAATTTCAAAAAATGCGCATTTAAAAAATTTTGAAATTCAAAAGTGCATTTTTTTTAAATATTATTTTTTAAATTATTTACCGTATTTATTTATAATTTTTATAATTGTCTAGTGTCTGCTACATTCACACTCATGAATATTTACGAAAAATTCGAATTTTTCGATTCGATTCGATATGAATAATTCGTAAGTTCAAATTAACACACCCCTAATATATATACATTTATATTAACATATAAAATGCATCTTATTTATTTAGATGCATTAGATACATTCCATTTTGGAATGGTTGTTTAAATTAGACCAATTACTCAATTTGATAAATAAATAAATAAACAAATAATTGAATATTATACATAATTATAATTACTACTCATATATATATAACTTCAATCATCATATCTCAATATGTACAAGTATAATTAAAATATCAGGTAAAATATCACGGAAACAAATGGAGATGGAAATATATTTTGAATTAATATAAGTAATATATAAATATAATTAAATGTACGCGTACTGATAAATCTAAATATGAGATAATTATGTATAATATTTGATTATTGTTATTGAAACGCTGATTGTATATGAAGACGGAATATTTAAGGTGTGTAATTTAAATTTATGAATGAAACAATTAAATGTGTAAGGCTGAATTTTGTTTATGCATTTATACTTTCTTTTCTATTTGAAAGTAATAAATATAAGTGTTGATAAATTTTTTTAATTTATACGATTGATTAATAATTTTTAAAATTATTTGACAATCTAACAGATGAAAATTTAATTCAAAATAACTTTTGCTGTTATAAATAATAAATTATAAATAAAAAAAAGCAAAAAGACTTAATAATTAATGATAATTTTATACTTTTAAATTATAAATTAATATTTATTCATTACTTTACTTTATTTAGATTATAAATCATGAGATTTAATTATTAATAAATTAACATGTAAACCAAAAATTAATTAAAAAAAGTTATAATTAAAATTATAAATAACGAGGATTATAAATATATTAATAAAAATAATAATGTATCAGTACATTAAGTATTAACGACATTTTATAAAAAGTAAAATGCGTATCAATACGTAAATATAATCATGTATTTTTATTAACTATTATCATTATATGTCTAAAATAATTATTTTAATAAATAAAATAAATTTTAGGCTTAAAAAATGAAATATTAATTATTTATTGTCTATCACGAACACCAGTCTATAAGATTGTTGACAAAAAAAAATTAAAGCTTGTGCGCGTGCTAATAAAAATATGAATGTATTGCGCTGATTAAATTGCTTAAGAAAATAAAGTTATTTAAATTTCATCGCTAACAATAAACTCAATGTTGTAAATGTATCGATGAATAAATATATGTATATATTCGTGTGAACTGTAATATTTAAAAGATAACTACTGACGAATAAATTATAATTGCCTTAAAAATTATTTTGTTTATTTTTGATTAGTTGTAAAAAATTATATGTCATTGCTATGTAAATATTAATGTCGATGATCAATTGATTGCATCGGAAAAACTGCAAAAAGTCCTGGAAAAAATTCATTTTTTGGTCTATGACCCATATGAGGATACGTGAAAATGGGTGATGACGGACTTGGTCTTTCTTCGAAAAGTAGCCCGTAACTTTTCTCCTGTTGCGAATAGCTCTCGACAATATAAACATTTTTTGTTCCTTTTGATGTCCTCTAGTCGAAGAAACCCAAAAAAGTCGTGGAAAAAATTTATTTCTTGACCCACGATCCATATGAAGTCTGGTGAGGATGGGTGAAGATGGGTGAGGATGACGGTCTCTACGTCTTTCTACGAAGAGTGGCCCGTAACTTTTCTCCTGATGGGAATAATTCCCAACAACATTAACAATTTTTGTTCTACTTGATGTCCTCTAGTGGTAGAAACCCAGAAAAGTCCTGGAAAAAATTTATTTTCCAAGTAGTTGCTGTCAGGCAGATGCATTCAGATACGGGCAGATGAAACTGTCTATATATTTTCATCAAAATTGGCGTGTAAATTTTTTCCCATTGTCCCAATAGATTTTTAAATTATTCATACGTACATTAGCGTACAATAAATATATTTTTAATCTCAACACAAAACTGTTAGTATTTGGCATCATAAGCAGAAATCATTATAAAAATTTTCCCACCTGGGCTGTCATATATTTATTTTATTTAAATCGATCTTATATTTATTTATTTCATTCCTCTAGAATCTAGTCGCCTTAAGTATGTCACCTAGTGATCTATACTACCCTCACCCTCTATATATATATCTATATATTTACTTAAAATGAGGGTAGATCATGTACGCAAGCGTTTCAAGAGGGTAAATTTATTGATTTGAATGCGCAAGTGCAATTAAAACGCGCATTGTGCTAAATTTTTACACAAGAAACAATTCTTACTCGTTATTTATTACTTTCTTATAAAAATAACAATACAACTGATTAAAATTTTTCCTTGACAATTCAAATAACTACCAATAGATTGTAATAAATATTAACAAGTAAATCAAATAATCGGTCTCTCTAAAAAAGTAGTAATCGATTTGTTTTGGTCAGACCGATTAAAATATGATTAGCTTACGTATTTTTAACTTGTCAGTGACTTATAGCAATAAGTGATTAAGTAACTCGAGATCCTCGTAGATTTTACAGCGGACAGGTTGTGACGAAGTGATTAAAGACGGACCTGACAACGCTTTACAAGGTAAATAATCAAGTTTTTTGTAAAGATCCTCACTTGTCCTGGGGTGAATTTATTTATTTATTTAAGCAGTACCATAATTTTATTGATTCCAATCGTAGGTGTACCCAATTAGCCCTGTAACAGGGCCAGGTGCTGCACGTTCAGTATGGGAGCTAAGTCCAGACCCCGACATGGTCGGGCATCTATCGAACAATTCAATCGGAACTCACAACGTAAATATGACCAAAAGAAATGTCACAAGAGAAAGAAACACTCCTGACGAAAATATTTATGCTGACGAAGCGACCACTGGACAAAATCCTACAGACGAAACCAAACGAATATTTGAACTTCTTCGTGCCGGGTAATTATTTTATAAAATAGTTACTATTTATTATGTATTCATTATCTGAAATTTTTGTTTAAATACCGATACAGAGACACGGAAACCGTTGAAGAATTAGTTGAGAAAAATGGATTGAGTATCCTGAGTGTTCGTGATAAATGGGGATACACACCAGCGCATTGGGCAGCATTAGATGGCAATGTTGAAGTCAGTTAATAATTTATATATTTTACTGATATGCAAATTATTTTTTCTTTCAAATAATTTGTTCTGAATAATTTTAATATCCGACACCTGAACCGAACATTTGAATTCATCCCAACTATTCGCCTTCTCGAATTATTCAATTTAATTCAAATTTTATTTGCACAATCCTATTGTCTATTTAATGAATAAAATAATTAATCGATTGTTAAATTATTAGGTAATGCGGTATTTAGTCGAAAGAAATGGACCAGTTGATTTATCATGTCTGGGTACGCAAGGACCCAAACCAATTCACTGGGCATGCAGGAAAGGTCACAGTGCTATCGTCCAAATACTTCTGAAGGTAAATACATGCAGTAGATTTATCGCTGATATTTTAAATAATTAAAAATAATGACTTGGCAGGCAGGGGTGGCTGTAAACACAGCAGATTTCAAAGGTCTGACGCCTCTGATGACGGCAAGTATGTTCGGTAAATTTGCAACGGCGGCATTTCTTCTTGGTTCCGGTGCACTAGGTCATCTGACAGACATTAATGGCGACACTGCACTACACTGGGCTGCTTACAAAGGCCACCCCGATTTAATTCGTCTCCTCATGTACAGCGGAGTTGATTTACAGAAGCCCGATTACTTTGGCTCGACACCGCTGCACTTAGCGTGTTTATCAGGGAACGTTAGCTGCGTAAAAATACTCTGCGAAAAAAGTAAAATAGAATTAGGACCACGCGATAAAAACGGCAAGACGCCTCTACAATTAGCCAAAAGTCACCGTCACTCAGAAGTCGTTGCGATCCTGGAGAACGAACAGAAACGACGGTCACGATGGGTACCGCCAATAAATGAGCTCTGGTAAATATATTTTAAATAAATAAACCAGGATGAATTTTAATTTTATGATTGCATTAGGAAAAAATTTATTAAACAGGGCACTATTATTTGGCGGAGCGGGAAACAGTAAAGGGCCTTTGCTATTATTTATGGGATCTGTTTTATTATGGGGCTATCCGATGTATCTACTCAAATGTCTACCTCTGACGTGGAATTTTTTACGCGGTAGTCATTATTGTTTTATTTATTGGAATATTCTGATGTGGTTGTCATGGATCGTCGCCAATAGACGTGATCCCGGTTACGTACCTCAGAATAGTGATACTTATTATAGAGCCATTAAACAGGTAATTTTATTTTATTATTTATTTACCCCCTGGCGAAACCAATTTACTGGAAATTACCCCGACTTGCAGTAGAAGACCGCAAAATGCGATATATTTATTTGTTTAGCCATAAATTGCGGTAATAAAATTTGAATGCCGGTGAATTTACCGTAAATTGAATCCGCCAGAGTATACTTGTAATAAAAAATAAATATATATATGATATATTTTTCTTATTATTTATAGATTCCGTATTTTGATAAGTGGAAGAAAAGAAATGTTATTTTGTCACGTTTATGCCATAGTTGCAGATGTTTTAGACCACTAAGAGCTAAGCACTGTAGAATTTGCAATCGCTGTGTCACGTATTTTGATCATCACTGTCCTTTTATTTATAATTGTGTCGGTTTACGAAACAGGTAAGTTGTTTTTTTATCACTTTAATTACAGCAAAATTAATTAAACAGCTTAAAATATTTAGTGAAATTTTTTTAAGTCATGATAATTTAAAATAAAATTTATTTTTGAATGTTTTATTAAAACTTTTCTTCTTCTATTTGCTTGTGATAAAATTTTTTAAAAAGTAAAATATTTTATAATTATCTTAATTAAAATTAGTACAGTAAAAAATATTGTATTTAAATCACAATTTTTTTGAATCCAGACCATTTACGTCAAATTGACATTCAAAATTTTTTTAAATTTGATTTAAAATTTTCTATCAATTCCTCTGTCAGTTGACGGAACTTTTTACATAAATTTGTGATTTATTTATATATTTGTAGTGTAATTAAATGAATGGATTATAAATTCTGATTATCAACGCAACTAGACAATATTTTTTACTATATAAAGTAGTGATAAATATATATAAATTACTTATACTCAATACATATAATTTTGCAGAATGTGGTTCTTTCTATTCGTTATGTGTGTGGCGATAAATTGTTCATTCACGCTCTACTTTGCGTGTTATTGTATTGCAATTGAGGGATTGCAATTGATGTACGTGTTGGGTCTAATAGAGGCGCTTGTTTTTTGCGGGCTCGGTTGGATACTAACATGCACATCAGTAAGCAAATATTTTACACAATTACAGAAAGAAAATTAAACATTTTTAATTAAATGTTAAATATTTTTTCTCTATTTATTTTTACTTATATTCAAATATTTAGTATTTATTTATATATATTTTAGGTACTGCACGCATGCATGAATTTAACAACCAACGAAATGTTTAATTACAAGAGATACTCGTACTTACGTGACAAAAAAGGCAAATACTCAAATCCATTTAGTCGTGGACCAGTGCTCAATTTTATTGAATTCTTTCTCTATCCACCTGATCACTATGCCACTGACCCGCAGCATTATAATATTTTATCAGAAGAAGCTATGTAATAATTTATTACTTTCTTTACTTACTTCAATAACTTTTTTTCACATTATTACCGCTAAGTACCACAAGATAAATCATTTTTGTCAATAATAATTAAGTCTTAATTAAATGCTACCAACTGAGTCAAAAATATTACACACGCACAACAATCAATAATTATCATATATATAATTTATTATAACTATAATCATAATATCAATAATGTGAATTTGAATATTTAAAAATACTGACAAAATGAGTAAATTAATGTATAAGTTAATTACATACTTAGTTTATAATAATAATATTTGGATGTTATTGAATATTTATAAAATATGAAAATACAAATATATATATTATGTAAAAAAAAAGTTTAATATTTGCAATGTAAATATTTATCAGTAGTAAAAGAAAAAAGTTATAATTGTTTTTATCGATAAATAAAAATGCTTGCAAAAAAATTTAACTTGACGCTTAGTTAATATCTTTGGTAAAATATACTGCATCTTTCCCAGTTTAAAAAAATAAACAAAGCGTTAGTTATTACTTTGGAATTAACTGCTGACAGAGGTAAGAAAATGTTATATATAAATATAAATATTATCGTAAAAAATTACAAAGGGATATTATGAATAATTGTAGTGTATAAAATAAGACTTTACATAATTTTGAGTTGAATTTTCAAAAATTTATAAATAAAAATACTTGATTTATAACTTAATATGAACATTTTTAGATAAGCTTTGTTTCAATTTTTTTTTATTTAAAGTCCAAGTGAACGATTGTTGAAATTTTTCAAAATGAGTAAAAGTCAAAATAAAATTCAGAGAATAATTTAAAAAAAAAATAATAATACTTTCACATTAAATTATAAATCTAGTGTTTTAATAAACAATTTTTTTAAATTTCACTTGAAATTCTTAAATGACTTATATGTGCAAGTTTAAATTTTTACGGGAAGTAAATTTAAAATTATTTTTTTTACCAACTAGTAATTAATGATACGTCAAAAATGTATAAAAATTTTGTTATATAATAAATAATTATTTAAAATCACGTATATTATACCACGTGCGCTTAGTTACTAATTGTAAATAATAATTAATATCTTAAAGTTCAAAACAAAAATCATAATTTGGTGGTGGTTCTGGTATTGGTGGGGGGTCTTGAGGAATATCAATGCCTTCGGCATCGAGTAAGCGCAGCTTAATATCCATCGACAATAGAGTTTCTAAATCATTTTCTGTCTCTTTACTTGTCATTTTATTACCTAAACAAATAACATAATTATAAATTAATAATGATTAATTATTATAATAAATAACTAAATAAAAATAATAACATACCAAGCAAAGCATTGATACCATCAGTCCAGTAATCAAAAACTTGTTCATCTGGTGCAACGAAGTCTAAATTCGATATCTCAACAGAATCTAGAACCAGGGAAAATGCCAACTGATGAGTTGTCTTTCGTCTCTGTAAGTCTTTCATATGTGGACAGTCTCTGCCAATAAGAAGCCCACGGACATCGACGACAGCGAGTTTCATCGGCAGGTCATCAATAGTCGGCACTGACTTTTCATCACAATCTCCGTAATGAAATACTTTGTGATTTGGTGACAAACGGACATACCAAAATTTATCTTTTATCCTCTACACAAATTTTAAGTAAAATAAATAATTTTATAAAATCACTTGTGATATCTTATGACTAATTATTAATTATCATGACAATTACCTGACCCCTGGCACTGTACTTAGTAAATCTCGTGCCTTCAACAAGAAAACCCAATCGTTGCTGTTGGATAAGCTCGAGGATTTCCGGTGTTATTTGCTCGCGCAATTCAACAATTGGCTTAGCATGACTTTCCCACTCTTCCCTATTAGTCCTCTCCTGTTGCCACAAATTGGTGATAGTCGAGTACGTCAACTGCTGCAATTTGTTCCTAAATTTATCAAGTCCCGTCGGCTTGCACTGGAGTGCACGTGTTATTTGTTCGCGCACTACAGAAAATACTTTAACAAAATCTTCAGTAGTAGCCCGCATTTCTTTCCAGGTTTTGTTCAGCAGCACAATACACACGCAGTAAAATTCTTCGAACGGATGATCATGAGTAAAAAACATTGGATGATATGACTGCCCTTGTTCACTTGGTGCTTCTCCAATTCTCAATACCTAAAAAAATAGTTATCCATTGTCGTATTAATTCATAATTAATCAGTAATGACCAAAGAAATAATTAATGGTAATAAATTACCTCACATAATAATTTAACCAGCTCAACACTTGTCCTACCAAATGGACACTCGTGTTCATCAGCACGACAAGAGTGTTCCAGAACAACTTTAGTATACGACTCGGTATGATTTCTAGCGAAATAAATCATGCAGTCAAGCGCCAGCATACCAGGAGGTGTCCCAGTAAAATCTAATGCCGGATTAATGTCATACTTGAAGCCTAATTTTTTGTAATCTTTGGCAAATAAACCTTGTTTACGTGCAGCAACATCACTGCCACTGACGTTACCCTCAGTATCAAAGGCAATACGACGCAATTCTTTTATTTTATCATGAGCGTCCTGATCCTGCGGGTCCATTTTTGTCATCATGCGTTGCTCGAGTAAGCTCAGTACCAGCGTTTGCAGTACGTAGAGCTGATGTGCCATTTCAGTGCCAACTTGCCCAGTTGACTGAATAACGTTCGTCAAAAAAACATTGCGCACTTGTTTAGACTGCAGTGTTGCTGCTACCGCACGTCTTTTTATTAAATCAGCTTTTAAAAATAGGGCATTTATTAAAGCTATCGTGTTCTGTTGAATCTGCGGTGACATACTTTGCAAATGCATCACTAGATTTGGGAATGTAACTTCTTTTTCAACTAAGCTGTACTTGCCAGATGAATTCAGAACAATGTTCTCTAGAATACTAAGAGATGCCTCAATTACACTCGTATCCTGAGACACTGATTGATTGTTGACGTAACTCGCGACTTTGTTGATAAACGGTGGCTCCAAAATGTCCCAGGACACTATCCCGTGATCCATTAATTCCACGAACGATTGGAGCGCACATGCCAATGCTGCAGTTTTATACTTTCCTGATTCAATCTAAATTAATTTCATTTAGTTATTAATCATCCATATAAATAATAGTATATTATGTAAAAGGGAATGAAAAAAAAACGATTTCAGACCAGGGTGAAGTTGCCTGACATCACCCGCAGTCTGAAAACCTTTCATCCTGAGTTACACACTAGATTTTTCATGATCACCTGCATTGGAACTTAAAGTTTCAGACAAACTTACCTGTGATATTATTAACGCCAGTCCTTGTTTATTTATAAACTCATGTGCGAATGTAATGTCATTACTGAGTGTACTTAATTTTTTTAGTGCTGATAATTTGTCATCAGCTGTTCCATTGTTTAATTTGTGCAAAATATCACCAGCTGTTTTACTCGGCGAGTGTTCCAATCTCAACACACTTCCATTTTTAATTTCATTTCTATTTTTTTCAGTTATATAGTTCTGGTTATTGTTCTCTGAAAATTGCAACGAGTACGTCTCTGGATCCGTCAAACTCCATTCGTTACATAACCCCTATTGAGATAATTAAATCAATTAATTACTTATTACAGGCGGTAGTGATACAAATTTTTAAAAATTTATCAATGAAAAATTTATATACATATATAATATATGTGTTAATATGAAAACTTACTTGAATTATTCCAGTTAATGGTTGCTTTTGATTGAATTCAATTAACTGAGGCATTTGTCCTGTCATTTGGACAGCGATTTTAACGATATTTGAATCTTTTTGCACTGGCATTTTAATTGTTTGTGTATACATTTAATAATTAAACTTTTTTGGCACAACTATTTGTTTTACTTATTTATTTAAATGACAATGCTATTTATTATTAATAATATGACAAAGACAATGTGTCATACTCGTCATAGTAACGTGACACCATTTTTAGGTGTATATTTATATAGATATATATGGTGAAGTTTTTAGTGACAGACAAATGTCACTATTTCTCTTGATCATGTCTCTATTCTCGGGTCGGTACAGTTTTGCCGAAAAACTAGAAATAGGGAACTAGTGATAAAGCTGGCGCTACGATAGGGAGAACTAAAATTATTGGGAGCGGATGATAACCAGGTACTCTGTAAAAAAAATATCAGTAAAAAAGAAATTGAGAATTTTAAATCAAAACGGAAATAGCAAGATAACGCGGCTAATTTCAAATATAGCGAAAATTTGAAATCTACAAACCGAATGACACGGGCGGCACGGTAAGAAATTTAAATATTGATTGCAGTGTAATAATTAATTTTAGTGAACAACACTTAGTCTCGTATGACCTTATTGTAATTGATTTTTTTTTATATAATTAAAAACAAAATACTTAAGAATCAGATTCCGTATAGACAATAAGACGGCTAGAATAGTCTGACACGGGCGGCACGGTATGCAATTGAAATAATGATTGCAGAGTAAAAATTGCTGTTTATAGATAATTCTTAGTCTTATATGACAGTATTGCTATTAATTATTATTTTATTAGTAGAAAACAGTAACTGAAGGACTACGTTCTTGTTAGACCGTAAGAAAGCTAAAAAAGTCTCACACAGGCGGCACGGTAAGTAATTTAGATAATTATTTATCGGCGAAAATAGTTTAAATAAATTATTGTTAGTACTACAGAACATTATTGTTGATGTTTTTATTTACATTAACAATAAAAAAATAACATTAATTTAAATTATCTAAGTGACCGCGACAGACTAGAAAAAATCTCACACGGTTGGCACGGTGAGTGATATAAATAATTATTGTATCCTGGCGAATAGTTTTAATATATTATTGTTAGTTCTTTAGTACATTATTGTTCATGTTTTTATTTACATTAACAATGAAACAAATAACAATAATTTAAATTATCTAAGCGACCGCAACAGACCAGGGAAAATCTCACACGGTCGGCACGGTGAGTGATTTAAATAATTACTTGATTGTCGAAAATAGTTTAAATAAATTATTGTTAGTTCTTTAAAACATTATCGTTAATGTTTTCATTTACATTAACAATGAAACAAATAACAATAATTTAAATTATCTCAGTGACCGCGACAGACCAAAAAAAAATCTTACACGGTTGGCACGGTGAGTGATATAAATAATTATTGTATCCTGGCGAATAGTTTTAATATATTATTGTTAGTTCTTTAGTACATTATTGTTCATGTTTTTATTTACATTAACAATGAAACAAATAACAATAATTTAAATTATCTAAGCGACCGCAACAGACCAGGGAAAATCTCACACGGTCGGCACGGTGAGTGATTTAAATAATTACTTGATTGTCGAAAATAGTTTAAATAAATTATTGTTAGTTCTTTAAAACATTATCGTTAATGTTTTCATTTACATTAACAATGAAACAAATAACAATAATTTAAATTATCTCAGTGACCGCGACAGACCAAAAAAAAATCTTACACGGTTGGCACGGTGAGTGATATAAATAATTATTGTATCCTGGCGAATAGTTTTAATATATTATTGTTAGTTCTTTAGTACATTATTGTTCATGTTTTTATTTACATTAACAATGAAACAAATAACAATAATTTAAATTATCTAAGCGACCGCAACAGACCAGGGAAAATCTCACACGGTCGGCACGGTGAGTGATTTAAATAATTACTTGATTGTCGAAAATAGTTTAAATAAATTATTGTTAGTTCTTTAAAACATTATCGTTAATGTTTTCATTTACATTAACAATGAAACAAATAACAATAATTTAAATTATCTCAGTGACCGCGACAGACCAAAAAAAAATCTTACACGGTTGGCACGGTAAGTGATATAAATAATTATTGTATCCTGGCGAATAGTTTTAATATATTATTGTTAGTTCTTTAGTACATTATTGTTCATGTTTTTATTTACATTAACAATGAAACAAATAACAATAATTTAAATTATCTAAGCGACCGCAACAGACCAGGGAAAATCTCACACGGTCGGCACGGTGAGTGATTTAAATAATTACTTGATTGTCGAAAATAGTTTAAATAAATTATTGTTAGTTCTTTAAAACATTATCGTTAATGTTTTCATTTACATTAACAATGAAACAAATAACAATAATTTAAATTATCTCAGTGACCGCGACAGACCAAAAAAAAATCTTACACGGTTGGCACGGTGAGTGATATAAATAATTATTGTATCCTGGCAAATAGTTTTAATATATTATTGTTAGTTCTTGAGTACATTATTGTTCATGTTTTTATTTACATTAACAATGAAACAAATAACAATAATTTAAATTATCTAAGCGACCGCAACAGACCAGGGAAAATCTCACACGGTCGGCACGGTGAGTGATTTAAATAATTACTTGATTGTCGAAAATAGTTTAAATAAATTATTGTTAGTTCTTTAAAACATTATCGTTAATGTTTTCATTTACATTAACAATGAAACAAATAACAATAATTTAAATTATCTCAGTGACCGCGACAGACCAAAAAAAAATCTTACACGGTTGGCACGGTGAGTGATATAAATAATTATTGTATCCTGGCAAATAGTTTTAATATATTATTGTTAGTTCTTGAGTACATTATTGTTCATGTTTTTATTTACATTAACAATGAAACAAATAACAATAATTTAAATTATCTAAGCGACCGCAACAGACCAGGGAAAATCTCACACGGTCGGCACGGTGAGTGATTTAAATAATTACTTGATTGTCGAAAATAGTTTAAATAAATTATTGTTAGGTCTTTAAAACATTATTCTTGGTGTTTTTATTTATATTCACAATAAAACAAATAACATTAATTTCAATTATATAATTGACCACTACAGACCAAGAAACATATCACACGGTCGGCACGGAGACTGATTTAAAATATTATTGTTTTCTGGCAAATGGTTTAAATAAATTATTGATAGTTCTTTAAAACATTGATGTTGGTGTTTTTATTTATATTTACAATAAAACAAATAACATTAATATAAATTATCTCAGTGACCGCGACAGACTAGAAAAAATCTTACACGGTTGGCACGGTGAGTGATATAAATAATTATTGTATCCTGGCGAATAGTTTTAATATATTATTGTTAGTTCTTTAGTACATTATTGTTCATGTTTTTATTTACATTAACAATGAAACAAATAACAATAATTTAAATTATCTAAGCGACCGCAACAGACCAGGGAAAATCTCACACGGTCGGCACGGTGAGTGATTTAAATAATTATTGTATCCTGGCGAATAGTTTTAATATATTATTGTTAGTTCTTTAGTACATTATTGTTCATGTTTTTATTTACATTAACAATGAAACAAATAACAATAATTTAAATTATCTAAGCGACCGCAACAGACCAGGGAAAATCTCACACGGTCGGCACGGTGAGTGATTTAAATAATTACTTGATTGTCGAAAATAGTTTAAATAAATTATTGTTAGTTCTTTAAAACATTATCGTTAATGTTTTCATTTACATTAACAATGAAACAAATAACAATAATTTAAATTATCTCAGTGACCGCGACAGACCAAAAAAAAATCTTACACGGTTGGCACGGTGAGTGATATAAATAATTATTGTATCCTGGCAAATAGTTTTAATATATTATTGTTAGTTCTTGAGTACATTATTGTTCATGTTTTTATTTACATTAACAATGAAACAAATAACAATAATTTAAATTATCTAAGCGACCGCAACAGACCAGGGAAAATCTCACACGGTCGGCACGGTGAGTGATTTAAATAATTACTTGATTGTCGAAAATAGTTTAAATAAATTATTGTTAGTTCTTTAAAACATTATCGTTGATGTTTTCATTTACATTAACAATGAAACAAATAACAATAATTTAAATTATCTAAGCGACCGCAACAGACCAGGGAAAATCTCACACGGTCGGCACGGTGAGTGATTTAAATAATTACTTGATTGTCGAAAATAGTTTAAATAAATTATTGTTAGGTCTTTAAAACATTATTCTTGGTGTTTTTATTTATATTCACAATAAAACAAATAACATTAATTTCAATTATATAATTGACCACTACAGACCAAGAAACATATCACACGGTCGGCACGGAGACTGATTTAAAATATTATTGTTTTCTGGCAAATGGTTTAAATAAATTATTGATAGTTCTTTAAAACATTGATGTTGGTGTTTTTATTTATATTTACAATAAAACAAATAACATTAATATAAATTATCTCAGTGACCGCGACAGACTAGAAAAAATCTTACACGGTTGGCACGGTGAGTGATATAAATAATTATTGTATCCTGGCGAATAGTTTTAATATATTATTGTTAGTTCTTTAGTACATTATTGTTCATGTTTTTATTTACATTAACAATGAAACAAATAACAATAATTTAAATTATCTAAGCGACCGCAACAGACCAGGGAAAATCTCACACGGTCGGCACGGTGAGTGATTTAAATAATTACTTGATTGTCGAAAATAGTTTAAATAAATTATTGTTAGTTCTTTAAAACATTATCGTTAATGTTTTCATTTACATTAACAATGAAACAAATAACAATAATTTAAATTATCTCAGTGACCGCGACAGACCAAAAAAAAATCTTACACGGTTGGCACGGTGAGTGATATAAATAATTATTGTATCCTGGCGAATAGTTTTAATATATTATTGTTAGTTCTTTAGTACATTATTGTTCATGTTTTTATTTACATTAACAATGAAACAAATAACAATAATTTAAATTATCTAAGCGACCGCAACAGACCAGGGAAAATCTCACACGGTCGGCACGGTGAGTGATTTAAATAATTACTTGATTGTCGAAAATAGTTTAAATAAATTATTGTTAGTTCTTTAAAACATTATCGTTAATGTTTTCATTTACATTAACAATGAAACAAATAACAATAATTTAAATTATCTCAGTGACCGCGACAGACCAAAAAAAAATCTTACACGGTTGGCACGGTGAGTGATATAAATAATTATTGTATCCTGGCGAATAGTTTTAATATATTATTGTTAGTTCTTTAGTACATTATTGTTCATGTTTTTATTTACATTAACAATGAAACAAATAACAATAATTTAAATTATCTAAGCGACCGCAACAGACCAGGGAAAATCTCACACGGTCGGCACGGTGAGTGATTTAAATAATTACTTGATTGTCGAAAATAGTTTAAATAAATTATTGTTAGTTCTTTAAAACATTATCGTTAATGTTTTCATTTACATTAACAATGAAACAAATAACAATAATTTAAATTATCTCAGTGACCGCGACAGACCAAAAAAAAATCTTACACGGTTGGCACGGTGAGTGATATAAATAATTATTGTATCCTGGCAAATAGTTTTAATATATTATTGTTAGTTCTTGAGTACATTATTGTTCATGTTTTTATTTACATTAACAATGAAACAAATAACAATAATTTAAATTATCTAAGCGACCGCAACAGACCAGGGAAAATCTCACACGGTCGGCACGGTGAGTGATTTAAATAATTACTTGATTGTCGAAAATAGTTTAAATAAATTATTGTTAGTTCTTTAAAACATTATCGTTAATGTTTTCATTTACATTAACAATGAAACAAATAACAATAATTTAAATTATCTCAGTGACCGCGACAGACCAAAAAAAAATCTTACACGGTTGGCACGGTGAGTGATATAAATAATTATTGTATCCTGGCGAATAGTTTTAATATATTATTGTTAGTTCTTTAGTACATTATTGTTCATGTTTTTATTTACATTAACAATGAAACAAATAACAATAATTTAAATTATCTAAGCGACCGCAACAGACCAGGGAAAATCTCACACGGTCGGCACGGTGAGTGATTTAAATAATTACTTGATTGTCGAAAATAGTTTAAATAAATTATTGTTAGGTCTTTAAAACATTATTCTTGGTGTTTTTATTTATATTCACAATAAAACAAATAACATTAATATAAATTATCTCAGTGACCGCGACAGACTAGAAAAAATCTTACACGGTTGGCACGGTGAGTGATATAAATAATTATTGTATCCTGGCAAATAGTTTTAATATATTATTGTTAGTTCTTGAGTACATTATTGTTCATGTTTTTATTTACATTAACAATGAAACAAATAACAATAATTTAAATTATCTAAGCGACCGCAACAGACCAGGGAAAATCTCACACGGTCGGCACGGTGAGTGATTTAAATAATTACTTGATTGTCGAAAATAGTTTAAATAAATTATTGTTAGGTCTTTAAAACATTATTCTTGGTGTTTTTATTTATATTCACAATAAAACAAATAACATTAATTTCAATTATATAATTGACCACTACAGACCAAGAAACATATCACACGGTCGGCACGGAGACTGATTTAAAATATTATTGTTTTCTGGCAAATGGTTTAAATAAATTATTGATAGTTCTTTAAAACATTGATGTTGGTGTTTTTATTTATATTTACAATAAAACAAATAACATTAATATAAATTATCTCAGTGACCGCGACAGACTAGAAAAAATCTTACACGGTTGGCACGGTGAGTGATATAAATAATTATTGTATCCTGGCGAATAGTTTTAATATATTATTGTTAGTTCTTTAGTACATTATTGTTCATGTTTTTATTTACATTAACAATGAAACAAATAACAATAATTTAAATTATCTAAGCGACCGCAACAGACCAGGGAAAATCTCACACGGTCGGCACGGTGAGTGATTTAAATAATTATTGTATCCTGGCGAATAGTTTTAATATATTATTGTTAGTTCTTTAGTACATTATTGTTCATGTTTTTATTTACATTAACAATGAAACAAATAACAATAATTTAAATTATCTAAGCGACCGCAACAGACCAGGGAAAATCTCACACGGTCGGCACGGTGAGTGATTTAAATAATTACTTGATTGTCGAAAATAGTTTAAATAAATTATTGTTAGTTCTTTAAAACATTATCGTTAATGTTTTCATTTACATTAACAATGAAACAAATAACAATAATTTAAATTATCTCAGTGACCGCGACAGACCAAAAAAAAATCTTACACGGTTGGCACGGTGAGTGATATAAATAATTATTGTATCCTGGCAAATAGTTTTAATATATTATTGTTAGTTCTTGAGTACATTATTGTTCATGTTTTTATTTACATTAACAATGAAACAAATAACAATAATTTAAATTATCTAAGCGACCGCAACAGACCAGGGAAAATCTCACACGGTCGGCACGGTGAGTGATTTAAATAATTACTTGATTGTCGAAAATAGTTTAAATAAATTATTGTTAGTTCTTTAAAACATTATCGTTGATGTTTTCATTTACATTAACAATGAAACAAATAACAATAATTTAAATTATCTAAGCGACCGCAACAGACCAGGGAAAATCTCACACGGTCGGCACGGTGAGTGATTTAAATAATTACTTGATTGTCGAAAATAGTTTAAATAAATTATTGTTAGGTCTTTAAAACATTATTCTTGGTGTTTTTATTTATATTCACAATAAAACAAATAACATTAATTTCAATTATATAATTGACCACTACAGACCAAGAAACATATCACACGGTCGGCACGGAGACTGATTTAAAATATTATTGTTTTCTGGCAAATGGTTTAAATAAATTATTGATAGTTCTTTAAAACATTGATGTTGGTGTTTTTATTTATATTTACAATAAAACAAATAACATTAATATAAATTATCTCAGTGACCGCGACAGACTAGAAAAAATCTTACACGGTTGGCACGGTGAGTGATATAAATAATTATTGTATCCTGGCGAATAGTTTTAATATATTATTGTTAGTTCTTTAGTACATTATTGTTCATGTTTTTATTTACATTAACAATGAAACAAATAACAATAATTTAAATTATCTAAGCGACCGCAACAGACCAGGGAAAATCTCACACGGTCGGCACGGTGAGTGATTTAAATAATTACTTGATTGTCGAAAATAGTTTAAATAAATTATTGTTAGTTCTTTAAAACATTATCGTTAATGTTTTCATTTACATTAACAATGAAACAAATAACAATAATTTAAATTATCTCAGTGACCGCGACAGACCAAAAAAAAATCTTACACGGTTGGCACGGTGAGTGATATAAATAATTATTGTATCCTGGCGAATAGTTTTAATATATTATTGTTAGTTCTTTAGTACATTATTGTTCATGTTTTTATTTACATTAACAATGAAACAAATAACAATAATTTAAATTATCTAAGCGACCGCAACAGACCAGGGAAAATCTCACACGGTCGGCACGGTGAGTGATTTAAATAATTACTTGATTGTCGAAAATAGTTTAAATAAATTATTGTTAGTTCTTTAAAACATTATCGTTAATGTTTTCATTTACATTAACAATGAAACAAATAACAATAATTTAAATTATCTCAGTGACCGCGACAGACCAAAAAAAAATCTTACACGGTTGGCACGGTGAGTGATATAAATAATTATTGTATCCTGGCAAATAGTTTTAATATATTATTGTTAGTTCTTGAGTACATTATTGTTCATGTTTTTATTTACATTAACAATGAAACAAATAACAATAATTTAAATTATCTAAGCGACCGCAACAGACCAGGGAAAATCTCACACGGTCGGCACGGTGAGTGATTTAAATAATTACTTGATTGTCGAAAATAGTTTAAATAAATTATTGTTAGTTCTTTAAAACATTATCGTTAATGTTTTCATTTACATTAACAATGAAACAAATAACAATAATTTAAATTATCTCAGTGACCGCGACAGACCAAAAAAAAATCTTACACGGTTGGCACGGTGAGTGATATAAATAATTATTGTATCCTGGCGAATAGTTTTAATATATTATTGTTAGTTCTTTAGTACATTATTGTTCATGTTTTTATTTACATTAACAATGAAACAAATAACAATAATTTAAATTATCTAAGCGACCGCAACAGACCAGGGAAAATCTCACACGGTCGGCACGGTGAGTGATTTAAATAATTACTTGATTGTCGAAAATAGTTTAAATAAATTATTGTTAGGTCTTTAAAACATTATTCTTGGTGTTTTTATTTATATTCACAATAAAACAAATAACATTAATATAAATTATCTCAGTGACCGCGACAGACTAGAAAAAATCTTACACGGTTGGCACGGTGAGTGATATAAATAATTATTGTATCCTGGCGAATAGTTTTAATATATTATTGTTAGTTCTTTAGTACATTATTGTTCATGTTTTTATTTACATTAACAATGAAACAAATAACAATAATGTACTCAAGAACTAACAATAATATATTAAAACTATTTGCCAGGATACAATAATTATTTATATCACTCACCGTGCCAACCGTGTGAGATTTTCCCTGGTCTGTTGCGGTCG